>RXID01021780.1:0-535081 GCA_005019695.1 Trichopus zeylanicus subsp. travancoricus | reverse complement strand
CTTCAATGTTTTTTTTATAAAATTTAATTTTAAAAATGATGAAATTTGGACTTATTTATAAATAAAAATATGCAAGGGGTTTATTTGTAAATGTACAAATATTAAACTTGTAATTTAAAATTTTAAGTTTTAAAACCTTCAATGTCTTTTTTGTAAAATTTTATTTAAAAAATGATAAAATTTAGATTTATTTATAAGTAAAAATATTTAAGGGGTTTATTTATAAATGTACAAATATTAAACTTATAGTTTAAAATTTTAGTTTTTAAAACCTTCAATATTGTGAAATTTTATTAAAAGATTGATTTAAAATCTTTTTATCTATTTTAAAAGAACATATTTGAGGTTTGCTTCATCGAAAATATACAAATATTTTTAACCTTGTAATTTAAAAATTAAAGTTTTAAAATCTTCACAATGTAAATATTTTATTTAAAAGGATTAATGTTGTGTTTTATTTATAAATAAAAAATATTTTAAGGGGTATTTTGTCATGTGATGAATATTAAATTTGAAATTTTAAATTTTTTATAAGATGGTTTTTCTTCGTAAAAATAATAACATTTAAATCCCTCTTTGTAATTTTTTTTAAAACATATTAAAATTTGGACTTATCTATAAATAAAAATATGTGAGAGGTCTATTTATAAATATATAAATATTAATTTAAAATTTAATTGAGAGTTTAATTGTAAATTTGAGAGAAAAAATAAGGATGAGAAATTAAAAATTTTAAAAGATTTAGTTATAATTTAAAATTATAAAGAATAAAAGTAAAATTTTTAGATAAAATTTTAATTAAATAATAAATTTTAAAAAAATGAAGTGTAGGTAAATACTTAAATGAGAAAGTTTTAGTAAATAAGACAAATTTTGTGATTGTAGGTAAATACGTCTAATTTTAATTACAATAAAAAAATTAAAAATTAATTGATTTGTGGCAAAAAAATAAATAAATTTATTTTAAAAATAATATTTTTAATTTTAATCAAAATTAATTAATTCGATTAAAAAAATGATGATGATTTATAAATCAAATGCTCAGGTAAATTGTTCGGTCGATTTATCCGTGCCACGCGCGTCATACGTCTCACACGTGTCATCCATCAACAGGAAACCCCATTCACCAACATTCGACATTCCAGAAGCCACGTGGCTTACATGCATGCAGGAAAGGCCCACGTAGCACTCAGCCTTTTTGTATATGAACCCCCTTCTCTTATCTCGCCAAGAGATAACTCAAACAGATGGAGAATAAATCAAGGAAACTTTCATGTCCACCCTCCTGGTTCTCCATTTTTGCAGTTTGGTCCCTCTTCTTTCAAGCAGCTGTGGGTCTGGGAACTAAAGGCCATGAAAGCTTCGAACCAGTGGTGACCAAGGAGTGCAGGAAGCTGGTGGCGTCCACCGAGTCCGGCGAGATCTGGGCTGTTGATGTGCGTGATGGACGGCGAGGAAACTACCATCTCCAGTTCATCACCATGGAGCCCAGCTCTCTGCTCCTCCCTGTGCTTCTCCATGCTGAGATGGTCTTCTATGTGCACTCAGGTAAACAAACACAGAAAAGAATTATATATTATCCAATTTTGGTGCATGAACTTTTATCTCTCTGAGATTTTCATGTATATATCTAAGCAAAAAATCCATGAAATTGTATAGCTAAGCGAAAGTATGATTTGCTCTTATGTTCCTCACATAACGGCTTATGAGAAGCAAATCTGCATTTTGATATTTATACCTCCTATTTTGAAGCTCTTTTCTAGTAAATATGCTGATATAAAATTTCAATAAATTGACTATTTGATTGTTTTGTGGAGTATTGAGTTTAATTATCAGAAAAAGAACATGCGAAAGTAATTCAGAAATGATGCATTTGGTATGTGTACACTGTAGAGGACAAAACCCAAGTATGGTCTCTCCCATTGGCATTCTTCATCAATCATTTGGGTGCCGCATGTTGTAGGGAGGGCAACTGTGACATGGACCACCGGCGACGGGACGGACAGCGTCGACCTCGAACCCGGCGATATATACCGGCTAGAGCAGGGGGTTGTGTTCTATCTGCAAAGCCATGCAGATCCTACAAGAGAGAAGCTCAGGATCTATGCCATCTTTAACACAGTCTCCAGTGACAATCCTCCAGTATGAATCTCTTATATCTGAGTAGCATTTAGGGCCACAATATGGTGAACAATTTTGCTGAATAAATCAATGTGTTGCAGGAGGCTTTTGTTGGGGCTTATTCACATCTTAGTGACTTGGTTCGCGGATTCGATGATAGAGTTCTTCAAATGGGCTTCATGGTGAGGACGATGAACCAATTTGATGCCTGGCGGTGCTTATGTTTTTCTTTTTTAACTGAGTTAATGACTGTGATCAGGTTTCTGAGGAGGTGATTAGGGAGCTCAAGCGGGCAGAGAAGCCGCCACCTATAGTGCATTTTGAAACTAAACAGAAGAAGCCGAAAAAGAATGATGGACTCACTTGGGAGGAAAGAGTGCTGCTAGAACTTACGGGAAGCAGAAGCAAACTTGACATAAACAAGAAGAAGAAGAAGAAGAAATCAAGGACGTTCAATATCTTATCTGCAAAAGCCGACGTTGAGAACTGCAACGGTCGCAGCATAGCCGTCAACGGCAAGGATTTCCAGGGGCTTCAGGGAAGTGGTATCGGAGTTTTCATGGTGAACTTGGCCAAGGTTAGTCTACAAACCTTATCTTCCCTTTGGAGGTATTAGTACTGGTTTGCAATTTATGTTCTGCTTTTGACTATTGCAGGGTTCCATAGTGGTGCCTCACTGGAACCGAAGGGCCATGGAGATTGCAGCCGTGACTCATGGCAAAGGCATTGTGGAGGTTGTTTGCCCGAGCAAGCTCTCGCGGGAGGAAGCCTACGGCTGCGAGAATATGAAGTTTAAGGTGAAAGAATGGGATGTGTTCCTCGTGCAGAGGTTTCACCCAATGGCTCAGATCTCATTCAACAATGACTCCTTCGTGTTCGTAGGATTCAGTACGAGTGAACAGAACAACAGCCCCCAGTTCCTTGGCGGAAAGTCGTCAGTGTTTCAGGTCATTGACACAGAAATCTTGATGTTGTCTTTCAATGTGGGTAATGCGACGGTCCAGGAGCTCGTGGCACGGCAGGATGATCAAGTGATGCTGGATTGCACTTCTTGCGCGGAAGAGGTGGAGAGGAAAATTGAGGAAGAGATGGAGAGGAAGAGGCAGGAGGAGGAGAGGAAGAGGGAGGAGGAAGAAGAAAAGAGGAGAGAGGAAGAAAAAGCCAGAAAGAGGAAAGAAGAGGAAGAGGCTAGGAAGAGGGCAGAAGAGGAAGCTAAAAGGAAGGAGGAAGCCAGGAAGAGAGAGGAGGAAGAGGAAGCTAAGAGGAGAGAGGAGAAAGAGGGAGCTAAGAGGAGAGAGGAGGAAGAGGCCAGAGAGAGAGAAGAGGAGGTTAGAAGGAAAGAGGAGGAGGAAGCTAAGAGAAGGAAAGAAGAGGAGAGAAGAATAGAGGAGGAAGAGGAAGCTCAAAGAAGGGAAGAAGAAGAGGCGAGAAGAAGAGAGGAAAAAACTAGGAGAGAGGAAGAGGCAGCTAAGAGGTGGGAGGAGGACGAGGAGGCTAGGAGAAGACAGGAAGAAGGTAGAAGAAGGGAGGAGGAAATAAGGAGAAGGGAAGAAGAAGAGCAACAAGAGGAGGGGGAAGAAGAAGAAGCGGCAAGCAGTTGGGAGGAAGAGCAGCAAGAAAAGGAGAGGAAGGAAGGAGGAGAGGCACCACAAGAAATAAGGGGAGGAGAGAAGCTTTTGTGGAAGATGTGGCAAGTGTAGCTGTTCTGCTTTCAGGCTTCTGAGAATAAATGACATTTAGAGTCTGGTAGTTGTTCGTTCCACTATCTTCTTTGATCTTGTATTTTGTGTGAGGAGCGGTGCTATATGTTTCTTATCCATAAAGAACAGTAGAATAAATCTCTGATGCTTTCTGTGCTTCAGATTGTGAAAATTCCTGAAAATTTACCATACAAAATGCCTAGGTAACACTTATATCCACTGATTTGTAACAGAGATTCAACATAGCCAAAAAATCAATGCAGAACATAAAGTTGTGCATACTGCAGCATGAGATTTACTCTTAGAATTCCAAAGAAATGTTGCTGGTTCACAAGTCTAGTGAAGTGTCTCACATGAATCCTATCATTGTTATAAAATCTCGTTCCCCTACTACTGTCTAATAGCAGGGGTACTCTTTCGAGAATATGATAAAGGATTTCCAGGACTGAGATGTTTAGCTGTCATACTCTCCTTGCTTCCAGGACTGTGATGTTTAGCTGTCATACTCTCCTTGCGCAAACTTGCTCTCTGAATAGAATTCCGCAACAACATTGTTTCCTCCAAATTTTCTTCCATCCAAATGTTGCCTTGCATTCGAAGCTCCATCGGTATCTTTGTACTCCAGGAGCACCTGATATCAAATTGAGGATAATCATAAATACTGATGAAGCATAAGACAAAATGAAATGTATCGTGCTTCTTCTAGTTTTCAGGAATGCTATTTAGTGGACTCAGTTGCTAAGAATTATATCATTTCCCAAGGAAGTTGCATCAACAAAATTTGTCCAAATATGTGTCACTCATTATAGAAACAAATTTTCAAATAATACAAATGCTAAAAAAGTAAAAAGGATCCGAGATTTGCATACATAGAGAACTAAAGAATTCCAAGATTTAAACACAAGTAGAAACATCTGCTACATTTTTTATAGAACAGGTAGAAATGACTTTTAAGTCCTTGATTAGTTAACTTGTACATACCTTTCCAACTCCCTGAGCTACCTCACCATTGGGACCTGGCCGGGGAATGACAACATTCACCAATTCACCTGAAATTTTGAACAAATCACAAGACTCATCAAGGAGATTAGAATGATATAAGATGCACAAAGAGACAATCTTGGGTGTGAAAAGAATATTCCATTTCCTAACGGTGGAAGTTCTGAGACAATATTTCTAGAATAAGAATGTCTCAAACAGCACTTACCATATTTTTTTCCTTCTTCCCTCATGTCCTCCATTATGTCCTCATACTCTTCATTATCTTTCAAGTCATTGGGATTAAGTGCTTGCGTTAAACATACCACCTTTGTTGGAAGAGATGCTACTTGGAATACATGCTTCTGCAATTTGACAAAACAATTAAGTCTTTGATATATCCTGGGGTGATTAGAATCCACAATCCACAAAATCATAGCAGAATTTAACTAGAAATTTCAAGAATAGCATGAAGAAAATACAAACAATTTGTTTCTAATCATACAAAACCCTATTTGAGAGGAGATTACATATTTCTCTCTGAACATAGAAAACAAGAATCACCATTCTCAGAAGCTCTCTACAGTCAAAAGATTTTAACAGATTATACAAAAACAACAGGGACATGCTAAAGTTTGTATTCAGTTTAAATTTCCTAGAAAATGCCATTCTTCAGTTTGATCAGAGAAAGGTAAACTTACTGGAATCATAGGTTATCTTACTCCAAGTGACTTAAGAGTGCATTTCATGTTGACATAATATTTTCTGTAGTTGTTTGACATTGGCTGGTCTTGTACTAAAGTGAATTTTACAGTAATCTCAGCATACTTAACCATCAAAATAAATATATTACAGCTGGTCCAAAGATGACAGTTTAAGATCTAATTCAATAATGTGAATTCCATTCTACCTGCAAGACTACTTGTTGTTGTGCAT
This sequence comes from Trichopus zeylanicus subsp. travancoricus, assembly GCA_005019695.1. Taxonomy (NCBI): domain Eukaryota; kingdom Viridiplantae; phylum Streptophyta; class Magnoliopsida; order Dioscoreales; family Dioscoreaceae; genus Trichopus; species Trichopus zeylanicus. Next base: position 529,346 of record RXID01021780.1, on the reverse strand, counting down.
GCAGCAACACACTTTCGTGCTCAGGCTGAGGCTGGGTTGCTCCCTGATTTGCATGCCGTACAGTGAGAGTTTTGTCTCCCATTTTGATGCCATTGAGAGCTGCACATGCAATGTCAGTGACAGATGGGTCTTGGTAAACACAAAAGGCATAGCCTTTTGAGTTGCCAGTTTCCCTATCCTTAACAAGATCAAAACCTCGAAGAGGTCCAAAAGAATTGAGTAACACTCTAACTTGTGATTCTGTGAAATAGTAAGGAAGACCACCAACAAAAATCCGATCAGGCCCCTCAAGCCCAACGGCAGAACCAGGCACCAGCCCAACGGTCGCAAGGTTAAGATTTGGATTTGGTTGGCTTGGACCAAGAGCAGTAGCAAGAGCAGGATTGTAGTCCGTTGGCCTTCTCACCTTAACTGGTGCTCCCTGAAATAGATGGAACAACAGGTCCAACAAGGTTAGAAGCAGCTTGACCAAACCATCATAATGTAAAAATAAGAAAAAAAATGAACCTCAAAAATAATCCCATCTAATGCCATTGCATTACTTGCTTCTTCAACTGATCTCATTTCCACAAAAGCGAACTTCTTATCATGGTTTATGTACACATTAACAACAGAATCGCCTATCACAGAATAGGACAATCAACAATTTAAGAGTAAACTCAGATGTAAGAAAAGCCTTTGAAAATTAACAATGTTTGAACCACATAAGGACAACCTGGTCCAGCTGTATTGCCTCCAATAGCAGACATAACCTGGCAGAAGAAAGTAGCAACCGACTGCAAAATATTATTATGAAAAATTATTAAGAAAAATAAGTTAAACCTTGTACGTAACATATACCATCAAATGTTCAAACAAAGAAAAAGGCTGCAACAGAAAACAAATCAGTGAAAAAGGAGTTGGCACAGAAAGTGTGAGACAATAACAGGAAAAGAATTTCATTGGAACTTCAGAATTACAGTATTTTCTTTTTTGTAGATAAAAAGCTACAAAGCTACAGGTGAACAGTATGATAGTCACTACTAAATCAACCAATACAATACAAACCTAGCAGTCCTTGCCATCAATATCACTAAAACAGCTATTCAGCTACATTTGTTAACTGAAACAGTAATTTGTTGGCATATCCAGATCATGCAAACTCTGAAGTCCAACATTAGCCTTTCATAACTTGAATCGACCGGTTCCTCGATCGCAATCATTGAAGATGCTCCAATTATCAGCCAAGTTTTCAAAACATTTGGATGGCATCCAACAACACTAGGAACTCAAACTAGCTCACAGAAACTTCTTGCATAACTATCATCTAGTAAAAAGTGAATCATTCACAATCATTCTTCCTTTCAATGATAACCTAGGTACCATTCATAATTGGTTCATTTTCCTAACTGATGGTTTTACAATCCCTTCAATGCAACCCAAATCAACCCACTTCCTCACATTGGCCAATAACACCACAATACTCTTTTACCTTGATTTATGCCAGTTGACAAGTTTTACTAGCAGCCATATTTGGGTCAAACCCATGACACCAAACCGCATAAACAGGATTCTCTTCAGATATTACTGATCAAAATCATAGGTGATTCATAGCTTGAACAAATAAAATTAACTTCAGGGATTGAGACAAACATTTTAGCAGCAACCTTAGGCTTCAATGGTCCACCTACATAATACACCTGCAACCTAAAAACTCAAAATTCAGAATTTTCAGCATGGAATGTTGAGCACCAGACATCTGAAGTACCTACATGACAATATGTGGAACTTCAGCTTGTTGCAAACATTCTGGTGCTCCTATCAAAAACAGGAAAAGAAATCCAAACTGAAAGTATGGCTGAAATAGAAGTTCCCTCTTCTTGGCGTTCAAACAAAAAGGGAATCATATTCAATACACAAGAAACTGGCTATTTGTATATTGCAAAGCACAGTTATTTTTTATAATTGAGAAACTGAAACATTGCTCAAAACATTAATCTAAGCATTTGCTAGGAACCCACCACTACCTTCCTAATCCCAAACTGCAAACTTAGGTAGCACCTTAGCATATGACACAGGTACATTCGTCATAGTTGACTGAACATAACAGTTCAAATATGTTTTTTTTTTTTAACTTAGATGCTTAAATAATAACAAGCCCTTTTAGCTAAAATAAGGCAACATTAGCATTTGATTGGATTCTTAAACTAATGTGTTTGATTTGGTAGATCAATTTACTAGATCATTCATCTCCTTGAGGTTCAAACATACAGCATTTTTCTGTGCACTTATAATAATGATTAAAATGGAGCAAATTTTGTTGATTCTTGCTGGACTTGTTTTCAGTAATCCAATTTTCCTTCATTTATGCATAAACATAATGTGTTTGATACAAAGAAAAGGTTGCTTTATAACAGTCTAATCATATGATTCTTGATAGAAGCGGGTAATAAGTATACATATTAACTTCAATAATTTGTGGATCATGCATTGACATCTAATAGATTTTCGGACTTAAATTTCGTAGGTACTTCAATATCAAAATTTAGGGTTCTTGCATGGAAGCCTGCCTTAAAGATTTTCTTAAGAAAATCTCATATTTTTATCTCTTCATTATCAATTTATTCACAGAAGAACACCCGAATCTAGTTTAACATGAATGGACAAAAAAAAAAAAATCCCCTTTCTAGGCTTTGGTTTTGGCTTTTAAGCATGAAAACTAAATTACTCTCTTCTAATAAATGCCATGTAAAACATCTAACCTATAAACAACTATTTGTCTAGGTGCTTTGATGGACAAGATTAACCCTTTTTCTAAGAAAAGAAGAAATATGGTCTTCCATTGACATGAGCAACCAAATTTTGAACCCAAAAAAGTGTAACTTTTGGGTCAGTCAGTGCCAGATGAATTTAACTGGTTTTTTGCGAATAAACAAATAATACAAGTGATTTTTCGTAAATAGTGAGGGAGGTGGTTTTCTGTAATAAACTCATGTGGCAGGTACTTGCGTTATATCCTAAAATTTATACTGTAGTCTTCAGCAACTGCAACTGCCCACCTAGTCACCCATCTCACCACATACAGCATACAACCTCAAGTTCAACTCAATCAGCCTCTTCTGCTTTAGACCATTGACCAAAAATGATAAACCAAAGGCAAAGATTATTAACCACTTCAAAACTTTTTCATGAGATGGTTGATGCTGCAGAAAGAAAGAGCACAATACCAAGGCAAATAAGCTAAACACCGAAGGATATATAACCTGTTCATTAGCAGTAGCAGAAAGGCCTCCCGCATATATCCGTCGGGCATGTCGAGTTGCCTGCATCCAACCACAATAAATTTAGAAGAACAGCATGCATATGCAAAATGGCAAACAGATCAAATAATAGGGCTTATCATCAAACCTGCTGTGTCATTGCCTGAACTGGCATCAAAGGCATAGTTGGTAACTGTATAAATTCAGTAATAGAAATAAATTACTCTAAAAATGAATAATTAAATAAAGTATGGTTCAATAATGAGAAGACAGTTCAGTGCTATTGGTTTCTATGACATTAGAGATTTATGAGAAATTAAGGTAGGGTTTCCAACACTAATATAATCCTACTCAGTAAGCGTGATTTGCGGATAAGACAGTTTATACCACTTTTTCTTTTTTTCAAAAGTATTTCAAAGTTTAAACCAGTTAAATGGGGTCAAGGGATAAAACCAAAATAAAGTGGTGTAAACCCTGAGATAAGCCAAAATAAGTGGTCTAAACCAAGGTTTAAAGTATCGGTATCGATTTTGGTTTCGGTACCTAACGAAACCGATACGTTTCGGCCATTTCGGTTTCGGGCAAAAGATTTTTTTTAGTTATTAATTGTGTATTGACCAGAATTTAACTATATTTTGACTTCAAATTAAAAATATGATAAAATATTAAAAAAATATGAAAAAATTTGAAAAATTAAGAAGGAATTTATACTTAATTTTAATATAATATTAAATATTATTTTAGTTAATTAAAATTAATTTTGATAGTTAATCACTGATATAGTTTATTTTTAATATATATTAGTGTATTAAAAAACATACAAAAAGTAATATGAATATGATTAAAAATTAAAAACTAACATAAGTAAATTTAACTTTTCATTAAAATGTACTTCACACATACATAATTTATAAATTATAAAATAATATAACAAATTATCATCATCATCATAATCATCATCAGTTGAGTTTGAAACATCTGGGTGTGGAATTACAAATTCAATAGCTGGACGATCCGGACGAGCATTTATAGGCATATGAGCCAAACAACTATCTCTGCGCGATCTCGTGGCAGTAGTTCTGAAGTATAACCATACATCAAAGGTCCAAAATGAAAATTATAACCATATTCATTGACAACACATAATAAAAATGGTCCAATAATCCATGAGAAATAAATATCACACTATGTGAAGTGTTCAGAGGAAATTACAGCAAGACGCTAATTAATACCATTAAGTGAACCTTATTGCGAGGCACGATAAATTTGATAATTTACTCTTCCACGGTCTTGTAATGTCTGCTCAATTAAAACTTGTTCAAGTATATCATAGGCCAAAAGTGGAATCATTCTATGATAAAATATAAATTTTTGGCGAAGAATGGACATAATTATTCTTTCTACTTCCAGTATAACTTGGTCTGAAACTGTAATATAATCATCCGGATTTGTTATTATCTGTTTTTAAAAAAATTATCTTATAATTGTCAGGATTTATGAATATAAAATAGATAATAAAAAATACGTCAAAAGAAAAATATCACAATAAATTGTGCTAATAAAATAGATAAATTATCATGCAATAAAATAAACCATATAGACATTAAATTTAAATGTCATAAAATTATAATAAAATATCAATTTAAGACAATAATGAAAACATCATTTCATAGATAGTATAAATCCACGTCTTATAATTATATGCTGTTCTGAGGTGGATGTTAAAGAGATTGGTATTCTTCATCACCATACTCATCAGTACAATGGAATTGTGATTGATAGTATTATTCAGCATGCAGATAGTACGAAATCTATGGTCCTGCATTAACTGATGATATCCTTAATTGAAGGAAGACATCTCGCTATGATAACTGTCATACTAATTAGAGCTCGCATTATTTGTTGGATTTTAATTGACATCTTGTCTACCATGTGAAGCATATGGATATTGTAACACATAACCGTTATATAAATTAGAGTTCAAAAACTCATTTCCTCCGTACTGTGGAAAAGATGAAGATGAGTCCTCATATTGTGATTGTTGAACATTGGAGTCATCAGCTGTACCACCATTGCTACTATTACTTATATCAGAAGTATTCTGCATTTTGTCAGCTTACTCTTCCACTTTTTTGTCTAAGAGACGACGAATAGCTTCTTGTGTTTGATGATGATTTAAGACAAATTCTCCTCTTTCTCGAATCCACTCTATCAGAGGATCATCATCTTCGAATATGGCAGACAAGTTGATTATCTCATCCTCTAGTGATGTTCTCCTCTATAAGTTTTGGGCTCTTAAACGCATGTTATAATGATAGAAAACAAGTTTCTCCAATTTTTTCATTTTAAATTTGTTTCTCGTTTTCGTATGGATGAATTCAAAAGTTGTCCAATTATTCTCACATTGTGAACTTGAAACAATTTGATTTAAAATTCTAATGGCTATCTTTGTAAGATTAGGTGCTACATGTCGTCCATAAATACTTCACTATCCAATTGTAATTTATGAGAAAAAATTATTAATAAGTTAATATAAATTTAATTAGTAAATATGTGTAATTATTGAATATCAACTATATCAAGAGTATCATCCTTAATAGGTACAATTGCTTGTTGTGTGCCGAAGTCTTTGACTTTATTTTTGAAATCATCTGTCTGTTTAATGAACGTACCCAAGTTAAGAACTTTCTTAATTATATAAAAAGAATAATGATTTAGAATGTATCTCGCGCAATACCAATATTTTTGTTATCATATCTGGCTCTATCCTCTCGATTACCTTACGTAGCATTTTGAGAATTGTATTACTATTATTAACCTCATTAGCATATTGAAATATTAGATTCAGAAAATATCCTACAAGATGATTAAATATAAATCAACAATAATATTATTATAATTTAGTAAAGTACTATAAAATGACTTTTTACTCAATTACCTGCAGCATGAATATCTTTGGATAATGTTTTATCCCAATGACGATCAATAATCTTCTCCTATTTACAAAATTCAATTGTTCCTATATGTCGTCTTATTTGCAATTTTGCTCGTTCTATTGTTTCATATAAAAATCTCATCTGCGAATGATCATCTGAGTTAACAATTCGAAACACTTTAACTAATGGACTGAAGATTCCAATTACAGATTCCTAAAATTATTCGTTCAAGACTTGATTATATAATTTTTCAGAGAGAATTTTCTCAGACCGTTTCAACTTCAAATAATGCTTATCATATTCTTCACTGGTAAATAACCTCTTCAGTGCCTGTCGATAAGTATACAGGGAATCCAAAAAGATAAATTGTGTAGTAAGCCGAGTAAGGTCTGGCCTGATAATCTCTCGTCCTCGTATTTTCTTTCTCATCAGTTCAAGACACCAAGTATGGTTATAAATAAATGACGTCAACTTTTGACCTTCCTCAACCACTTTTCTAATATTAGAATCTTTACCCATATCCTTCAGTATTAAGTCAATAGAGTATGCTACACAAGGTGTTCAAAAAAAATATTTTCTTTTTTGCATTAACTTTTTCCAGCATATACTAGCGAAACTGCATTATCAATTATAACTTGTACCACTCTTAATTCCCCAATCTCCTTAATAACACTATCAATTAGATGATATAAAAAATTACCAGTCTTCGACTCCCCTGATGTGTCAATTGACTTAAGAAAAACGGTCTCTTCAGGACAATATACTAAAAAATTTATCAAATCTTTACTGTTTTGTGTCTTCCATCCATCACACATCAAGGTACACCCAAATTCATCCCAATATTTGTAAAAACTCTTGATAAAACTAGTCATCTCTTCAACTTCCATATTCAGATACTTTTCAGAAATTTCATAAGCACTTACTGGAGGAACTCCTGAGCCAACCTCTTGAACGGCACGTATTATTCCATGATACTAACCGCTATCTGCTAAATGAAATGGAATATAATTATAGAAAAAAATTTGGATACTGCCGACCCAACCACTGTTTTGCATTCTGAAAATCAGTTGATGCTGTTTTCAAATTTATTTGAGTGTATCATCTATTGGTTTCAATAGAAATGGGTTAATTGGAGAAATATTTATACATCCAATGTCAGGAAAATGGAAATCCTCTTACTCTTGAAGGGACAGGTGTGTGTCGCTGTGTACATCGTTTTCTTAAACTAGTAGTTCGGTGATCACGAACTGTCTCGGAAGTGCCAGCACCACCTTGAGTTTTCTTATACAATCTTTGACTTTCGTGAATTACTTCCTGAACCTCAGTATCAACGTTTTCATCATCAAAAACTTGTTTGAGATCTGGATTACAGCGGTTGATAAGTTCCTACTCAAAACGTGATTTTTTTGCCTTATCTTTTCTTCTACTTTCTTTGCCGGTTTATACTATTTTCCGAAATGTTTGTATTACTTAATTCGAAATTTTCTCACATACTTGAACTGAACCGGTTACTCCTCCCAAATGCACTTTTAATCTTGTAATTCCAGAATTAAGCACACGACCATACCATTTGCGACGGACTTTCCGATTTTCTACATCTACTAATTCACAGTGTTGCTATGGAATATCGTCATCAAGAGACGATCGTTCCGTATTTTGCCTTGGAGCCATATGCAATACAATAGTAGCAATAACAAAACAAATACTAACGGAAGAAAATTTACCTATGATTAAGATAAAAAAACTCTATTTTCATATAAATTAATTAATAAATAATTAAATACTAACTAATTTTCACAGAAATAAATAATTTTATATTTAGGATATAAAGTTTAAGGTTTAGGATTTACTAACCTATTTCTTGATTTATTAGCTAATTTCCACGTTAATTTCAATATTTTCAATTTAATACATAATTTTCACATAAAATATTAATTTTCATACATAATGTAATACATAATTTTCGCATAAAATATTAATTTAATACATAATTTAATATAATACATAATATATAATTTAATACATAATACATAACACATAATTTAATACATAATTTAATACGTAATTTAATACATAATACATAAATTAATACATAATTTAATATGTAATACATAATACATAATTTAATACATAATATATAATTTAATACATGATTAATAAATTTTTAATAGATTAACTTCTACAACGCCAATGGATAATGTGATAATAAAAAGAAAATTTCCCAATATAGCACTTATTCAAAATGAGACTATTTTAGTAACCGTAAACAGAAATATTCAGATAGACCAAACACCATGTTCTAAGCTAATAATAAAAACATGCAGGAAGACAATTTCTTAATTTCAATTCAAATCTCACCATGAAAACCTAATTATTTATGATACATCAACTATCAATATTAAAATTTTTTAGTTTTACAACTGAAACAGAAATAGATCCACAAAACTCTGCAATTGAAACACCAATAGTATTACAATGCCTGAAAATCTCAAATGATATTGTCTGCAAACTTTTCAATTTGCATTAACTATATATAAGCGATAAAACCCATCCAGTTGCCGCTAACAAACAAATAATCAATCTATCAGTACATCCACTTACACTGTGATCCACAAAATAAAACAAATTAACAGTAACAAACTACAGTTATCATGCCCATGATTAACCAAATAAAACAAATCAACAGTAACAAACTACAGTCATCATACCTGTGATTAACCAAATAAAACAAATGAAAAGTAAAAAACAGTAAACCCTACACGCTACGCTCGCCGCAGGAGCGTTGCACTTGCCACCAATTGAGCCCGACTTTCCAGATATGCCGTGGGCGCGTTGCGCTCGCAGCTAGTTGAGCCCTACTTCCCGGAGATGCCACGCGCGCGCTGCGCTCGCCCCCGCGCGTGCCGCGCTCGCCCTGTGCCCGCTTTGCTCGCCGCCAACAAAGCTGAAAGCCTGAAACCAAACCGTTGGCGGCGAGCAAAGTGAGTAGAGTAGCACCGAGCGGCCGGAGCGAGCGCGGCGAGCGCAGTGCACCTGCAGCATCTCCGGGAAGTCGGGCTCAACTAGCCGCGAGCGCAGGTCACCCGTCGAGCGCAGCATGCAGGGTTTACTGTTTTTTACTGTTCATTTGTTTTATTTAGTTAATCACGAGCATTATGACTGTAGTTTGTTACTGTTAGTTTGTTTTATTTGGTTAATCACGGACATGATGATTGTAGTTTGTTACTGTTACTTTGTTTTATTCCGTGGATCACAGGCCGATGGCTGTGAGTCGGTGCAAGTGGATATTCTGATTGATTGATTATTTGTTTGTTAGCGATAAGTAAATGAGTTTTATCGCTTATATATAGTTAGTACAAATTATAAAGTTTGCAGACAATATCATTTCAAATTTTTAAGTATTGTAATATTATTGGTGTTTCAGTTGCAGAGTTAAGAAATTTTCATATGGATAATTGATGTATCATAAATAATTAGGTTTTTATGGTGAGATTTAAGTTGAAATCAAGAAATTGTCTTCATGCATGTTTCTATTATTGGCTTAGAATATAGTGTTTGGTTTATCTGAATATTTCTGTTTACGGTTTCTGAAATAATCTCATTTTGAGGAAGTGCTATATTGGGAAATTTTCTTTTCATTATCACATTATCCATTGGCGTTGTGGAAATTAATATATTAAAAATTTGTTAATCATGTATTAAATTATATATTATGTATTAAATTATGCATTACGTATTAAATTATGTATTACGTATTAAATTATGTATTATGTATTAACTTATATATTAAATTATGTATTATGTATTAAATTACGCATTAACTTATGTATTATGTATTAAATTATGTATTAAATTACGTATTATGTATTAAATTACGTATTATGTATTATATTGAATTATATATTAAATTAATATTTTATGCGAAAATTATATATTAAATTGAGAATGTCGAAATTAACGTGAAAATTAGCTAATAAATAAAAAAATAGGTTACTAAATCCTAAACCCTAAACCTTATATTCTAAATATAAAATTATTTATTCCTGTAAAAATTAGTTAATATTTAATTATTTATTAATTAATTTATGTGAAAATAGAGTTTTTTCTTAATCATAGGTAAATTTTCTTCCGTCAACATTTGTTCTGTTACTGTTACTGTTGTATTGCATATGGCTCCAAAGCAAAATACGCAACGATCGCCTCCCGATGATAATATTTCATGCCAACACTGTGAATTAGAAAATGGAGAAAATCGAAAATTATGTTGCGAATGGTGTGGTCGTGTGTTTAGTTCTGTAATTAGAAGATTAAAAGAGCATTTGGAAGGAGTCACTGGCTCAATTCGATCATGTGAAAAAGTTCCGAATGAAATGAGACAAACATTTCGGGCAATAGTACAAAGCGGCAGAGAAAATAGATGTCGTCAATCGCCGCCTCTATGGGTGCTCCCGGCGATTCTTACGCGGAATTTAGCACCTTTTGGGGATTTCAAGTGGAGAACAAGAAGAAATAAGAAGAGATATGGTAGAACTTCGGATTCTTATTGCTCTACTAGATATAAAAAGGCATGTGGACGTACTTACAATGGTGTTGTCGTCCTCCTTATATAGAGAGCGGGCTGAGCTGATGAGCTCAGCGCTTACATCATACTGCTATAGTGCGCTACAGTGCTACAGTGTACTTACTACAGTGCGCACCGCCCCTATGTACAGTGTTCTACAGTGAACACCGTCCTATGTACAGGGATCACCGTCCTATGCACAGTAACCCTATACTAGAATACAGAATGTTACAGTGACAGCTGTCGTTCAGCTACAGTGACAGCTGTCTGTACGACTACAGTAGCTACTACAGTGAAGCTACAGTGTTTTATTCCTTGTTCTACATCCCACCACGCTCCGCTTGCAAGTGGTACCGGCTACTTGTTGCTGGGGCCGCAGTCATAACCTTCGGCCTTATCTGTAATTTCTGGTTTTTCTTGGACTTGAGTTGTGCTGCCTCAATTAGGCTAAGGCGATCTCTCCCTTTGAGGGGCTGCCCATCATGGTACGGACTTTGTGAGGTGGGTTCGTTCCTTGATGCAGGACGGGAGCCTGGTTAAAACGGCGTCTCCACTGTTTTGCTGGCATCACCTTTCGTGAAGCCAGGCTTGTGGATATAGTGTTTGCTGATATAATTACGGCGTCGTTTGTCCGGGCTGGGGAAAGTGGCTGCTGGTCAACTGGCGCAGGTGCGACTAGAGCGTTAGATCCAGTCATGATAGAGTTAGGACAGCGGCGGTTGGACCAGGCTGTCTTAGGTTGCACCACGCTTTGCTCGGACTCTGATGTAGGTAGTGCTGCGCGGTCGCGGAGAGAGCGGTGATTCTTTTGAAGTGGAGCTGCGAGTTGCGACTTTTTCGGTCGTCGTTGCCGAGGTCGGTGTCGGTAAGAAGAGCCGGTGAACTGGCACGGACAGGGGTCGGGTGAATCAGTTGCTGAGAAGGTATCCTCTGCAGACAAGGAATCAGCCGAAGCAATCGAGCAAGGGCAGTCTTCCTCGCTAGGGGAGGAAGGAGATGAAGCACCCTCAAAGTCTCTTCGTAGGCCTTTTTCCAGTCCTCGTTCCTGAGTCTGTTGCTTATAGTATGCTACCTCCTTTTGCAGCCGCTCGATCTCCCTTTCACACCATGTAACGTAGTGTTGCTGCTCCTGCAGCAGCTTCTGGGAAGGACATGGTGCAGGCGGGGCTGGTGTAACCGGTACCTCCGTCTTGAAATAATATGGCCCGCACAGGTTGCAGGCTGTAACTCCGTAATTGGGGCAGTGTATCCTTGCCCTCTCCATGGTCTGGCGTTGGCAACACGAGCACTTCTCTTCTTGTGGGTGAGGGCAATATCCTTCTTTGATTTCTCCCACGACAGACGTAGCTTCTGCTTGTGGGAGCTGGTCTGGGAAACTAGTGGACTCAATAGGTTCCTCCTCATCATCTCCCCATCCGCTTACTACTACAGGGTAGTCATAATAAAAAGATGGAGGCGGGGAATAACGTACATAGTAATCAAACCTGCCGCTGGGTCCTCCCAAGATATCCCATTCTTCTGCCTCACCGAGGGCATAGATGACTTCTTCATGTATAAGGGGGCTAAGAGAGTTGTGAAGGTTTTGGGTGTCATCTACTTCAGAGATGCTGAAAATGGCAACACTTTGTTCTTCCCCCTCCTGCACGGAGATGAGGTCATAGTCCTCGGGAACGTTGAGCTGCTCGAAGATGACAACTCTTTTCACGTTTCTCCTATCATTCGGGCCCTCTTTTGCAAAATGCCCTTCATTGCCCCGGAGGTAGCACTTGCACCGTTTGTTGCGTACCAGGTGCTTCCTCTTTTCTATCCGCACATGAGTATCGTGCGGCTTTCCTTTGTATGTTTTCGCCTTCCTGACCCCGTACTTCCTTTCTTTGGTGTAATAACCTGGGATCGGGATCTTACCGCAGAAAGAAATGTCTTTAAGGGACCTTTTGAATGCAGCATCCTTACATTCTTCTTCAAGAATTTGTAGGCGAAGAGGATTCTCGGGATCACGCCTATGTTGACCCCTGGGTACCGCTGGTCAAAGGCCGCCTTCATTCTTTGGCCTAGTTCTCCCCGCATCTTCATCCAGAACTTTTCAAATAGTTCTGTGCTGATGAATAGTCTCTCCGTTTTCGTTGCAATCCTAAGATAGTCATTCATGTAAAGCAATATATCTTTCAGATTCTCACATGAAAGACGTTCAAGATCTCGGTAGGCTTCATTCTGGGCCAGAGTTGACCCTTGTGTTGGGTCTTCTAAGGAAAATATCCTCGTCATTTGGGAGAGGATATTTTGAGTGCCAACTCTTCCTTCTCCTGCAGCAATGGTGGCTTGGTAGTCGTTCCCGTACTGCATGCGCCACTGCACCCAGGCGAGTCTTTCAGCCTCGTCGAGCAGGTTCTCGATATACTCGATCTTGTCCCTTGTGTCCGTGAATCCTAGGCCTGCAATATGGTTTCTTGTAATTGCTTCCCACTTGGAAAATGCTTCATCAAAGAGGCCAAGTTGCTCAGGGATCACGAACATAGCTACGCTATTCTGCTGAGCAGAAGACAGGGTCCACATTTCATTGTTGAAGCCCCTTTGGAACCTTCCTTGACTCCGTTGCTCAAATGTGGGCATCATCCGGGACGTTGACGGGGCTGTGTTTGTAGCTGGCGGGTAGCCCGGGGGACCCATTGCAGTATCTTCTGGAGGCATGTATGGATGGTGTGGAGATGCCGCCGAGGTTATTGTACTTGCGTACAACTGCTCAGATAGCTTTCTCAGCGCCGGCTACTCCATATCCGGCTCAACTTCGCATCCTGCAGCTATTATATTAGTTATGGGGGTAGTGCAGGCGTTACCTTCTTCCTGCTGGAAGGGATTGTCGTATGCCTCTTTGTCATCAGGGTATACGTCCCATTTTACTGCAAGGGACGGGTAGTTCAGGTCTCCCTCCAAGAATTCCTGGTTCAGAAGCCGATGAAAATAGCTTTCATCATCGCTCCCTTCATCTTGTGCTGCTCTGTCTATTAGGACGACGAGTAAATGAGCGGCTTTGAGTTCCTCTTCGTCGCTATGGACTTCCTCATCTTGTTTGATGTAACACGACATCCTGCAAGGTCCACATTTCATTGTTGAAGCCCCTTTGGAACCTTCCTTGACTCCGTTGCTCAAATGTGGGCGTCATCCGGGATGTTGACGGGGCTGTGTTTGTAGCTGGCGGATAGCCCGGGGGACCCATTGCAGTATCTTCTGGAGGCATGTATGGATAGTGTGGAGATGCCGCCGAGGTTATTGTACTTGCATACAACTGCTCAGATAGCTTTCTCAGTGCTGGGTACTCCATATCCGGCTCAGATTCGCATCCTGCAGCTATTATATTAGTTATGGGGGTAATACAGGCGTTACCTTCTTCCTCCTGGAAGGGATTGTCGTATGCCTCTTTGTCATCAGGGTATACGTCTCATTTTACCGCAAGGGACGGGTAGTCCAGGTCTCCCTCCAAGAATTCCTGGTTCAGAAGCCGATGAAAATAGCTTTCATCATCGCTCCCTTCATCTTGTGCTGCTCTGTCTATTAGGACGGCGAGTAAATGAGCGGCTTTGAGTTCCTCTTCGTCGCTATGGACTTCCTCATCTTGTTTGATGTAACACGACCACCTGTGTGTTACCTCTGGCTTGTATCCTCCGAATCGTAGGGAAATGCTCCCATCTAAGAGGCTTCTACTTGTCACCTCTTCAGGTTGTGTTGGGGTGAGCATCTGGGTTGGTCGCACAACCCAACTTTGTCCTTGTAGTGCTCCAGCCGAGTATCTGCGTCGCGGGAGGGCGTGTACGCCGTGGCTCGCCAAGTAGTCTACGACCCCCTGAATTTCGTAAGCGAAGCCTACGTTTGGGGTATTTGACAGCCGTCCGACCAGTCCTCTGGTAATGAGCAGATTGGATTCCCCATTCTGCCAGTTCTCATATCCTTTGGTCAGGATCGAGACTTGGAGATTCCTATAAAAATCCCCAATGGTTAGCATTATGTCTGGTATGACATAAACCAACTGGCTGCCTTTAGCCAGATCGACTTCCATCGTGGCCAATATGGCCTTGTCTCCTGCCCATCGATCGTCTCGGAAGACAATCAGTACTACTGTCCCGACCTCCTGTCGGTGTAGTGTCTGGATCCGGAGCTGCAGTACCCCGAGGTGTATATACTGCATTCCGCTTCTCTACAGTTGGTGGTAGCTCTCTTCTTGGATGAAAGAAAGGTCCACCTGGTCGTTGTTGACACACAGGATCGATTCCTCCGATCTGTGCGTGTACACCTTATGGTGTACAATATCCCTTCGAGAGTGAGAGAAAACCTCCGCAAGGACGATTGCAGCTCTCTCCTGCATTGATAGTTTCAGTTGTACCTGAGAATCAAGTTGCTGTTCCAAGGTATGCTGTGGGGTGCTCCGCCCCATGAGGAACTGACCCACCCTTCTTGTTGCTTGCTGGGCGGTGTGAAGGCGCCTATGATTTCTCCTGTATCCCCGAATTTGATCTTCGAAAAGTGGGAATATTGTTGATGTTGATGGTTGTTCCAAGGCCAACTGGGTGCTTGGCCTTGACGTCAAGTTTCTCCTGCTCCTCTTTGAGTATGTCGAAAGGGTTTTTGAAAACCCTCAGGCTTCCTTGGGCCTCCTGCGGCCTCTGGGTGATGCAGCTTTGTTCTAGCTGAAAAAGAAGCCTTTTTACCTGAGCAAGGTCTTCACTGGTGTGTAATGATAGTGCTAGACTATCTGCCTCCGGTTGCCGAGGTAGCCTGGTTGCTTCAAGTACAAGTTCCCTGGCGTCTTGTTTTGTGAAAGTTCTACTGTCAAGTATGACAGTTGTCAAGTTTTTCAGAGAGTCTTCTAGTCCTGAGACCTCTCTTGTGATGTTCTGGCACAGTTCAAGTACTTGTTTAAAGTTCTTTAAGTGAACTTTTGATGACAGGCAAGTCTTGTCGTAGATTACAGCAAGATTATGTGCTAGCTGGTTTGTTATAACTTTAGATGTTAAAGCAAGGTCAAGGTATTCGAGATTAGAGGTTCGGGAATGCTCATACCATTCCTGAATAGATTTTTCCCATGCGTCAGACATATAAGCTTAATTCATAATTACCAAAGCCATCCTAGAGGTAAGTTCCAGATTAAGAAGAGACTATACTGAGATCACACAGGTGTGCCCTTAGGCTTACAACAGACCTCCTGCCTCAACTGCCAAGTTAGGACCTGTTCTTTTTCTCAGTGAAATCACGACCTTAATCAGCATAATACCATGAAGGACGAGAATTCGTAATCGATGAACTCCACCCAAGTCTTAACACGGTAATACAGGACAGCAAATGGCAAGAACGAACCCTTACCTTATACTCTTAGCACCTTGACCTTTAAGGTGTTTACGCTGCCATATCTTTGACAAGCTCTGATACCATGTCGTCAATCGCTGCCTCTTCCTTTTCGGCAGAGGAGACCTTGGATGTAGGACAAGGAATAAAACACTGTAGCTTCACTGTAGTAGCTACTGTAGTCGTACAGACAACTGTCACTGTAGCTAAACGACAGCTGTTGCTGTCATATTCTGTACTCTAGTATAGGGTTACTGTGCATAGGACGGTGTTCACTGTAGAACACTGTACATAGGGCGGTGCGCACTGTAGCAAGTACACTGTACACTGTAGCAAGTATACTGTAGCACTGTAGCGCACTGTAGCAGTATGATGTAAGCGCTGAGCTCATCAGCTCAACCCGCCCTCTATATAAGGAGGGCGGCAGCACCATTGTAAGCACGTCCACATGCCTTTTGATATCTAGTAGAGCAATAAAAATCCGAAGTTCTACCATATCTCTTCTTATTTCTTCTTGTTCTCCACTTGAGATCCCGAAAAGGCGCTAAATTCCGCATAAGAATCGCCGGGAGCACCCATAGAGGCGGCGATTGACGACATGGTATCAGAGCTTGTCAAAGATATGGCAGCGTAAACACCTTAAAGGTCAAGGTGCTAAGAGTATGAGGTAAGGGTTCGTTCTTACCATTTGCTGTCCTGTATTACCGTGTTAAGACTTGGGTGGAGTTCATCGATTACGAATTCTCGTCCTTCATGGTATTATGCTGATTAAGGTCGTGATTTCACTGAGAAAAAGAACAGTTCCTAACTTGGCAGTTGAGGCAGGAGGCCTGTTGTAAGCCCAAGGGCACACCTGTGTGATCTCAGTATAGTCTCTTCTTAATCTGGAACTTACCTCTAGGATGGCTTTGGTAATTATGAATTAAGCTTATATGTCTGACGCATGGGAAAAATCTATTCAAGAATGGTATGAGCATTCCCGAACCTCTAGTCTCGAATACCTTGACCTTGCTTTAACATCTAAAGTTACAACAAACCAGCTAGCACATAACCTTGCTGTAATCTACGACAAAACTTGTCTGTCATCAAAAGTGCACTTAAAGAACTTTAAACAAGTACTTGAACTGTGCCAGAACATCACAAGAGAGGTCTCAGAACTAGAAGACTCTCTGAAAAACTTGACAACTATCATACTTGACAGTAGATTTTTCACAAAACAAGACGTCAGGGAACTTGTACTTGAAGCAACCAGGCTACCTCAACAACCGGAGGCAGATAGTCTAGCACTATCATTACACACCAGTGAAGACCTAACTCAGGTAAAAAGGCTTCTTTTTCAGCTAGAACAAAGCTGCATCACCCAGAGGCCGCAGGAGGTCCAAGGAAGCCTGAGGGTTTTCAAAAACTCTTCCGACATACTCAAAGAGGAGCAGGAGAAACTTGGAGGCTGATGACGTCAAGGCCAAGCACCCAGTTGGCCTTGGAACAACCATCAACATCAACAATATTCCCACTCTTCGAAGATCAAATTCGGGGATACAGGAGAAATCATCGACGCCTTCACACCGCCCAGCAAGCGACAAGAAGGGTGGGTCAGTTCCTCATGGGGCGGAGCACCCCACAGCATACCTTGGAACAGCAACTTGATCCTCAGGTACAACTGAAACTATCAATGCAGGAGAGAGCTGCAATCGTCCCTGCGGAGGTTCTCTATCACTCCCGAAGGGATGATGTACACCATAAGGTGTACACGCACAGATCGGAGGAATCGATCCTGTGTGTCAACAACGACCAGGTGGACCTTTCTTTCATCCAAGAAGAGAGCTACCACCAATTGCAGAGAAACGGAATGCAGTATATACACCTCGGGGTACTGCAGCTCCGGATCCAGACAATACACCGACAGGAGGTCGGGACAGTAGCACTGATTGTCTTCCGAGACGATCGATGGACAGGAGACAAGGCCATATTGGCCACGATGGAAGTCAATCTAGCTAAAGGCAGCCAGTTGGTTTATGTCATACCAGACATAATACTAACCATTGGAGATTTTTATAGGAATCTCCAAGTTTCGATCCTGACCAAAGGATATGAGAAGTGGCAGAATGGGGAATCCAATCTGCTTATTACCAGAGGACTGGTCGGACGGCTGTCAAATACCCCAAACGTAGGCTTCGCTTACGAAATTCAGGGGGTCGTAGACTACTTGGCGAGCCACGACGTACACGCCCTCCCGGGACGCAGATACTCGGCTGGAGCACTACAAGGACGAAGCTAGTTTGTGCGACCAACCCAGATGCTCACCCCAACACAACCTGAAGAGGTGACAAGTAGAAGCCTCCTAGATTGAAGCATTTCCCTACGATTCGGAGGATACAAGCCAGAGGTAACACACAGGAGGTCGTGTTACATTAAACAAGATGAGGAAGTCCATAGTGACGAAGAGGAACTCAAAGCCGCTCATTTACTCGCCGTCCTAATAGACACAGCAGCACAAGATGAAGGGAGCGATGATGAAAGCTATTTTCATCGGCTTCTGAACCAGGAATTCTTGGAGGGAGACCTGGACTACCCGTCCCTTGCGGTAAAATGGGACGTATACCCTGATGACAAAGAGGCATACGACAACCCCTTCCAGCAGGAAGAAGGTAACGCCTACACTACCCTCATAACTAATATAATAGCTGCAGGATGCGAAGCTGAGCCGGATATGGAGTACCCGGCGCTGAGAAAGCTATCTGAGCAGTTGTACGCAAGTACAATAACCTCGGCGGCATCCCCACACCGCCCTTACATGCCTCCAGAGGATACTGCAATGGGTCCCCCGGGCTACCCGCCAGCTACAAACATAGCCCCGTCAACATCCCGGATGACGCCCACATTTGAGCAACGGAGTCAAGGAAGGTTCCAAAGGGGCTTCAACAATGAAATGTGGACCCTGCCTTCTGCTCAGCAGAATAGCGGAGCTATGTTCGTGATCCCTGAGCAACTTGGCCTCTTTGATGAAGCATTTTCCAAGTGGGAAGCAATTACAAGAAACCATATTGCAGGCCTAGGATTCACGGACACAAGGGACAAGATCGAGTATATCGAGAACCTGCTCGACGAGGCTGAAAGACTCGCCTGGGTGCAGTGGCGCATGCAGTACGGGAACGACTACCAAGCCACCATTGCTGCAGGAGAAGGAAGAGTTGACACTCAAAATATCCTCTCCCAAATGACGAGGATATTTTCCTTAGAAGACCCAACACAAGGGTCAACTCTGGCCCAGAATGAAGCCTACCGAGATCTTGAACGTCTTTCATGTGAGAATCTGAAAGATATATTGCTTTACATGAATGACTATCTTAGGATTGCAACGAAAACGGAGAGACTATTCATCAGCACAGAACTATTTGAAAAGTTCTGGATGAAGATGCGGGGAGAACTAGGCCAAAGAATGAAGGCGGCCTTTGACCAGCGGTACCCAGGGGTCAACATAGGCGTGATCCCGAGAATCCTCTTCGCCTACAAATTTTTGAAGAAGAATGTAAGGATGTTGCATTCAAAAGGTCCCTTAAAGACATTTCTTTCTGCGGTAAGATCCCGATCCCAGGTTATTACACCAAAGAAAGGAAGTACGGGGTCAGGAAGGCGAAAACATACAAAGGAAAGCCGCACGATACTCATGTGCGGATAGAAAAGAGGAAGCACCTGGTACGCAACAAACGGTGCAAGTGCTACCTCCGGGGCAATGAAGGGCATTTTGCAAAAGAGTGCCCGAATGATAGGAGAAACGTGAAAAGAGTTGTCATCTTCGAGCAGCTCAACGTTCCCGAGGACTATGACCTCATCTCCGTGCAGGAGGGGGAAGAACAAAGTGTTGCCATTTTCAGCATCTCTGAAGTAGATGACACCCAAAACCTTCACAACTCTCTTAGCCCCCTTATACATGAAGAAGTCATCTATGCCCTCGGTGAGGCAGAAGAATGGGATATCTTGGGAGGACCCAGCGGCAGGTTTGATTACTATGTACGTTATTCCCCGCCTCCATCTTTTTATTATGACTACCCTGTAGTAGTAAGCGGATGGGGAGATGATGAGGAGGAACCTATTGAGTCCACTAGTTTCCCAGACCAGCTCCCACAAGCAGAAGCTACGTCTGTCGTGGGAGAAATCAAAGAAGGATATCGCCCTCACCCACAAGAAGAGAAGTGCTCGTGTTGCCAACGCCAGACCATGGAGAGGGCAAGGATACACTGCCCCAATTGTGGAGTTACAGCCTGCAACCTGTGCGGGTCATATTATTTCAAGACGGAGGTACCGGTTACACCAGCCCCGCCTACACCATGTCCTTCCCAGAAGCTGCTGCAGGAGCAGCAACACTACGTTACATGGTGTGAAAGGGAGATCGAGCGGCTGCAAAAGGAGGTAGCCTACTACAAGCAACAGACTCAGGAACGAGGACTGGAAAAAGGCCTACGAAGAGACTTTGAGGGTGCTTCATCTCCTTCCTCCCCCAGCGAGGAAAACTGCCCCTGCTCGGTTGCTTCGGCTGATTCCTTGTCTGCAGAGGATACCTTCTCAGCAACTGATTCACCCAACCCCTGTCCGTGCCAGTTCACCGCCTCTCCTTACCGACACCGACCCCGGTAACGACGACCGAAAAAGTCGCACCTCGCAATTCCACTTCAAAAGCATCACCACTCTCGCCGCCACCGCGCAGCACTACCTACATCAGAGTCCGAGAAAAGCGTGGTGCAACCTAAGACAGCCTGGTCCAACCGCCGCTGTCCTAACTCTATCATGACTGGATCCAACGCTCTAGTCGCACCTGCGCCAGTTGACCAGCAGCCACTTTCCCCAGCTCGGACGAACGACGCCGTAATTATATCAGCAAACACTATATCCACAGGCCTGGCTCCACGAAAGGTGATGCCAGCAAAACAGTGGAGACGCCGTTTTAACTAGGCTCCCGTCCTGCACCAAGGAACGAACCCACCTCACAAAGTTCGTACCATGATGGGCAGCCCCTCAAAGGGAGAAGATCACCTTAGCCTAATTGAGGCAGCACAGCCCAACAGCACAACTCAAGTCCAAGAAAAACCAGGCAGCACAGACAAGGCCGAAGGTTATGACTGCGGCCCCAGCAACAAGTAGCCGCTACCACTAGCAAGCGGAGCGTGGTGGGATGTAGGACAAGGAATAAAACACTGTAGTAGCTACTGTAGTCGTAACGACAGCTGTCACTGTAGCTGAACGACAGCTGTCACTGTCATATTTTGTACTCTAGTATAGGATTACTGTGTATAGGACGGTGATCCCTGTACATAAGACGGTGTTCACTGTAGAACACTGTACACTGTAGCACTGTAGCGCACTGTAACAGTATGATGTAAGCGCTGAGCTCATCAGCTCAGCCCGCCCTCTATATAAGGAGGGCGACAGCACCATTGTAAGCACGTCCACATGCCTTTTGATATCTAGTAGAGTAATAAGAATCCGAAGTTCTACCATATCTCTTCTTATTTCTTCTTGTTCTCCACTTGAAATCCCCAAAAGGCGCTAAATTCCGCATAAGAATCGCCGGGAGCACCCATAGAGGCGGCGATTGACGACAAACGATAAGGCCAAAAAATCACGCTTTAAGTAGAAATTTATCAACCGCTGTAATTTAGATCCCAAACAAGTTTCTGATAATGAAGACGATAATACTAAGGTTTAGGAAGTAATTCGCGAAAGTCGAAGATTGTACGAGTAAAATCAAGGTGGTGCTAACACTTCCGAGACAGTTCGTGATCGTCAAACTACTAGTTTAAGAAAACGACATACACAGCGACGCACACTTGCTCCTTCAGGAGTAAAAGGGGATTTCCATTTTCCTGACATCGGATCTATAAATATTTCTACAATTGACTCATTTCTATTGAAACCAAGAAATGATACTAAAATAAATTTGAGAACAGTATCAACTGCTCTTCGGAAGACAAAACAGTAGTTGAGTAAGGTAGTATCCAAATTGTTTTCTATAAGCATATTCCATCTCATTTAGCAGATGACGGTTATTATCATAGAATGATACGTGCCACTCAAAAGATTGACTCAGGAGTTCCTCCACCAAGTGCTTATGAAATTTTTGAAAAGTATCTGAATCTTGAAGTTGAATAGATGACTGTTTTTATCCAAACCTTCTACAAATATTGGAATGAATTTGGGTGTACCTTGATGTGTGACGGGTGAAAGACACAAAACAGTAAAGATTTGATAAATTTTTTAATATATTATTCTGAAGGGACTTTTTTTCTCAAGTCAGTTAACACATCAGATGAGTCGAAAACTGGTAATTTCTTATATCATCTAATTGATAGTATCATTGAGGAGATTGAAAAATCAAGAATGGTACAAGTCGTAACTGATAATGCAGCTCCGCCGATATATGCTGAAAAAAAGTTAATGCAAAAAAGAAAACATCTTTTCTGAACACCTTATACAACATACTCTATTGACTTAATACTGAACGATATGGATAAAGATTCTGATATTAGAAAAGTGGTTGAGGAAAGTCAGAAGTTAATGTCATTTATTTATAACCATACTTGATATCTTGAACTGATGAGAAAGGAAACATGGAGACGAGAGATTATCAGGACAAACATTACTCGGTTTGCTACACAATTTATACTCATCGACAAACATTGAAGAGATTATTTACCAGTGAAGAATATGATAAACATTATTTGAAGTTGAAACGATCTGAGAAAATTTTTTCTAAAAAATTCTACAATCAAATCTTGAACGAACAATTTTAAGAATCAGTTGAAAATATAATCGAAATCTTTAGTTCATTAGTTAAAGTGTTTCGAATTGTTGACTCAGATAATCATTCGCAGATGGGGTTCTTATGTGAAGCAATAGAACGAGCAAAATTGTAAATAAGACGACATATAAGAACAATTGAATTTCGTAAATGAGAGAAAATTATTGATCGTCGTTAGGACAAAACATTATCCAAAAATATTCATGTTGCAGGTAATTGAGTAAAGAGCCATTTTATAACACTTTACTAAGTTATAATAATATTATTGTTGATTCATATTTAATCATCTTATAAGATATTTTCTGAATCCAATATTTCAATATGCCGATGAGGTCAACAATAATAATATAATTTTCAAAACACTACGTAAGGTAATTAAGAAAATAGAGCCAGATATAAGAACAAAAATATTGGCATTGCAAGAGATACATTCTAAAACATTATTTTTTTACATAATTAAGAAAATTATTAACTTGAGTACGTTCATTAAACAGATAGACGATTTCAAAAATAAAGTCAAGGACTTCAGCATACAACAAGCAATTGTACCTATTAGGGGTGATACCCCTGATATAGTTGATGTTCAATAATTATACATATTTGCTAATTAAATTTATATCAACTTATTAATAATTTTTTCTCATAAATTACAGCTAGATGGTGGAGTATTTATAGGCGGCATGCAGCACCTAATCTTGCAAAGATAGCCATTAGAATTTTAAGTCAAACTGTATCAAGTTCACAATGTGAGAGGAATTGAACTACTTTTGGTTTTATTCATACGAAGACGAGAAACAGACTTAAAATGGAAAAATTGGATAAACTTATTTTCTGTCATTATAACATACGTTTAAGAATCCAAAACTTACAGAGGAGAACATCACCAGAGGATGAGATAATCAACTTATCTGCCATATTCGAAGATGATGATCCTCTGATAGAGTGGATTCGAGAAAGAGAAAAACATGTTTTAAATCATCCGCAAACACAAGAAGTTATTTGTCATCTCTTAGATGAAGAGCGGAAGAGCAAACTGACAAAATGCAAAATACCTCTGATATAAGTGATAGTAGTAATGGTGGTACAGCTGGTGACGCCAATTTTCAACAATCACAATATGAGAAATCTTCATCTTTTCCACAGTATGGAGGAAATGAGTTTTTGAACTCTAATTTATATAATGATTATGTGACACAATATCCACATGCTTCACATGGTAGACAAGATATCAATCAAGGTCCAACAAACAATGCGAGCTCTACCTACTATGACAGTTATCATATCGAGATATTTTCTTTCAATCCAGGATATCATCAGTCAATGCAAGACCATACAACTTCGTATTATCCGCATGCTGAACAATATTGTCGATCACAACTCTATCGTACTTATGAGTATAGTGACGAAGAATACCAATTTCTTCAAGATCCACCTCGGAACAACATGTGATTATAGGACGTAGATTTATGTTATCTATGAAATGATGTTTTCATTATTGTCTTAAATTGATATCTTATTGTAATTTTATGACATTTAAATTTAATATCTATATGGTTTATTTTATCGCATGATAATTTATCTATTTCATTAGCATAATTTATTGTAATATTTCTCTTCTGATGTATTTTTTATTATCTATTTTATATTCATAAATCCTGACAATTATAAGATATTTTTTTTAGAAACAGATAATGGCAAATCCGGATGATTATATTACAGTTCCAGACCAAGTTACACTGGAAGCAGGAAGAATAATTATGTCCATTATTCGCCAAAAACTTATATTTTATCGTAGAATGATTCCACCTTCGGCCTATAATATAGTTAGATAAGTTTTAATTGAGCAGACATTACAAGACCATAAAAGAGTAAATGACCAAATTTATCGTGTCTCTCAATAAGTTTCACTTAATGCTATCAATCAGTATCTTACCGTAATTTCCCCTGAACACTTCGCACAGTGTAATATTTATTTCTCATGGGTTATTGGACCATTTTTATTATGTGTTGTCAATGGATATGATTATCATTTTCATTTTGGACTTTCAATATATGATTATATTTCAAAACCGCTGTCATGAGATCGCCTACAGCTAATTATTCTGGCTCGTATGTCTACAAATGCTCGTCCAGATTATTTAGATACTGAATTTGTAATTACACCCAGATGTTTCAAACTCAACTGATAATGATTATTATGATGATGATGATTAGTTGTATTATCTTATAATTTATAAATTATATATGTGTGAAGTACATTTTAATGAAAAGTTAAACTTATGTTAATTTTTAACTTTTAATCATATTCATATTACTTTTTTTATGTTTTTTTAATACACTAATATATATTAAAAATAGACTATATCAGTGATTAACTATCAAAATTAATTTTAATTAACTAAAATAATATTTAATATTATTGTAAAATTAAGTATAAATTTCTTCCTAATTTTTAAAAAATTTTCATATTTTTTTCAATATTTTATCGTATTTTTAATTTGAAGTCAAAATACAGTTAAAATATAGTCAAACTCTGATCAACACACAATTAATAACTAAAAAAAATCTTTTGCCCGAAACCGAAACGGAAATCGAAACGGCCGTAACAGCCGAAATGTATCGCTTTCGCTGAGTATTGAAACCAAAATCGATACCGATACTTTAAACCTTGGTTTAAACCACTAAGTGGCATAAACCAATGTAAATTGGTTTATCCAAAAACCAAATGCACCAAATGGGATATGCTCCTGCCTATTATTTTAGTTAGATATGGAGATAAAATCAAATCAAATTGTTGAAAATGGGTAACATTTTCCTCATACAAATTTCAACCTGGCCCAAGCCAAAATAGAAATGGGCTTGGGATCCAACCTACACCATTTGCAGCATACGGACAATATCTAATGGAGATTTTCTTAAATCTTACAGTCATTAGTCCTTGGTAAGAGCAGCAAATTTTTCAGATTTAATGTCTGCCTCTCCACTAATACAAGGTAATCATTAGCATATGTAATATTTACATTTTAATACCAACAAAATATTCTAGAATATGCAGGCATAAAAAATTTAACAATAGAAAGCTTTATTCTATCAAAAGAGAATCTATTTACTGCATATCCTTTAGTTCTGCAGCAATATAGAAGAAAATCGTGTTTGATCTGCATAGTAAACTAGCATACTTGATAACTTGGTCAATCCAATACATTTTATTTTACTGCAAGAGGCAGTTCAGGATCAATGGAGGTATTCTAGGCAATCGAACTAAGTATTCACCCATTGTACACAGCAAAGAACAAGCAAGAAGCTACATGTTGAATTACTCATGATCCAGAACAATGCAGATTAACAGCATTAATGTGGCAGTCAAATGCTTAAGGAAACCAAAAAAATAAAGAATAAGTGCACGGAAAAACCTGCCCAGATGTCAGAGTTACCATGGTTGGAAACATCCCAGGAATTACAGGTGCAGCTGCTGTTACCTGACCTGTTAAGAAAAACAGAAAAAACATAGTTTGCCAAAAGTAACAAAAATAAGCAGCTTGAATTTCTAAACAACATTTTTATCTTTCCCCATGTATGAGTCATATGTCCTGGCCTCCAATAGTAGGATCTACAAAAAATAAGGAACTTATCATTTTGAAATGCTGGATAGAAAGATTTGTTAGCTGCCAGATAGAAAACAGTTGCCAATTGAAGACAAACAAGATTCATCAAACCAGTGAATTTGATTCCACCTGGTACATAAAAGCTACAGTGGCCAGCTCACATCATTTTAACATTGCCTTTCTAACAACAATGTATATACACACAACAAACAAACAAACACCCAAAATAAGAAAACAACCAAAAGATAGTGCTCGGTTTCAGAATCAAGTTAAACATAGATAAAAAAGCCATTCAGATATTGCAGGTTTAGTTTCTATACCACATTAGCTATCTAATAATACATAAGTGGTCATAGCTTACCACCGTGAATTTCGAAATTGGTCTCTTCAGTTATCCTAAACTAGCAGAAATGAAAATACAACAAAAAAGCTATTAGTAATAAGAAGATAATTGTACCTGGAGCTGTTAACCCAGGAATCAAAGCAGATGAGTGTGGTGCCATGTCAAATCCACTGATCCTTTTGCCGTGATGGATAAGGCAGAACCATATAAACAAGAAAAATTAGGATAGGATGGAAAAGGCAGAACCATATAAACAAGAAAAATTAGATAAACCATATACACAAGAAAAATTAGATAGATAGATAGATATCGGGCTCAGCATAAAGAAACCTATTTGTTGGGTGGAAGTAGAAAAAAAGTTAATCTTGATTTTAGCCAAAATCTAAGGCTAGTATTGGAATATTACCACAAATGGTGGGGAAATTTTGGGGTTAATTAAAAACAAAATTTTAAATTCAATGCAAGCGTTTGATCTATATATATAGGGCATTTGTGTAATTAAGAAAATTGATGATGGCATTATATAATTATATAATAAAAGTTTCACATTGGCTTCGCTAGGAAAAAGGCAGAACTATATAAACAAGAAACCATATAAACAAGAAAAATTAATTAATTAGATAGATAGATAGATAGATAGAGAAAAATTAGGATAGGATGGAAAAGGCAGAACCATATAAACAAGAAAATTAGGATGGAAAAGGCAGAACCATGTAAACAAAAAAAATTAGATAAACCATATAAAGAAGAAAAGATAGATAGATAGATAGATAAATAGGCACAAAACAATTTAAAAAATTTGGACAAAAAGTGCTTGACAAAAACATGAAAGGTGCTGATATCAGGAAAGAAAAGCATCAAAATTAAATCTATCCAGAATGATTTGTGCTCTGTTTTTTTTTTCTATTTCTGGAGACATCCACCATGTCAGATCTCTTGGCTTGACCTAATTATTCAATTATTCGCATCTTTAATTTGCTATTGACCTGAACAGACTCATGCACATTGAAGCAGTAGTTCTTGTCCAGTCAAGCTTACATCCAACACATACCACTGCACAAGTGGTCACAAACCAAAGGCTAACTGAAGTTTATAACCTGAGCTTGGGTGAATCCAGTCTATAGTCTTGACTTTGTCACATATATTGTAAGAATTATTCAACTAGCAGGGAACTACACAGACAATGTTTTCCAATATTGACACAATTGCCATATCCTCTCATTAACTAGACAATGTTATTTTGTTCAGCAAAGTTTCCAAACTACCTGCCAGACCTTGAACGGGAGCGAGACTTTGATCTATGCTCAGATCTACCTTTTGAATGAGAACAAGACCGATGCCGGTGATGGTGATCTCTATCTCTATCATAATCTCCATGCCTAAAACAAACAAAAACACTAAATGTCAACAAGAACAACAAGAGAAGGAATCTTCTTCAACAAAGACAAAGGATTGAATTAATTGACAACATTTGAGTGATCCTCAGCTCCAAACTCAGCATAGAATCCATGCTTTGGATGAGTTTGAAAGAAAAAGATGGAGCACATGTCATTTAGAAAGAGTAAATCATTAATAATATATTGAAAATGAAATTGATGGGGGTGGCTGCCGAACCAAATATCATTAAAAATCTTGTCATGCATAACATCTAAATGTGACAACAGGCAGTACGCATCTGGAAAATGTCAAAAATAAAGATTTAGAAATAACAAAAATGCAAGGTAATGAGTGTTAAAAACACCAACAACTACATTCCATAAAGGAATTTGAACGTTTTGTTGCAGATCAATAATGCTATGAAACAACTATAGAAACATAATCAACAGTTCAAAACAAGTAGCATTTCAACAATATACAATATATATT
This sequence comes from Trichopus zeylanicus subsp. travancoricus, assembly GCA_005019695.1. Taxonomy (NCBI): domain Eukaryota; kingdom Viridiplantae; phylum Streptophyta; class Magnoliopsida; order Dioscoreales; family Dioscoreaceae; genus Trichopus; species Trichopus zeylanicus. The sequence continues at coordinate 500,666 of RXID01021780.1, read as the reverse complement.
CTTACATTAAGAAGAAGTACATTTCCTTAAGCAGCCACCCAAGACAAATAAATGCACTCAGAGATATGCATCCTCAGCCATCAGAAGATTCAGAAGACAGATTAATCTGCGTTGAGGAGTGCAAGTGGTCATACGAATAACAAGTAACAAAGATGACATTTGATGCAGTGAATAAGTTGTTTGGCTTCTTCATATACCAAAGAGCACTGTATAGCAAACCATAATGTTGGCATCCTTATTTTACTTATGAAGTGGATGGATTAAAAGAATATGTTAATCTCTGCTGAACATGCCAACCTAAATATCCATTTTTGTCCAATCCCAGTGGATGCTAATCAAAAGTTTAGTTCACAACGGCAGTTCTATGAAATGTATGCACTATCAACAATTGAGATTTGCAATCTGGACATTTTCACACCAGACCACTTGCACCATGGTAATAGTAATCAGGAGCAACAAACATGAAAAAAAAGAAAAAAATATTATGCCTTGCATTCCAAAAATAAGAATTAGTATAGAGATAACAGATTAAGAGCAATTAAGGCAAATTTCACGCAGTTCCAACTCTCACTAGTCCCAAAACCAATTGTAGATTTTAAAACTAACAAGAGATGGGAGATTAATAGACATTACATTTACTTCAGCATATTATATTATGATACATCTAAGATTAACCATATAAAACTGGAGTTTCAAGTAACTTTACCTATCATGGTCTCGACTACGGTGCTGATCGTGATCATCATATCTATCCCGATCACGATGCCTTCTTTCACTGCTCCCCCTCTCATCTCTATGGCGGCGTTCCGTTTCTCGATCTCTGTCCCTCTCCCTATCTCTGTCCCTGTGCCTCTCCCTATCCTTATCCCTATCTCGGTCCCGTTCCCCATCCCGGTGACGGTCCTTCTCTCTCTCCCTGCCTCTACTCTTCGAACGCTCCCTTTTCTCCTCATACAATTCATCCTGCAACAACGCAATTGAGTTAGCAACCTCGACGGAAACCAGTAGACCTTATCAGTAAACTTTCATCAAGAAAAAGACCATGAAGCAGAGTAGAAATCCTTCCAAGGAACAAACTTTAACAAGTACTGAGGAACAAAACAAAAAATTTTGCAAACTCATCGCAAAAATTGAAAGCGTTTACCAAGTATGATCCCCAACAAGTTAACAAAATCTGCATTTTTCAGTCAAATACCACAAACCTAAACTCATTTTGCTCCCACATCACTGTATCTACCGAAAAACCCTACGAATAGAATCCAAAAAAGAGGGAATCAAACTCGGGGACAAATCCGGTGAATCGACGAGGAGGAGAGAAGAACCTGGGATCTGGAATCGGCGAAGCCATCCAGCTCTCTGTGAGCTCCGCCACTGCCCTCGAAGCTCACCCCGGTCTCCGACATCCTCCCCCTCTCCGATTCCTCGCCCTCTCGATCCGAGCTTTTCCTCTTGGCCGAGAATTAGGGCACAAATACTCCGCGGCCTCAATGGCAGAGAGGCATATGCACTGGCGGAGTGCGGTGAGTGAAGCAGTAAACGGGCCAATCCGGGCCGAGACCGGACCGAATGGGATTAACTGAAGGGAGCGCCGGGCAAGAGTCTAGGCCCGGTTCTATTCGATAAGGAGTGGCTCCGACGGTTTGGTCTGGACTCTGGGCTGCAAGAGAACCGACCGGTCCAGCCCAGAACCGGACTCGGTGTGGTTTTAGCACAACAGCTAAAACGTCTAAACAATACTAGACAGGGAAATTTAAAAAGACTTAAATGGATTGATTAGACACTTAGGCGAAAGTGACAAGATTAAGACTGAGCTAAAGTAAAAAAAATAATCTAATTATTTTTTTGATATTTAAATATTATTCTGACTAATAAATTATATAAAATATTATGAATTATTTTACCTTTGGATATATTACTATCAAGATTTGAGTAAAAAAAGTAAAGATAAAGTATTATGATAATTTTATTTTTAAGTAAAAAAATTATACTGGCTATTTTTTTGATATTTAAATACTAATCCAATTATTAATAGATCGAGAGCTATGCAGTTTATTTTTTAAAAAAATATAAATTTTATTATGATAAAATTAAAATATGTTAAAAAATATTTATTTAAGTATTTACATGGCTGTCTAAAATAAGTAATTAAACAGCCAGACGATCACAAGTATTTAATATAACTCATCATTAGGCATTTACATGATTGCCCTCTGTGACTAGCTTAGGGTTTTTAGTATTTTTAATAAAATTGAGAAAATACGTAAACATGGCCAAATAATAAAGATGAAACCTCCACCTTGGTTTAGAGAGGTTGGGAATTATGTGCTTTCAAATTCAGAAAGCTTGTCTTCAAACTTTTGGTGCATTTCCACCTTCTTTCATGTCTTTTAATGCATTGCAAGAGTTGCATAACTGGTACAACTATGAGACTCTGGCATCAAGACAACATACAGTACATATCACAACCAGATGAGAAGGAAACTTCAGGATCATCGCAGCAGAACTTGGGTAAGAAAATATCCACAAGGCATCAGCCAGAAAATCTACAGCTCCCTTTCTTTCTCTTTAAATGTGCCAATAGTAAGGAATCTGAGGATCAACTCCAGTTTCTTACAAGCTTCTCTGTCTTGAAAACCGTGCATCATTTCTTAATCAAAAGAAAGTGGTTTAGCAGCCAGCAAGATTTTTGTTGCTTCATCTGGAAAACAGAAAAATTCAAGTTCATATTATCAGCCAGTCCATGAAAGAATCACCATTGTTCATACAAAATACAAAGTGGCCACAATCATATGAGAAACATATTGAAGGTTAATAAAAAAGGAGACAGATTGTGAGAAATTTAAGTGAGTAGACAAAGCAACTGCAATTTGTAGGCCAAAACACTTTGGTTGAAGTCTATGTTGTTTCTAGAGGTGCCAAGAGTTTTAGAAGGTGTTTTGGCTTCCATACCTGCAATTGTTGACAAACTATAATCAGTAGGTACATTAGCATCAGTTTCAACAGTAGCTTTTGCAACAGCCATACCCACTGCAATGCTTTGCATTTTATCTAAACCAGCGCAGATGGATGCAAGGGCACCACCAACCAAGCAGTCTCCTGCACCTGTTAAGCTCACGACTGAGGCAGAAGGTGCTGGAAAATGATAAGCATACTGAAGAGGTGATGCTGGAGTGGTCTTTATTGGATAAACAAATTGCTTAGAAAGACAGCTCTGATTCACAATTTGATAGAGCTGTCCTCCACAACTGGTAGTCCTGCTTCTCCCAAATGCTTCTTTTATGAAGTCTGGACCTTCTCTACAACATAGGAATACGCCATAGGAGCCAAGAGTCACAACAAGCATTTTGACACCCTTCTCTAGCACTATGCAGATTGCGGGTTTCAGCATTTGGAATAAAGTTTCTACAGACTGGACTTCCCCTTTAGTTGTGAGGGGATAAACCTTATTACTGGATGACAAAGCATTTGCCATAGAAACAATCTCACTTGCATTTGGAGAAACATATGTAATCTGAAAGAAACAGCAAATCATTCAGCGAAGGAAAAAAAACCAAAAAAAAAAAGCTTAAATTAAGAAATGAAAATATCAGCAACTGAGAAAACTCACATAATTTACAAAAGAAGCAATTCTTGCAGACTTGGTAATTGAGACTGGCTCAAACCACACCGGAACACCATATCCTGCAGCTACTGGTTATGGAACAAGGTATTAGAATCTAAGATACCTTTGGTTTGGGATTAGAATGAATATCAACATTTTTCAAAATTATTTTTTTGTCTTATAAAATTAATGCTATCTATTTTACACCATTATTAAATCAAATTATTATAAAAAATTAAATCGTTTTTCAAACTTTAAATTATTATAGGATTAATTTTAATAAAAAAAATATTAATTTACAAAAGTGCTTCACTAGTATTGACCTTGATTCTGATGATGATTTCGAACCAAACGATGCTTAAATGTTTCAAAAAAGTAATTGAATAAACCACTTACAATTAGCTATGTTCTATATCAAAATGGCAACATTTGTTAAACAACAAAGATGAGATAAAAATATTTGAAAAGAAATATAGGAATAAAGTTAATTAAGCAATTAATTGATAAAGAAGAAAAAAAAAAGAATTTAAGTAAGATGATGCTGGACAATTCCAAAATTATTCATGTTGAAGCAAAATAGCTTGAAAAGCTTTTTCTTGTTTAGCTATTACATTCCATCTTTACATAAAGTTGCAACAATCTACAGGTCAAATTTTGTTGTTGCCAAAAGAATAGTGCTTCTACATTTAAGTCATAGAGGTGGTAACTGAAGAATCAGCTACCACTATGACATGCTTTACAACTGCCTAAGATGGACCTTGTTAATTCATATTTGGGCATTGTTAAAAACAATGAAAAAGATGGCTACAAAAAAAGGTTAAAAAAATGACTGGCAATGCAACATACACTGACAAGCAGCTTCAAGTGATTGAGGATGTAAATTTGCATCAATCATTACCACTGGTGCAGAGCGTATGTGGCGCCAAAATTGCCAAATCCATTCTGGAGATAGAAATTTTTCCTGCACAACAACCATCAGGTTTTAGAGTGTTTTTTTTTTCTTTTTTTGTGGTAGAAGGGATGGCAAGCCTGTCCCAGATTTATTAGATGGCAAGGACACCAAGGTGGTGGTTTGCCAAAGCCTTAATACAAAACTGGGAACAACCCATTCTCAAACCACCAACCTGGTCTCACAACCATCCGACAAAAAACTCCCTTCAGGTTTTAGAATGTATAGATACACTTTGTGTCTAGGATTTGCATGGAATAAATTAACAAGAAAATAAACCATAAAAATTCTTACAACTGCTTCAATACTGGCAACAGCTGCAGCCAATTCACCAGTAGAGTCATATATATTCGATACAATAGGAGTTGTGATGTCCTGATGCCTGCGAATTCCTAGATCAGCATGCTATGAATTCATTAGTAAGAATATTTAGAATTGTTGGCCTTTGCCTCAAATGACACTAACATTAACAAGGGACAACTTGAAGTTTGTTAGTGATGTTGCTTTATAATCTTAACCATGCTGTGAGCCTAAACAAACAATTAGAAGGCCACAGGCAACTCAACGTGAACATACAAACAGTCACAACAAGTTCTGAATTTTTAAAAATTTTACTCAGGTTTTCCCAGAGGTTTGCTTGTTCGCACGAATAACTCAGCTAAACTAATTATTCACAAAAGTTTCAACTATTTCATGAACTGTAATTACCAAAAAAAAAATATATATTTCACTTCTACTAGTTTCAGTATTGAATATCTTCCACATTAATCCTAATTCCTGAACATTTCCCGAATTCTAAGCCCTTCCCTCCCACCAAACAATTAATCCTTGAACTCACCTTCTGTAGAAAGCTTAGCAGATTTCCAGTACTTCAGCAGTAACTCCCCTAAACATCCAAAAAAATCATCATCTCAATCAACTATCACCATACAATCAAAGCACACAAGAAAATCTACATCAAAACAAATCACCTGCAATGTCAAGCCCAACAACACTAATTATAAAGGGCTTTGTCCCAAGCTTTGACATGCATTCAGCAACATTCCTCGCGACTCCCCCATTCACATACTGAACCTAAAAGATCAAAACTTTCTGCATTAGATTTACCAAAAACACCCAAATGAAACACCACACCCACCGCCCCCCCCCCCCAAACACTAAAAATCAAACCTTGCCGGGCGTGGTTGTTCCGGGCAGAGGTTGCGAATTGGGCATCGCGTTGACGTCCAGCACCATCCCTCCGATGATCACCGGATAAGAGTCATCTGCAACTTGGTCCGAATAACTCGTGGGACTCTGTGATTTGAATAAACAAAAAAAAAAATTATTGCGATTTTGGTGATGGAAATCGAAGAGATGAATCGAGGAAAAGGGATTTTGATTGGTACCTGGAGGAGAGGGCCTTGAGGGGCGATCTGGGGAGGGAGGAGATGACGAGATAGGGTTTCCAGCCGCCTCGTCGGCGCGGGTTTCGCCATTACGGCGCAGCAGAGTTTGTGCCACTGCGCGAGGAAAACCAGAGATGTGGTAGTTTTGAAAATATACCCCTATGAAATTCAGAAATTTAAAAGTATCTGCTCATATTTGATGGTGTTATATATGCAAATTATAAGTATTTTTATGTTTGAGAGGGGCACATGTGCAATATTTTATTTGTATAAAACTAGAAGGTTTTGATGCAAAACTTTATAAGGTTGCAGATATAATCTCAACAAAATTGGAATCTGCAAGCAAACCCATGTAGGTATTACCAAATTGCATATGTACCCCCTGAAAATTTGATATTTAGGTAGATGACCGATAAGAATCAATAAATTATAAACTTTATGTGTAACCCCACGGAATCATGATATTTGCATGTACATATATATATTCCCATGTATTTGATCTGTTCCCTAAATACCTGGTTGCTGATGGGTTTTTGGTCTCGAATCTATTAAATAAAATTTTAGACATGCGACTATCAAATGTGATGATCTTAATTGATAATAATACCATGTATTTTATGTTAAATTAAAATTATAAGTAGCTAATAGTGATTAAAACACGATGATTCCAACCAAACCATGTCTTCAAGTTTGCAATGGAGTTTTGAATTTAATCTCATTGTTGTAGCGGCTCATCTTGGAAATCAATCCAAACTTCAAAGGTGGTATACTTTTGCGCTTGATCTGCGAGTTGTTTGTTTGACCTGCAAGCTAATTTGAGCATCAGAGTTGGGCTTTTGGAGTGCACGAGACACTGCACTAAACCCTAAATACAAATGTCGAAAATTAAGTTTTGAAGGGGTTTTGTGCAAATTGTGCTAAGCTCTTGAGGATGTTTTTTCAATTTATAATATTTTTGAGGGAGTTAGAGCATATTGGGCACAAGGGTAAATAGATAATTTCACAATCGGGTTAGAGGTTAACCTAGAGGTCCACGACTAATTAAGGCTTCTCACCGGAAGAGTTATAAAGGAAATTGCAAGAAGTTTTATGTCATTATTGCGATTAGAAGTAATTATATGAAATTCTGCATTTTTTTAAAGTAAATACATACAATTAATCTAAAAAATATTTGTCCAAAAAATTAAATTGTAGCATTGAAGAAAAATAATAATTATTGGTTAACAAATACCAATTAAGTAATTAGATGATCATCTAACATTTAATAATATTAATTACTAACTGTTTAGACGGTATTTTTAAAAAACTATCTAAATAATCAAAATTTATTAAGTATATAATCGATCGTCATATTTAAATATATCATGCAACGAAGCTTGAACGAGAAAAAGGAAAACTATCGATAACTTCTTAAATTTTCGAGTTTTTTTTTTTTTTAATCTTAGCCACAATATTCGTCGAATATTTAAAAAAAAATGAATTATAATTGAAAAGAAGTTTATATTGTTTCAGTATCGGAAAAAGTAGTTAATTGGTTTGTCTCTGAAAATGGGAAACGATTTGGATTTGAAATTTTGTGTCGAGTGAGAGACATTTGTCGTGCACGTGCATTGACATTAAGAGACGATGGGATGTTTCGGCACGGGCCGTTTGACTTGTAGTAGTGTGCGGATGAGATTCCGCGTGGTGCCGACCAGAATCAAATTCGAATGACGTGTTTTATGGATAATTTAAATATTTATTTTAAATATCCAGTAAATATTAATATTTTTTCAGAGTATAGTTCTATATTATTTTTAGAATTTTTAATAAATCATCTTATATTTTATTACAAATTTATAAAAAATTACATATTTTATCATAATTAGTAAAAAAATTTTAATCTTATATTATAAATTTATAAAAAATTATTTCGATTAAAATATTCAAAAAATATTTTATTTTAATTCTATTTTATCAATTAAAATTAATATATAAATATGTATTATTCTTATTTTATTTTTTTTAAATAATTATTAAATTAATATAAAATTTTAATTTTAATTTTATCATATCGGTTGTTTGATAATTGTGAATCGGTTGTCAAAATTAAAATTGAATAAAAATAATTTAATCTTTTATATTAATTTAATTAATAAAATTAAATTAAAATTAATGATACAATGAATTCTCAAAAGCAGTTAGTCAAGGTCCAATAAACCACTCCGAAACTAAATTCATAAAAAATTTATTATATGGAGATAATAATATTTCAAAAAAATAATTATGCTAGATCTCCTAAAATTAGGTATTATATTTCTATAAAGTGCATTTCATTGACTTATAAAAATAGTGTATTGCTAATCTCTTAGAAGAGAGTACATACTCTCAAATCCTGAATTATATGATTTTTTTTTCTTATTAATTTTACTATTGATCTTTTCTCAAAAAGTGATACTGACTTAACCGTCGAATCGGAAATCGGACTCTGAGATTCCTTTTACAGTATTTTATTTTTACAAATTGCGTTGGGTGGATCTGCCTAGCAGATTTGAATATCGAAAAGTCTTAATTTTAAATCAATGATGAGTTTGATTGTATCAACAAAAATAAAATATTTTTAATTAAGATTATTTTTTATTTATTTATAATATAAGATGAATAATTTTTTACTCATAATAATAAGATAAATATTTTTAAAAAAATTATAATAAAAATAATATTTTTTTGCTAAAAACTCATAAGAGGTATTGAGTTCGAGTTTTCGTAACGATGAGAGTCCATATCATAATATTCCCAAAGCATGGAAGCAACTAAACAGGTTTACAGAGGATTACTGACGCTAATTACTTATTTAATTCCTTGGAATTTGGAGACAGTCGGCTCTGATCAAGCCCCACCATGTGAGTAGAACAATTTTTTAAAAGAATGATGCAATGGATACAGCTGTATGATGTTTAACAAAGATACAGAGTATGTAACTTTCTTGCTTACAAGAAACACCAAGTACTCAATCATTATCATCTCAAAAAAAATTATTCTTTTACTATTAAATATTGCCTTTTCTTTTTACAATATTAAATATTATTGTGTGTTGTTTTATTGTCTTGCATTTCTTAATTAACAATTAGTGCTACTAAATCGAGAGCTAAACATGGATTCTTGCATGAAATGGATAGCATCCAAGTCTAAGCTAATATTTTTTGTGTCACTTCAATACTCTAACTAAATATATAGAAGTGACATTACTTCTTTCATGAATCAACGCAGATGATGTGAATAATAAATGAATTAGATACCACGCAAATAGAATGGCATATTATATGGTGGAGATAACCCAAACTTTAAATTGGATTATCAATTCGAGTCCAATTGTTTCCCAATTAAGCTTATTTATTTGATTGAATTCGAATAGAAGAGTAAGGTTTCATGTTTCGACTGAAATTGAGCCGTTTTCACTGAAAAACCTCGTTTCGGTTTTAGGGTTCTCTGCAGCATTTTTGCAAGTGGCGGCGAGCGCAGGCGCGTGCAGGCGAGCTAGGCGGGCGGGCGAGGGCAGCAGGCTCGGGGCTGCAGCATGGGCGCGCGGGGAGGCTGCGCAGGGTGGGCACAGGGTGCTCGAGGCAGCCGCAGGGCGCGCGGGGAGGCCGCATGCCGCGCGGGGCTGCTGCATGGCGCGCAGGGCGGCTGCAGGGCGATCCGGGCGAGCGCAGGGCTCCGGCGGCGAGCTCGACGCACGCAAGGCGAGCCCAGCGCGCGTGGGGCGAGCTCAACGCGCGCAGGGCGACCGCAGCGCGCGCAGGGCGAGCTTTGCGTGTGCGGGGCGACCGGCGGCGAGCATAGGGCTTCGGTGGCGAGCTCGGCGTGCGCAGGGCGAGCGCAACGTGCGCGGGGTGACCGTAGCCCGGGCGGGGCGAGCTCGGCGCGTGCGCGGCGAACGCAACGTGCATAGGGCAAGCTCAGGGCGCCAGCGGCGAACTCACCATGCGCAGGGCGAGCGAAGCACGCCGGCGGCGAGCTATGCGAGCGCGAGGCGAGCGCAACACTCCGGCAGCGTGCTCAGCGCGCTCGGGGCAACCGCAACGTGCCTGCAGCGAGCTCAGGGTGCCGACGGCATCTCCGGCATCTCCAGCATCCCCGCGCGGCATCTCCGGCATCTCCGGCATCCTTTAGCGGCCACGGCATCCCCGCGCGGCATCTCCGCGGCTCAACTGGCGGCGAGCGCACTCCCATAGCAAGCGCAGCTCGGCCGGCAAGGGCAGCTCACCCGGCGAGCACAACTCCACCAGCGAGGGTAGCTCGATCGACGAACGCAGCTCCCCCCGCGACCGCAACTCGGCTAACGAGCGCAGCTTCCCCCGTGCTCTTAGTTTAGGATTTACTATGCTAGTTTATTTTATTTAGTTAATCACAAGTATAATCACTGAATTAGTACTGTTACTTTGTTTTTTCCCAGGAATCACGGGTGGATGGCTGTCAGTTGGTGCTGATTGATTGATTAATTGCTTTATTTTTCCTGTGAATTACAGGTGGATAGCTGTCGGTTGGTGCTGATTGATTGATCAATTGCTTTGTTTTTTTCCCATGAATCACGGGTGGATGACTGTGGCAAGTGGATGGGTTTTGTGGCTTATATATACTTAGTGCAAACAACAAAGTTTGCAGACGATTTTATTTTAGTGTTCAGCTCTTTTAGTGAAAGAGTTTTGTGAATCTTGGATATATTTCTGTTTGGGTTATAGAGATATGAAATTTTTATATTTATAATTGATGTATCATAAATTGATGTATGTATGGTGAGATTTGAATTGAATTAAACAAATTGTCTTCCTTATTGGCTCAAATTCTGATCAAATTCTATTTATTTTTTATTTATTATTACTTGTTTATGTCTTATGGATCTGCGAAATTTACAAATGAATTATATATTTCTATGAATTATTTTAGCAATAATATCTACAATTGCCAAAAATAAAAATTGCCTCTCTCTGATGAGAAAATAAAAACAAAGAATTGATAAGAGAGAAAAAAAAATTAAGGACTAAAATTTAAGAAAAATAATTTGCCACGACCAATACTTAAAGATTTGTTGTTACGTATTAAATTATTAAATTATTTAAATTATGTAGTACGTATTAAAGTATTTATTAAACTATGTATTTTACATTAAAATATTAATATATGGATTAAATAATTTATTAAATTATCTATTTTGTATTAAAATATGTATTAAAATATTAATTTATGGATTAAATTATGTATTGAATTATTAAATTATGTATTAAACTATGTAAAAAATATGTATTACATATTAAATTATGTATTAAATTACGTATTTTGTATTAAAATATGTATTATGTATTAACTTATGTATTAACTTATGTATTAAATTATGTATTTCATATTAAATTATATAATAAATTATGTATTAAATTATGTAGTATGTATTATGTATTAAATTATATATTATGTATTACGTATTAAATTATGTACTAAATTACGTATTATGTATTAATTTAGGTATTAAATTATGTCATATCTATTACGTATTAAAGTATGTATTATGTATTAAATTATGTATTACATATTAAATTTTGTATTAAATAGTAAATTATGTATTAAATTACGTATTATGTATTAAATTATGTATTATATATTAAATTATGTATTACGTATTACATTATGTATTAATATTAAATTACATATTATGTATTAATTTACGTATTAAATTATGTATTACGTATTATGTATTAAATTAACGTGAAAATTAGCTAATAAATCAAGAAATAAGTTAGTAAATCCTAAACCCTAAAGCTTATATCCTAAATATAAAGTTATTTATTCCTGTGTACATTAGTTAGTTTTTAATTATTTATTAATTAATTTATGTGAAAATAGAGTTTTTTTCCTTAATCATAGGTAAATTTTCTTCCGCCAACATCTGTTCTGTCACTGCTACTACTGTATTGCAAATGGCTCCAAAGCAAAACACGTCTCGCGATGACGATATTGCATGATAACACTATGAATTAGTGGATGCAGAAAATCGGAAAAGTTCGTTGCAAATGGTGTGGTCGTGTGCTTAGTTCTGGAATTACAAGATTAAAAGAGCATTTAGGAGGAGTCGCCGGCTCAGTTCGGCCATGTGAGAAAGTCCCGAGTGAAGTGAGACAAACATTTCGGGCAGAGAAAGTAGAAGAAAGGATAAGACAAAAAAATCACGCTTTGAGCAGTAACTTCTCAACCGCTGTAAGCCATATCCCAGGTAAATTTCTGATGACGAAGACGATGATTGCGAGGTTCAGGAAGTAATTCGCGAAAGTCGAAGATTGTATGAAGAAACTCAAGGTGGTGCTGGCACTTTCGACACAGTTCGTGATCGTCAAACTGATAGTTTCAGAGAACGACGTACACAGTGACACACACCTGCCCCTTTAATAGTAAGAGGGGATTTTCATTTTCCTGACATCGAATCTATAAATATTTCTCCAATTGACCCATTTCTATTGAAACCAAGAGATGATACTCAAATAAATTTGAGAACATCATCAACTGATTTTCGAAAGGTAAAACAGTGGTTGGGTAGGGCAGTATCCAAATTTTTTTCTATAACCATGTTCCATTTCATTTAACAGATGGCGGTTACTATCATGGAATGATACGTGCCACTCAAGAGGTTGGCCCAGGAGTTCCTCCACCAAATGCTCATGAAATTTCTGAAAAGTATCTGAATCTTGAAGTTGAATAGATGACTGCTTTTATCCAGGCCTTCTACAAATATTGGGATGAATTTGGGTGTACTTTATTGTGTGATGGATGGAAGATACAAAACAATAAAGATTTGATAAATTTTTTAGTATATTATTTTGAAGGGACCGTTTTTCTCAAGTCAGTTGACACAACAAGGGAGTCGAAGACTGGTTATTTTTTTATATCATTTGATTGATAGTATCATTGAGGAGATTGGGGAATCAAGAGTGGTACAAGTCATAACTAATAATGCAGCTCCACTAGTATATGCTGAAAAAAGTTAATACAAAAAAGAAAACATCTTTTCTAGACACATTGTGTAGCTCACTCTATTGACTTAATGCTGAAGGATATGTGTAAGGATCTTGATATTAGAAAAGTGGTTGAGGAGGGTCAGAAGTTAACGTCATTTATTTATAACCATGCTTGGTGTCTTGAACTGATGAGAAAGAAAACACAGGGACGAGAGATTATCAGGCCAGGCATTAATTGGTTTGCTATACAATTTATCTCATTGGATTTTCTGTATACTCACCGACAGGCACTGAAGAGATTATTTACCAGTGAAGAATATGATGCGCATTATTTGAGGTTGAAACGGTCCGAGAAAATTCTTTCTAAAAAATTCTACAATCAAGTCATGGACGAAAGATTTTAGGAATCAGTTGAAAAAATAATTGAAATCTTCAGTCCATTAGTTAAAGTGCTTCGAATTATTGACTCAGATGATCATTCGCAGATGGGGTTCTTATATGAAGTAATAGGACGAGCAAAATTGCAAATAAAATGACATATAGGAACAATTGAATTTCGTAAATGGGAGAAGATTATTGATTATCATTGGGACAAAACATTATCCAAAGATATTCATGTTGCAGGTAATTGAGTCAAGAGTCATTTTATAGCACTTTGCTAAGTTATAATGATACTATTGTTGATTCATATTTAATCATCTTGTAATATACTTTCTGAATCCAATATTTCAATATGGCGATGAGCTCAACAATAGTAATACCATTCTCGAATCGCTACGTAAGGTAATCGAGCGGATAGAGCCAGATATGAGAACAAGAATATTGGCATTGCGTGAGATAAATTATGTATTAAATTTTTTTTACATATTTAAGAAAGTTCTTAACTTGAGTACGTTCATTAAACAGGCAGACGATTTCAAAAATAAAGTCAAGGACTTCGACACACAACAAGCAATTGTAGCTATTAGGGGTAATACTCTTGGTATAGTTAATTTTAAATTTAATTATACATATTTACTAATTAAATTTATATCAACTTATTAATACTTTTTTCTCATAAATTACAGCTAGATAGTGGAGTATTTACGGGCGGCATGTAACACCTAATCTTGTAAAGATAGCCATCAGAATTTTTAGTCAGACTGTTTCAAGTTCACAATGCGAGAGAAATTGGACAACTTTTGGATTGATCCATACAAAGACGAGAAACAGACTTAAAATGAAAAAATTGGAGAAACTTGTTTTCTATCATTATAACATGTGTTTAAGAGCCCGAAACTTACAGAGGAGAACATCACCAGAGGATGAGATAATCAACTTGTCTGTCATATTCGAAGATGATGATCCTTTGATAGAGTGGATTCGAAAAAGAGAAGAACCTGTCTTAAATCATCCTCAAATACAAGAAGTTATTCACCGTCTCTTAGACGAAGAAGCGGAAGAGGAAGCTGAAAAAATACAGAATACTTCTGATACAAGTGATAATAGCAATGGTGGTACAGCTGGTGACGTCAATTTTCAACAATCACAATATGATGACTCATCTTTATCTTTTTCACAGTATGGAGGAAATGAGTTTTTGGACTCTAATTTATATGGCGGTTATGTGCCACAATATCTATATGATTCACATGGTGGACAAGATGTTAATCAAGGTCCAACAGACAATGCGAGCTCTAATTACTATGACGCTTATCATAGCGAGATGTCTTCTTACAATCTAGGATATCATCAGTCAATGCAGGACCATACGATTTCGTACTATCCGCATTCTGAACAATACTATCGATCACAACTCTATCGTACTAATGAGTATGGTGATGAAGAATACCAATCTCTTTAAGATCCACCTCGGATCAAAATATGGTTATAAGACGTGGATTTATGTCATCTATGAAATAATATTTTTATTATTGCCTTAAATTGATATCTTATTGTAATTTTATGACATTTAAATTTAATGTTTATATGGTTTATTTTATCGCATGATAATTTATCAATTTTATTAGCACAATTTATTGTAATCTTTTCCTTCTGACGTATTTTTTATTATCTATTTTATATTCATAAATACTGACAATTATAAGATTTTTTTTTTGAAACAGATAATGACAAATCCGGATGATTATATTACAGTTCCAGACCAAGTTACACTGCAAGCAAGAAGAATAATTATGTCAGTTCTTTGTCAAAAACTTACATTTTATTGTAAAATTATTCCACCTTCGGCCTATGATCTACTTGGACAAGCTTTAATTGAGCAGACATTATAAGACCGTGGAAGAGTCAACGATCAAATTTATCGTGCCCTTCAAAAAGGTTCACCTAATATTATCAATCAACGTCTTGGCGTAATTTTTCTTAAACACTTCGCATAGTATGATATTTATTTCTCATGGGTTATTGGATCACTTTTACTATGTGTTATCAATCAATATGGTTATCATTTTCATTTTGGACCTTCGATGTATGGTTATACTTCAGAACCACTGCCACGAGATTGCGCAGAGCTAATTGTTCTGGCTTGTATGCCTACAAATGCTCGTCCGGATCATCCATGTACTGAATTTGTAATTCCACACCCAAATGTTCCAAACTCAACTGATGATGATTATGATGATTAGTTGTATTATCTTAGAATTTATAAATTATGTATGTGTGAAGTACATTTTAATGAAAAGTAAAATGTGCTTATGTTAATTTTTAACTTTTAATCATATTCATATTATTTTTTATATGTTTGTTAATACACTAATATATATTAAAAGTAGACTATATCAGTGACTAACTATTAAAATTAATTTTAATTAACTAAAATAATATTTAATATTATCATAAAATTAAGTATAAATTCATTCGTAATTTTTCAAATTTTTTCAAATTTTTTTCAATATTTTATCGTATTTTTAATTTAAAGTCAAAGTACAGTCAAAATATAGTCAAACTCTGGTCAACACCCAATTAATAATTTAAAAAAATCTTTCGGCCGAAACCGAAACGGCCGAAATGTATTGATTTTATTGGATTCCGAAACCGAAACCGAAACCGCATCATAAAACCTTGTAGAAGAGTTCGTGTTAATCTCAAACTAAACTAATTTTATTTATAAACATATCATTGGTGATTACAATATCAATTTTTTAAAGAGTATTATAATTTAACAAAGTATTATTCAAGTATAATTCTCAATTTGGTCGAAATGTTTTTGTTTCGAATCTAATCCAAATGTTTGAGGGTAAACAATTGATTTTAAATTTTTAAAATATAATATTTATATTTATATAATATTTTTATAATATAATTCACTTTTAACCTAATGGTTAAGAATTTAATCCCATATCATATTAACCCGAGTTCAAATCTTATTTTGGATAAAGTTTTGTTGGTAACTATATTTTAGAAAAGAATTATGCTAAAAATTAGTAATACTATTCCAAAAAAGCACAAAGGGGTATCTTTATCTCTTTAGATAGATATACATGCTTCCGCCCTCAAATTTTAATTATTATTTTGCTTCCAAAGAATGATATTAACTTAAGGTTTGGAAGGGCGACCACACTCTAACTGTCTTCTGTCTCCATTTTGTATGTCACGTGGCATGAACCAAATTAACGAATCTAATCTCAAGAACTCCTTTGGTAACATGCTAACTTTTTATTAGTCCGACTAACTATTTTTTTATTTACTACAAAACTAATATTAATTATTTTATATAAATTAAATTAATATAAGCAAATAATTAGTAGTACGATTTTTAAATTATTGTAGAGTCAATTTTAATAAAAAAATATTAATTTATAAAAATAGTTTATTAACATTAATATTGACCTTAATCTTAATCTGTTATCAAATGAGTCTAAGAAGTCTCCCGATTTGAGATTAATTATGAGTTTAACTCCACCAATCGATTTCAAAACTAAAACTTAAAATCTTAGTATTAGTATTTTTTTTCAATCACTTTCTTACTTTTTTTTTTTTCAATTTCCAAGATAACCTATTTTCACCATAGGGTTTGATATATACTTTTTCCTTGCCACCCACCATATTGCATCCACCAATACATGACCGACCTGTTATGATACCACTTGAAAAGTTTTAGAGTTTTTAATAAATAACTACTTATTTTATTATAAATTTATAAAAAAATCACATACTTTATTACTAGTAATAAAAAAATTACTCAATTTATATTATAAATTTATAAAAAAAACATTTAATTTCTTTTTTATTATTAAATTAATACAAAAAATGACCAATTTGCCCTTCTTTACTTTTAAATGAGATAATCCGATTTTAATTACTAAATTAATAAAAAATTATCAGATATTATTTTTAACTTTCATATTCTTTGTTTTCTCTTTCCTAAAATTTGCAAAATAATATGCGATAATTTTTTTATTAATTTAGTAATTTAAATCGAATTATCTCGTTAAAAACTAAAGAAGGACAACTTGATCATTTCAAATTAAATTAATAATTAAAATGATTTTTTGATTTTTTATTTAAATAAATAAAATTTGATTTTTTGTAAATTAATAATACAATGCGAGTGATTTTTTGTTAATAGTGATACGATAAGTGATTCTTTATAAATTTACAAATTTATAAAGAAGTTAATCAAGGTTATTAATTAGATTAACTAGCCAAACGCTTGAATTTTTTATTGCTACTATTAGTTAGAACAATACATATCTAAAGGCATAAACATAAATCTTTTTCTATGTTTTTTTGTTTTTTGATAATTATATTCTTCTTTGTTTTTAATGGGGGCGATAATTCTACAATCTTTCTCGTCTTAGACAAAAATCAAGGAATCATGGAAAGGAAAAGTTTATCTTTATTGATTAGGACAAGCACCTAACTGTTGGCTCCTCGGAACACTTGGTCGCTCTATCGAAACACAAAAGCTTCTTGAAGAACCAACTAAATTGTAAAATTGCCTACAATTAGCATCAATCTTACGAAATAGATCAAGCCAAACCCCAAATCAAGCAATTCTGAGCTCGTTCGTCTTAAATCCTAGCTAAATGGAACTGGCCTTTATGGGTTAGGTTTCATCGGTTCGACCGCGTGCCGAATTTAGAACTCTGCCGATAATTTCAGAATCCTCATGTGATTTCATCACATCATTCATCATCGTCAAATATTTATTATTTACAATGTTTAAATATTTAATAGGAGACTATTTTTACGGTGGAGAAGATGAGTCCAATGAGGGATGACTAGGACCACCTTAACACATCGCATTTGGACTCAACCACCCGGATGATCGGGACCCAAAGTGTGTGGGTTCGACATGCTATTTGA
The DNA here is from genome assembly GCA_005019695.1 of Trichopus zeylanicus subsp. travancoricus. Classification (NCBI taxonomy): domain Eukaryota; kingdom Viridiplantae; phylum Streptophyta; class Magnoliopsida; order Dioscoreales; family Dioscoreaceae; genus Trichopus; species Trichopus zeylanicus. The sequence continues at coordinate 482,438 of RXID01021780.1, read as the reverse complement.
TTGGAGCCACAGTGTATATGTGTAGACTAATAGATATAAAAACTGTGCGAATTAAAAGATAATTCAAATAAAGGCATGTGGCAGTGGAGCCATGCACATGGGTTGGCTTGACGTGAGGAATCTTTCTTACTCTCGTCAGCCATGTTGACCGATTGGGTTATTTCGCCGATCAAATTTGACTGGAAAACCACAGGAACAAAACTCTTATTTTCAGTATTAATTTTAAAGTGATTTTGTAAATGTCTGACGTAAAAAAAGGTTTATTCTAATTAATCATCATCTGGAATAATCCAAGTGGCCAGGAAATATTCTGCTGTTAGAGTTTTGTCGTGCTGCTAAATGCATGACAATGAATGTGTCTGATACTGCAACTTGCAACCGAAAAACAGTAGCTAATATAATAACCCTGCAGATTTTAATGAAAATAAATATAGATCTGATATATCTAAAAAATTTTAGTAAGAAATCACTTTTTTTTTATTATTAGCAAAAAAGTATTCGTTTTATACTATAAATTTATAAAAAAATTATATTAATTAAAATATTTAAACATATTTTATTCTAATTTTATTTATTAATTAAATTATTTTCATTTAATTTTAGTTTAAATAATTATTAAATTAATATAAAATTTTCTTGTCTTATTTTTAATTTTTATGAGGGATCGGTTATTTGATATTATAAAACTAAAAAGTATGAATCCAATTTTATTAAATTAGCCTATTAATTATAAACAGTTGTTCTAATCAAAATCAAATAAGGATAATTTAATTTTTATATTAATTTAATTGATAAAAATAAATTAATTAAATTATTTTTTTAATTTTAATTGAAATGATATTTGCTAACAATGTAACATAGATGATTTCTTGTAAATTTAATGCGAGATAGGTGATTTTTTTGAAAAATTATATATTAAATATTACTATAATGAATTAATTTCATATTAAATATTACAAAAAAATAGGATTAAATATAATTAGAGGAGGATTAAACGATATCCATCAATTTAACTTTTAGGGTTAATCCACTGTGATAACTGAGTTCAATGTTAACTCGAAATCCAACTTAAGTGCGACTACATCCGAAAGCATGTTTGATTCGGGAGTAAACTTTTGACTAAATTAATAATTTTTATTTTAATTCCCGAATGAAAAAAAAAATGGAGTAAAGTCTATTTTTAATTTCCAAAATTACTCGTCGAAATTACTGACGCGAAAATGTCTAATCAGACCGCTTAAACGTCAAACGTCAATCGGACATAAATAATTTTTTCATTATAATATCAGGACATCAGTTGTAAGATTGTGTCACGCGGCTAAACATGTGTTTAAACGCTAGCAAATAATTAGACGTTCGTCTAAATTATAATATAATTAATAATTAGATGTCTGCTATTTGATACGTGGAAGTGGAAAACTCTAACGATGTGGATCCGATCCGAACCCAAACCCGACCCATTTCCATCTCCATATCCTCCCTCGTCCTCTATATAGTCTTCCCCTCCACACGACACTCTCACTTCACATGCTAATATAGCTCTATCTCCATTCTCTCCTCCTCCTCTCTCTCTCTTCTTTTCTTCTTCTTCTTCCTCCTCCTTCTCACTAAATCTGAAGCCATGGGAGCTGAGAACCCAGAAGCCAACCACCATCCCCTCCCTCAAAAGCCTCGCAACACCAAGTTCGCCGTCGCCTGCGCCATGCTTGCCTCCATGACCTCCGTCCTCTTGGGCTATGGTGTGCTCTCCTTCTCCTTCTCCTTCTTCTTCCTCTTCTCTTCTTGTTCTTCTTCTTCTTCTTCTTCTTCTTCTTCATATGAGTTTGATTCGATTTCATGTTTGTTTTGTTGACAGACATTGGGGTGATGAGCGGAGCCCAATTGTTCATCCAGGAAGACCTCCGGATCAGCGACGTCCAGGTGGAGATCCTGGTTGGCATCTTCAATCTCTACTGCCTCATCGGCTCCGCCGCCGCTGGCCGCACCTCCGACTGGATCGGTCGCCGCTACACCATCGTCTTCGCAGCTGCCATCTTTTTTGTCGGCGCTCTTCTCATGGGCTTCGCCACCAACTACGCCTTCCTCATGGCTGGTCGCTTCGTTGCAGGCGTCGGCGTCGGCTACGCCCTCATGATCGCCCCTGTCTACACCGCCGAGGTCTCCCCGGCCTCCTCCCGTGGCTTCCTCACCTCCTTCCCCGAGGTCTTCATCAACTCCGGCATCCTCCTCGGCTACGTCTCCAACTACGCCTTCGCCCGCCTCTCCGTCCACCTCGGTTGGCGTTTCATGCTCGGTGTCGGCGCTATCCCCTCTGTCTTCATCGCCGTCGCCGTCCTCGCCATGCCGGAGTCTCCCCGCTGGCTTGTCATGCAGGGCCGCCTCGGCGACGCCAAGCGCGTGCTGATCAAGACCTCCGACACGCCGGACGAGGCCGAGATGCGGCTGTCGGAGATAAAGGAGGCCGCCGGCATACCGGCGAGCTGCACCGACGAAATAGTCTCCGTGCCCAAGCGGAGCCACGGAGAGGGCGTGTGGAAGGAGCTGCTTCTCTGGCCGACCAAATCCATCAGGCGAATCGTCATCTCCGGTGTCGGCATCCACTTCTTCCAGCAGGCCTCCGGCATCGACTCAGTGGTGCTCTACAGCCCCCGAGTCTTCCAAAAAGCCGGAATCAAAGGTCATAACCCGCTGCTCGGCACGACGGTCGCCGTCGGCTTTACCAAAACTCTGTTCATATTGGTGGCTACATTCCTTCTCGACAGAATGGGCCGGCGCCCGCTGCTCCTGGCGGGCACTGGCGGCATGGTACTGTCGCTCGCCGGGCTCGGCTTCGGCCTCACCATCATCGAACACCACCCGAACGGGCAGGTAACATGGGCCATCGTCGTCTGCATCGTCTGCATACTCGCCTATGTCGCCTTCTTCTCCATCGGCCCGGGGCCGATAACCTGGGTCTACAGCTCGGAGATCTTCCCGCTGCGGCTGCGGGCTCAGGGTGCGGCCATCGGTGTAGCGGTGAACCGGGTGACCAGCGGCGTAGTGACGATGACATTCATCTCGCTGTACAACGCCATCAGCATTGGAGGAAGCTTCTTCTTGTACGCCGGTATCGCCGCGGTGGCGTGGGTTTTCTTTTTCACCTTATTGCCCGAGACGCGGGGCCGGACGTTGGAGGACATGGGTGAGTTGTTCGCCGGAGAGAAGAAGGCGGAGGCGACGGAGGAGGATGAGAAGAAGAAGGCGTTCCAAAACCAGGAGAGCCAGGTTCAGCTAGTGAGCAGCACGGGGGATGGAACTGAGGTCTGAGGCCGGTTTTTGTGAAAAAGTGTGGATTGTGGGGTAGAGTAAAAATTTATTGACTGAAAGGGTAGCGCAGAGGGACAAGAATCTTAGTCCCAAGAAGAATTTTTTGGAAGTTTGAGGGTTGGGATGTAAAAGTGGTCAATTATTGGGGGTCCGATTGGCAAATTTGGTCCATGATTGGAGCAGAAAAAAAATCAAAGAGATGAGTTTGAGACAATCAAATCAAGGGCCAATATGTAAACTGTCAAGCGGAAGGATTTGACAGGACAAAAGCAAAAAAAAAAAAAGAAAAATTGTGTGTTTTATGCTATTTTCTGATTTTATCTATAAAAATGAGTGACACTAAATGAAAAGTTTTTCTTGGGAAGTAGTAAAATAAATAGTTGTGTCTACTTTTTTATTTTGATATATTTCGTTTCATATGTAGTTTTGCGTGATTTTAAATTTGGTCAAAATAAAAAATATCGTTATGGAGTCATAGTACATTATTTTTCTTACAACTTTGCTATTATTTTTATTTATCTTTTTACATGAAATTTATTTAATTTTTATCATCTAAAAACATGATCCAATAGAATTTTTAATTTTGAGAATAGTTTTGTTAGCTAGAGGAGATAAATCTACAACGAGAGGAAGCAGAGTTCTTATTTTAGAATTTTCTAATAATGCAAGCGGTTATGTGTAAATATTTCAGCTATCATATATAAAACTCGAGGGGTCTAAATGAAAATATGCAACTTAATTATTTGTTTGTGATAAGCACAAAATCATTAACAAAGACTAATATCAAATGAGCTCATCTTTCAACGAAATCAGTCATATATGGTCTTCTACGGATCTTTTAACATGACAAATGCGGATCTTGATCAAACAAGTGTTTATTAATTGTTTCTTAGAATATAAGTAAATAAAATTTAATCCGCTCAACTTGCGGAGCGTTGGAGATCTATTGCAAGTTTTAAGTATTCTCCGACTTTCAATATCTTCAACACAGGATTTATAATATATTGCACTTAATATTTGATTTATTTTATTATTATTTACTAATTTATTTATTAGTTTGTCTATTGGAGTTAATTTGGATAAAAAATCACCGAAATTCTAATTTTTTAAATAAATCTACAAAATTTTTAAAAATTATAAATAAGTCTTTCTAAAATTTTTTTTATAAATAAGTCTAAATTTTATTTAAAAAAGACTCAGAATATTATATAATTTTACAAATATATTTTTTATAAAAAATCCTTGAAATTTGTAAAATTATATTTTTGTACGATTTTTCTTAAAAATTTATAAATAAGCTCTTTAAAATTTTTATTTACAAATAAGCCTAAATTTATTCGAAAATAATTTTGAAAATTTCAGAATTTTACAAATATATTATTTTTACAAAAAGTCTCTAAAAAATTTATAAAATTATATTTTTTATCTAACTTTTTAAAAAATATATAAATAAATTCCTCAAAATTTATTATTTATTAAAGAGTCTAAATTTTATTTGAAAAAAACCCTAAAAATTTCAAAATATATGACTTTTTTTGAAAAAACTAAAAATTTACGAAATTAAACTTTAGTCTAATTTTACTAATAATCTCCTGAAATTTATCATCCAAAAATAATACAAATATGAATTTTCTCGTTCAAAAACAAATCCTAATCAATTACATACTATACAAAATTCACTATAATCAAATCCTTACTCATTTCCAAAATAAAATCAATCAATCAGCGTCCCATTATATTCATGATATCTTCTCCAAAGCCCTATAAATTGAGGAGTAACCTGCAAAGCAGAGGACACAGATAGAGATTAGAATACAACAAGAAGAAAGCATCAGAAGTTCGAAAGAGTTGGGAACGCGAGATGAAGAACAAGGTGATTCTCCTCCTTTCTTTTTCCTTCCTTCACATGATTTTCTCTTCTACTCTCTGGCCTTGTTCTTCTTTTTTTGCGAGATTCTCGACCTTCCATTGTATTTGCTGCTCCTGTACCAAATCTCGCAGGCTAAGCCCCACCACTGTGCTTGCCTGTAGTCGAAGCTCCCTCTAGTGAGAACCCTAGCTTTTGTTGAAGCTCCAACTTACTCGTCTCACGCCGCTCCTGCCACAGCCATAGTCGGCCGAATCCGGCCATTTTCGGCAGGATCTGGCTAGAGAAGAGGAGGGCGAGGCTCCTCCCGCCTCGTCGTGGAGAGAATGGCTGGATCCGGCTAGGAGGCGGTCTAATCTGGCCACAAGATGGCGCAGTGGGGCTCCTCCCTCCCCACCGCAACGAGAGCCGGCTAGATCCACTTGGGACGCGGCCAAATTCGGTCCAAGGAGGGGGCTGGGAGGTGCCCATCGCGCTGCCATTGCCGCGGTCGACCACCGAATTTGGCCGGATAAGGTCACTAGGTCAAGAGTAGTCCGATAGGAAAATCAAAAGAAGAGAGAAAGGAGAAAGGAGGAAGGGGCTGCAAGCAAGGAAAGAAAGAGAAGAAAAGTGAAATAAAAGATAATAAAAAAAGACGTTGATAAAAAAAAAGTTGGCAGTCAAGTGAGGAGGGAGAGGGAGAGAGCATGAAGGCAAGAGCAAAAAAAAGTTGTCCTCTGGAAAAAAAGAGGTTACGTCTTAATCTCGATTTTCATACTACCATCATCATAATTATTTGTGATTTTTGGTATTCTGACAAACTCTGTAACTGTGGTCACTCACAGCCCATCTGAGATAGTGCTGAAGACGACGAAACTTGTGACTCTGCTGCGATCGTACGTGGCTGCTCTTGAAGACGATGACGAAGATAACATACTCTGAGATTCCACTACAGACACTTGTTGTCTCTCGAAAATGAATAAATTATCATCATATTTAATTAGTCTTTAGGCTAACATCTAAATTTGTATTCGGACTCGTATTTAAGTTAATCTTCGGACTCGTGACCTAGTCAGTCTTTGGGTTCATACATAGTTAATTTCGGGATCGCACTTAGTTAACTTTTGAGTTCGTAACCAAGCTAATTTTCAGGTTCATATCAAAGCCAGTCCTCAGATTCACACTCAACCAATTTTTGGGTTCACATTTGGTCGGCTTTCAAACTCACATCCAAATCAATCTTGGGGCTCGCACTCTACCTAGCCTTCAGACGCGTACATAGCCAATCACACATAACTAGCATTCGGGCTCACATGTTAGTTAGTCTTTACACTCGCACTTAGCTAGTCTTCGAGTTCGTATTTAGCCAGTCTTTGGGCTCATATCCATAGCCAGCCTTTGGGTTCACACCCAGTCAGACTTCGAACTCGCACCTAAGCTAGTCTTTTGGCTAGAATCAAAGCAAGCCTTTAGCCTAGCATTCAAGCCAGCCTTTAGCTCGCATACAAGCCAATATTTTTTCTCACATTTAAGCTAGCCTTCGAACTCACACTCAATCAGCCTTCAGATTCGCACTTAGCTAGTCTTCGGACTCGTAATCAACCAACTTTTCAGCTCGCATCCATAGCCAACCTTCAGACTCACACCTAAGTCAACCTTTGGGCTCGTATTAAAGCTAACCTTCAAACTCGCATTCAAGTTAGCCTTCGAGCTTGCACTTAACCAGCCTTCGAGCTTACATCTAAGTCAGTTTTCGAGCTCTCATCTAAGTCATCCTTCAGGCTCACATCAAGTCAGCCTTTGGGCTCATATTTAACCAGCTTTCAAGCTCACATCCAAGCAAGTTTTCAGGCTCGTACTCAGCTAATCTTTGAGCTTATATCTTAGCCAGTCTTCAGGCTCGTATTTAAACCATTTTTCAAACTCTTATTCAATCAGTCCTCAAACTCGCACTAAGTTAGCTTTCAGGCTCATGAATTAAGCCAATCTTTGGGTTTGTATACTTAAAATCGGGCTACAGGTAACAGTCAATAACCCTCAAATTAAACTACTTAACATGGAGTAATTCAATCACATTGAAATTGAACTCAATCAAAATAAATGGACCAAAGCTTAGTTAGCTTAAATGGACTTAAATTGGTCAAAGAAATGAGATAAAACCCATATTAAATTGAACTCCAGAAAATCTACATTAGGTTAATTTAAATCAAATAAACTCAGATTCAACCCTAACCAGACTTGAGACTAATTGATCTAAAAATCAAATTGAGTTTAAATCAAATCCAAACTAAAGAGATAAAATCAAACCAGTATCAGGTTAGGCTGAGCCTGAACTAAAATCAAGTTGAGCTAAATTGACTCGAACTTTATAGAAGTCTAACATAAGGTCAAAACTTGATTTAAGGTAAATAAAATCAAACTGAGATCCGAACCATATTAGTCCCAATGAAACTAATTATTGTCAAACTAAGTTTCATTGGGAGTGTTGAAACTTCAATAATAGTCCAAAGCTATGAACAAAAGGTGATGTTACCCTTTGCCCTGAACCTGAATTATTTCGAATAGAATAAAATAAGATCAAATTGAATCCCACTGGATATGCTACAAAAATCTTTAGCAATACTTCAAAGGTATACCAAACTCCATAAGACGTTGGTGCGCTACTAAATTAAAGAAGTTAATAACCAACACGCACTAAGCTATCGACCACATTTCAAACCTATACTCAACTCCATAAACCGTTGGTGATGCTACTAAATTAAAAAAAAGTTAATTGTCAATACATTTTAAGTTATCGGCCATACTTCAAAGCTATACCATAACACTTTGAAATTATACCCAACTCTATAAGTTGTTGGTGATGCTACCAAACTAAATAAGTTAATCGTTAACACGCTCTAAGTTATCAGACACATTTTAAAGCTATATCTAATTTCATAAGTCGTTGGTGATGCTACCAAATTAAAGAAATTAATTACCAATACACTCTAAATTGTCGGTCACACTTTAAAATTATACCAAACTCTATAAGCCATTGATAATATTGTGGAACTCAAGAAGTTAATCGTCAATACACTCAAAGCTGTCAGCCACCCTTTAAAACTATACCCGACCTCCTAAGTCGTCAGTGATGCTACCAAATCAATGAAGTCAACTGTTGGGATTCACAGCGGAAGTTTCACGGATCGCCTTGTTCTCAAACAACACAAGAAACGAGAAGTAATACAAGATAAAAGGAAATAACAAGATAAGACAACGGGAGATCTACTATCAATAGATAAAGGCTTTTACAAGAGTTTACAAGAAGGACTTCTTTCTTTCTTACTCAACTAAACTCTTTCTCCAAGCCTCGATAACGTCTCCACCTTCAGAGATAATCTCCAAGAGAGTACCACGAGGAACCACCACGAGAGACCACCGAGAAGCACTAGAAAGACCCACACACGAGAGCCAACACACTCTCTCTTTCTCTTCTCTCTATTCTCTCTATTCCTCTCTCTCTATTTCTCTCTAATTCAATCTCAATACTACGCCACACATAAGTGCTATATATTATAGTATATTTATAGACTCTTATTGGGCCTGAGTTTTACACAATTACAACTCCTAATAATATAAATCTAAATCCAACTTTGGATTCCTACTTTAACTCAAACTCTAATTAGAGTTCAAGACATCTAAAACTCAACAGTCAACTAACAATACGCTCAAAGTCGTTAGCCATACTTCAAGGTAGTCGATCCTACATGCAATTTACGACATCCCCCTATAAACTAATCTACCTCACAAATAGTTAATGACGTGCCCCTTATAAGTTATACCTAACTCTATAAGCAGTTGGTGACATTTTCTTTGAGTTAGTCAACCTCACAAGTAGTTGACAACGTGCCTTTCAAGCTAGTCAATATCAGAAGCAGTTGGCAATATATCTTCAAGCTATATTCAATCTTTTAAGTCATTGGTGATGCTACCCAAACCAAAGAAGTTATCGATAATGCCCTATCGGCTATGCAAACACTTCAAAAATCTTAATGAAATTATCGCCGATGCCTTATCGGCTATAGAAATATTTCAAAAGTCAAAGAAGTTATCATCTAGCCCCTATCGGCTACAGAAATACTTCAAGGTTAAACGGAATTATCACCTACGTCTTATTGACTAATGAAAACACTCCAACTCAAATGGAGTTATCGTCCATATCTTATCGGCTAACGAAAATACTCTAACCCCAACAGAGCTATTACTAATGACTTATTGGCTAATGAAAAGACTTCTAGTCAAATGAAATTATCATCTACGCCTTATTGGCTACAAAAATATTTCAAATCTCAAAGTTATCACCGATGCTCAAAGCAATTAGAAACACTTCAAACTTCTCTCATTCCCTTTTACAGTTTGGGTCAACACCACGTGTTCTAGAGTAGGGGAAGTGGGGCAGTGGCATGCGTCAAAGCTTCTTCTCTACTCTCTCTCTCTTTTTCCTTTTTATTATTTCTTTTATATTTTTCATGATTATTATAAAGTGAGGGCATATCCTTATTTAAATTAATCAAATAATACTTTCTTCTTTTCTTTTTTGTGTCTCTATTTTATTAATTAGGTTTTCTCACTTTAGGAGATTCTTGATAAATCGTTAAAGTAATTAACAATAGGAGCTTATGCCTATTGGAAGTCATATTCTTATAACATCTGATAGCGCACTTAAATTAAAATAAATATTAATTTGTGATTCGAGCTCACTTTTCGAAATCTTCGCTATCCTAAGTTATCAAAATCAATCCCACATTGTCATGAAGTAATTATTTTCATTCTTTTCACAATTGTAGATGAAGTCAAATTACCCATCGATTCAATCAACCCTCATCTAAATTTGTTGGACCGCTAATCAATGCGAATTATAATTCCTGAAGAGTTTCTCCAACAATAGTTCTTCCAGCACTTAGTTCAGTTGCTGATTGAAGAAAAAAGATATAACTAGTGATTTCTAGAAAAATGATTTTATTTTTTATATTAATTGTAGTTTTAGATTGTTTTTATCTCAATCTTGAATTTTGCCTTAAATTTTTTTTTTTCTACCAAACCCTAAAGTTAGCTTTGCCAATGTGATTCATGGCTATTGATGATACACTGAATCAAATTGATCACATCGGAAAGTCAAATTTAGTATTCAAAAATTGAGCTATTTAGGAGGATGATCATGATCCTAAACTAAGCTCGTTTATCGGGTATTTACAACTCAATATATCGAATAAAAAATTTTATTCTAAGGTGAATCATGAAACTCGATGATTTTTGTGTGTTAATAGCTTGGTTGGTAATCAGGATCTTATGGGTATCTTATCCTCCATAATATAATCTCGAGAGGTATGAGATTCACAGTAGTGAGATCAAGGAGTTTCAATTACAAGAAATTTGACAACTATTAATAGTGAGATCAAGGAGTTTCAAATACACTGAACTGCCTACATACATTATAAAAACCAAAAGATTTGTTAAGATAGAGGATTGGCGTCAATTTTTTAAATCTACTATTGAATTTTTTACATCGACTGACTTGAGTATCAGAATGATTGTCACCAAAAAATTTTTGATAATTTTATTCACGATTCTTTCTCCTTACAAATTGATGGAAAAATGGTATAATGGATCATAATCTCGAGAAACTATTTGGACCAAAATCAGTGACAAATTGGCTTCCCACAATAACTATACAAAAAAAAAATTGAGCTTATCACAGCTCGATAAATTTTACTCTTAGTATTTTTTGTCTATTATTATTTAGATCAATTTTTAGCAATTTAATAACAACAATTCTGAATTCATTCAATTTGGTGAAACTGATTTCAAATTTAGTTTGTCAGTCATTTTTGGACTTACCGAACCTATATATGTTGGTGAACCCATATGGATGGTTCGGTGTACCGAAAATTTCAATGTGAAATTAATTAAGTGGGTTTATATTGCAAATGACTATCGAGCTCGTACATATTCCCTCTTGCAATTAAAATAATTCTATAATGGTTTAAAGATATGTAGCCACCTCGAAAAACTCTTAACCGTTGATTTCTCAATCACAATCGAAAATCCAAGTTTGCCATTGAAACGCATGCAGATGATCTACAGTTAAAAAGTAATTCTCTTTCAAATGGTTATTTACCGAAGAGGTTCAAATTATTGACAAAAGATTTTCCCAATAAATTATTTTTCTAGAACAATTTTGGGTAAATTGACTGCATGTAGAAGCAAATTGGACTCTGTTTCTCAATATTTTTGTGATTCGAATCAGGTTTTAACTTCCACTGTTTAGAAACACTTGGGGGAACCGGTCGATTGGAATTGAGTTTCATTGGTTTCAGCATTTGGTATTTGAAATTGGAGGAACTCAAAAATTCTGTAGTTCTAAGTTTATACTATTATAGAGTTTTCTCAGCTTTTTATAAAAAAAAGAAAATCTCGGGTGGAGCTTCTGCTATATATTGTGAATTAATAAATATTGAGTTTGAATGTATCGAATTCGAATTAGAACTTAAGTTAAAATAAAAATTTGAAATTGAATTCAAATTAATTTTCATTTTAAATATCTATTATATAATATTAATAGTCATAACTATAGTAGAATTCAAATTTAATAAACACATATAAATACCCTAACAATATATATAGTTTAGTGCCGTGTTATGGTGAACTATAGAGAAATAGGGAGAAAAATACAAACAAAAAAAAAAAAAGAGAAAACATTGATTCTCATGTGTGATGACTTATAAAGTCCAAAAATTATCTAAGAGAGGGAGGAAGGGGCAAATTAAGTTTTAGAAAATAAATAATAATTTTGTATAAAATCAATGTCAATTCAATTCACCAAAATAATTTCACACAATCATTAGGCAAACCACAAATGCTATAATATAAATACAGAGAAGAATAAATACACTATGATTTATGTGATTTGAAGATCAATCGCTTCTATTCTATAATCTTTATTTCGCTTTTGAGGATTTTAACTCTCCACTAGAGTATCGTTTCATTGGTGAAACCAACCTTACACACTTGATCTTACTCCAATTGGCAAGATGTAGTCCAGATCGAAATTTTAGTCTCTCAATTATTCTAAATACCTTTAGAGTGGATTATAAATTGAAAGGGATAGAGAGTGTTATAATTTAACCTCACAATAAATTCTCTCAAGATTGAGTATAAGGATAATAAAAATTTGATTTGAAATTAAAGGCTTAAAGCATTTAATAGCTAGGAGGCTAAAAAGGTTTAATTTCTTTTTAAGAAATAATTAGAAGTTATAAAAGTTATTTAAAGAAGTTTATCTTAGCCTATTTATATCTTTTGGATCGTAACTAGTTGTTGGAGATTAAATTTTATAATTAGTTTCGCTCTAACAGTAAAAAAAATTAGTCATTAATAGCGTAAACAATTTGAATTGGTCAACTGCTTAAATAATCAGTCAATCGGTTTTGGTCTATTGATTCTAATGAATCAAGATAGACAGAATCTATCTACCGGTTGTCTAGTTCTTATGAATCAAAAATGATCATTCTATCGGTCGTTTGATTCCTTAATCGGTCGTCTGTTTCTACTTAGATCAAAAGTTTAAATTTTCTATCTAACATAATCGATCACCTGTTAAGCCAAGCAAAAAAATTTTGTTAAGAGATTATTACATAACTTAATGCAATAAATACTCTAAACAAATAATCTCAAAATAAACTTTTGACTCGATTCGACTTCAACTCTCTATTAGAGTATCATTTCATTGGTAAAATCAACCTTGTACACTTGATCTTGCTCCAACCAGCAAGATGGAATCCATACCGAAATTTTAGTCTCTCAATTACTCCAAATATCTTTGGAGTGGGTTACAAATTGAAAGGAATAGAGTATATTACAATTTAGCATCACAACAAATTCTTTCATGATTGAGTATAAAGGTAATAAAAATTTGATTTGAAATTAAAGGCTTAGAACATTTGATGGCTAAAAGACTAAAAGGGTCTTATTCTCTTCTTCAAAAAAAATAAAAGTTATAAAAGTTGTTTAGAGAAGTTCATCCTAACCTATTTATATCTCATGGATCGAAACTAGTTATTGGGGATGAAATTTCACAACTAATTTCACCCCAATGGTAAAAAAATTAGTCATTAGTCATGCAAAAAATCTAAGTTGGTCGACTGCTTAAATAATCGGTCAATCGATTCTAGCCTACTGATTCTTATGAATTTGGATGGGCAAAACCTATCTACTGGTCATTTGGTTCTTATAAATCAAAATTGGTCATTCTGCTCATCATTTAATTTCTCAATAGGTCATCTGATTTTGCTTAGATCAGAAGTTTGAATTTTGTATTTGATATAATTGATCATTTGTTAAGCCAAGGGAAAAAATTTTGTTAAGAGCTTCTTATAGAATTTAATGCTATAGATGCTCTAAACAAATAATTTCAAAATAAACTTTTAACTCGACTAAACTAAAAGAAAATCTAAACCTAGTTGATGTCAACTTGATCTCTTGAGTTTTCTTCAAGCTATCTTTAATCCATCAAGTTTCATCTGTTGTTCTATCATCATGTCTCATCTTCAATATAATATTTATGTCTATTTATATTTAAGACTTTTGAACGGACTTGATCTTTATTTCGAGCTTTATTTGGCTATTGATTCTTCTGATATCTTTTTTTTGCTTTATTTGATTATACTATGACCATAGCTTTTTATGGTAAGAAAACTTTTAAGATATAAGAGGTGACAATTAGTCTCTTTTTTAATGAAAAAGGAGACACTCGAGTATCAATATTGAGGTAGATGAAAGATAGGTGGCTCATGAAAGAGAAAAATTGAGAAAACATAGAATAGACAAATAATGATTTAAATTAAAATCAAAAGCGAAGGTGTTATTTATGTAAGAAGTATAGTAATATTTTGCGATATTGTCTAGAGCCTAGAAAGAATGTCTTCTAATATGACGATAACAATAGCAGATGATACTCCGGAGAATAATATGGATGGAGACATTCTCATAATATCTACAAATATTGACACTTCTAGTGAGTTGATTTTAGATTTAGGTAGCTTTTATCATGTTTGCTTCAAAAGAAATTGTTTTCCTTCCTATAAGGAAAATAAGAAGGGAGGACTATTTGATTAGGCAATAGTTTGTCCTGTGAAATTGTTGGTGTGAGAAGAGTTAGAATCTATATGTTTGATAAAGCGGTTCACACTCCGATTAGAGTGAGATATGTTCCTAAGATACAAAAGAATTTAATTTCATTTAATGTACTATACTCAAAAAATTATAGTTATTCAATGAGAGATAGAGTTATGAAAGTCATGCACAACATCATAATTTTGATGGAAAAAGAGAAGCGAAAAAATATTTACCAATTAACAAAAAACACCATTGTCAACGAAGTTTCAATGACTATAAGGACAAGAAGGAAGTGTAATACTCATTCATTCAATAGGAGATAAGCACTCTTCTAGAGTTTCTTTTACCATAACAACAGATATAAGTTTTCTGAAAGACTACCAAAAATACATGACTATGGACATAAAGAGTGGATTTGAGGTTAGCTCGAGTTTGCGTCTTGTGATTGACGAAATAAGCTAATAGCCTTAGGGAGGGACTGGATAAAATAGCTAAAGTTTCATGGTGGTGGCTTGTCTAAATTCAAACCAAGTTAAACTTTTTGAATTTGGATGTCTCAAACTAAAATTAATGTTTAAGTCAAACTAGAAATTCAAAGTTAACTTTGAATTAATGTCTAATTTTAAATGGTCTAATGATACTTGAGATTTAGCGTGGTGACATGATGAACTAAAGAAAAATAAAGAAAATAGAGAGAAGAAAAAAGCGAAAGCATCTACTCTTATATTTGAATTTTTTTAGTATTTTTCACTGTTCTTTCATAGTGATTTCTCATAATGTTCTTAAGAAAATTTTCTCTGAAGCTGAAAATATCCCTAAGATTTGGTGAAAATTTTGGTTGAAGAAAAAAGAATAATATCTTTCTTATATGCTTTTGTAATTTTCTTGCTCTCCCATAAATGTAATTTAATTTTGAGTGAATCTCAACATGTCTTTTTCTTTTTATTTTTCATATTATTTTTTTTTTTGTGTTATTTATAGAAAAAGTGATTCCTCAATATTTTGTTACCAATTCCAACACATATATTATATGAAAAATCAGATGAAACTCCTCGTTTATACTGCAGTTATGCACTAACCAAATAAGAGAACAAATGACTCTGGATTTTCAGGACTTTTGCAAAACTCATGTAGTTCCACAATTTCACATGTTTCGCCAGTTCTCGTGAACCAAACAGGCCCTACGTGGACTCGAATTCACCACCAAATTTAGGAGTGGATCTTGTCGAAAGACAGATCCTAATCTTTGGCTTGCTCTTCTGTTGTTTGGACTTTTAGTGCATCATCGGAGGACAACTTGGCATTTGAGTGCACTCAGTACACAAAGAAAGCGAAGTGCGAATCAAGATCCAAACAAAAGATTGTAGCCTTTTATGTGCTCGAGAGGAGGATGGGACCTCTCTTCGTGTTTGGGATTCTGTGATGATGCTTTACGGAGGAGTAGGTCATGTAACGAGGAAGAGTTTGCTCCTTGTGCTTGTCTGTTATCATATCCCTTATTACGGTTGAATTGTTGGATACGGACAAATATACGTATTTTTTGTTCCTCATGAACGAAATTTTCACTAGAGTTTCGAAAATATTTGTTCAATAACTAACTATTTTTTAACTTATTACTCTGGATATTATTATTTTCAATATTTTTTCTGAAAAATTTTGAAACAAAGAAAATTAATTCTGAGTTGTTTAATCAAAATTAATCTATATTCCACTTTCATTTTTACCATCGTAGACCGAAAATTGCAATGCAAATATTTATTTTTCAAAAATTTCTAAACAATTGACAGTAATATTTTTAAATAAAATCGATATTTTTTTTTATCTTCAATTAATTAGATTCATTTGTAAACGGATAAACTAGTTGAAACTTTTTCCAAATCTAATTGACTTTTCATTCAAATAGAAAAAAATTTCCTTCTGTTGGAGAACTTGCTAGCGAAAAAATAAAATTGGATTTTTAAAAGTTTCACTAAAAATAAAACAAAATAAAAAATTAAAGAATCATTATTTTTGAATTCTACAAGAATTACAACCAAAATAATTATTTTATTGATCAATGTTTTTGACAGAGACCTTGAGTTTTACGGTGACTTTGAGTTTGACTTGTTGTTTGGATTTTGATTAGGAAAATATTTACTCACCAGCGAAATTACCAGCACAAACAAAAGGTTTGAGTTACCATCAACAAATTATAAATTCACAACAAAATTGATCAAATAAAGTTCTTTTTCTCTAATTGAGAACAGTAAATGAATAGCACAACAGAAAGGAATAGTAATTAGTATGGTAACTAATTCCATTTAAAACGTAAAAACATAGGATAAAAATTTCAATTATAGACAGCATCGGTCACACATACTCATCCTCTTAGATTTCCAGACCTATTTGAGCTAGAACAAACTCTCAGGGTATTTGAGGGTGCTACTCTTGCTATTGTTCTTGTTTGATGGCGTCCCTTGTTTCTTCAACTGACATCGAGTGTGTAAGTTGCGACTCTGCAGATACACGGGCTCATTGATGTCCATGCAATATGGTGCCATTTACAATTTCTAAAAGACACGACAGAACTACGGTGAGTGATATATTGTCGAGCCTGTGAAACATTAAACTAATCAGCGAACTTGTCGTTCAGGGTTTAACCTAGCCAAACAGGTTTAAGCCAGGGGTAAACCGTAAACCTATTATACCCTAGTTTGCTACTATGATTTAGCCAGGTTAATCCATATTTGACATAGCTCGGCTAATCCGGGTTTCACTGTGAACAAAACCCGAGAGTAGGAATTTTTAGCTTATACAACATTTAGAACATTGTACCATTTCCACTGGGTGAACACCCTCGTCAACATCAAAGAAATATTTCGGGCTTACCAGCAAACCCTATTTTCCCTTTGTTTACCAAGAGCAGAATTTAAATGAAAAATGCCCAAAGCATCAGATTATAGTATCCCAAAATTTTGTCATCCTTTGATTTGAATATCATAGAGGATATTTTCTTTCTATTGCCATTATTAGGGTCGTGGCGCTTACTTCATCAGCGCCCGGCAGAAAGGGGATTTCAACCAGCTTCACCAGCAGCCAATGCAGATGATTTTGATAGGTTTCCTTCATTTTGGATTAACCTAACTCAGGTTTACTTTTTGTTCCCCAGAACTGGTAGAAAAATATGTAACAGTACATACTCCACATGTGGAGATATGTATGGTTGTGAATTACCGTCTATCAAAGATGATTCTGCTGAAATATTATTTCTAGCTATATTATAAATTTTTATGCTCGATATCTGAATCAATTTTTTTTTTCATTTGAAATCGCGAGATTGTTACCCAGAGATTACTAGATTAGCTGCATAAGATGTAATCAAATTTTTTTTTTTTACATCCTGCACTTATTATGCCATTTTCATCAAGTCATTAAAGTGAGGCACTAGCAACACAGCGGATCATAGGCTTCGATGGAATTTAATAATATTCATAATAATATCCATATTCTGAAAGAACGCATCTAATCAGTAACGCAATGGGACAACATCACAAAACTAAACTCTGAAATTTAATCAACATTTTAACTTCAAATATGGCAATTATAGATATTTGGACCCGGGCATCCTTCAGTCGTGTTGGCTATCATTTTAACTGGCTTCAGGCCATCCCGCCGCTCGTTGCTGTCCTAATTATCTGGAACAGAGCTGCAAAGGGAGCAAAAAACTAAACCTTGTGAGCAACAGACGTATCGATAAATAGATAACGCATTCTTAAACAACTCCATGGAGATGGAGGCTGCTTTAAGTGAAGCTACATGCATCTTTGTGCATGCCACCTGCAATCTTAGGTTATCGACCATCAAAATATTAACTCCAATAACATTTGTTTCGAACAATTCTACCTTCTCGAAGAATGAGGAATAGATTGCAGCAGATTTAACATCTAAAACACAATGGTAGGTAAGAGCGGAAAACCTACATGATCCGATGACAACGAAGACGAAGAAACCAAGCACAAACGGTCCAACAGAATAGTTGGATCCTTTCTTCACTGTGATTTCAGGAACAGCACCCCTCTTTGTGATGTTCTTCTGGAATTTCATTATCTTCCTGTCTGCAAGGCGTCTTGAGGTCGTCTGGCAAGAAACACAAACATTAGTTTTCTTTTTTCTTTAATTACCAAATGACTGACCATAGGGGGTGTACATCAGGAACTCAAGATGTCAATTTCAACTTTTTGAGGTCGATCAAGCAAGAAATATATAAATATACAAACTATCTGACATTAATCAATCAAGAAAACACCGTTACATTCTTTCTCCAAATTTAAGCAAAAAATAGTCAATAACTCCTGTTATAATCTGAATAAGCAAAGACAGCTTGTTCGTTCAAGAATTTGAGAAGGAATAAGCCAGCATTTTGATGGAAATAAACATCACAACTATCAATGTGATGGCTCACGTGACTAGGATGAACGACTAAATTATACATGAATAACCTTGTTTTTTGATGGAAACAAACATCACAACTATCAATAGTCCAGCCGTCACGAACATCAACAAGCTCATTTTTTGATGGAAACAACTGTTCATATTATAGTCTTAACCAAATTTTATCAGCAATATTTCCAATCACATCATTTCCATCGTTTACTCAATATTAACATTAAGAAACAGAAATATCTTTTGATCTAAATTCATTTTAAAAATTCAATAAATTTAAATCATAGCCAATTGATATTGTTAAAAAACAGATCAAAAAACAAATCTAACACCACAAGAAAAAAAAAAGAATTCTCATAATTATCAAAATTCCCACCGATTCCATTCAAAAAAAGAAATCACATAAAAAACAGCGAATCTCATCATAAACAAATCCAAGGCCAAAATTTCGGCACGGATCTATGAAAACTCAAGAAAAACTGAGAAAAATCACGGAACATCCAGAATCATAGCTAAAACCGGCACAGATAAAGCGAGATCCATGAAAACACAAGAAAAATCCAACAAAACACAGGATTTTCAACGAAAAAAGGCAACACCACCGAGCCAGGAAGACAAAAACACATGCATCAAAATCAACGGAGATTTCAGGAAATAACGAGAATCTAGAGTTTGCGGCGAATAAAAATTGGGGGTTCGAGAGAGATTACCATCTTCGTCGTCGTCGACAATGGAGAGCAGAACGGGACCGCCCTACCGCCTTCCCGTCCACGCTGAGGAGGGGTCGAAAGGCGGTGTGGGGGCTTATTTATAGGGCTTCAAAATCTCGCTCGTGTCTCGAGATCTCGCGATATTTTAGGGCCGCGGGCCCTCCTTCCTGCGTTTTGGATTTGTTTTTTCGTATAGATCCCTGAAGATTTTCGTATTGTCATATAAGCCACGGAAATCTACACCTGTAAATTGGGTGGAGGCATTGTACTTTAAATCTAAACGATAGGGTTTGTTTTTGCAAAAAGTGGTTTAATGCCAAGCATGTCTTTTGTCAGAAAATCTAATTCTAGATAGTATAGGGTTGTGATTAGAAAGAAGCATCGATGGATATCAAACCGGTTTGATATTTTTAAATTAATATCGATATCTTCATCCACTTACCATCTACAGACTTGTTTGTTAAGAAAGTAAAAAATACTTATAGAAAAAAAACAACATAAAATTTAGAAATTAGAAAATTTTAGAAAAATAAATTTTAAGCGAAAGACAATTTACCATAATGGGATAATAAGTTCGAAAATTACAATAAATTGGACGTTATGAATCTCGAATTTATAATATTTTATAAAAAATAAATGCATAACTAGTAAGAAAATGCTTAGTTATAATAAAATTTAGTGGCATTGCCATGCACACACGAGTCTATATATCTATACATATTTGAAGTTATATGTAAATAGAAAATTTAGTAAGGTGCTATATAGAAAAACAGCGATTTGCCGAGCAGAGAGCTGCAAGTGAGCGTGCCGGCCCATCATATAATGGCTTGATACAAACTCACCTCGTACACAATCACAACTACTTTGGGTCTATGTTTTCTCGGGATTTTTGCTTATATATACCCCTAAAAATTTTTAAATTACACACATATATATTCTTATTTAAGTAAATTACACAAATCAATTAATCTTCAAACCTTTTAATAATTAAGTATATTTTAAAAATTCTAAACTTTTAATAATTAAGATATTTTAGATATTAAAAGTCTTTTAATAATTAATCTTAAACTTTTTAATAATTAAAATATTCTAGATATTCAATGCATTTTTGATAATTAATCTTGAAATTTTAAGAATTAAAGTACTATAGATATTAAGTCTTTTTAAAGAATACAACTAACATTAATCTTCAAATTTTTAGTATTTAATCATAATTCACTCAAATATTTCAAAAATTTAGAAAATTGATATCTCTCGAACCAACTATATGCTAAAAAAATTTTAATTATCAAATTCTAATAATTTAATTTTACATGACAACAATTTCTTGCAAACAAAACAGACCTTCAATAGTGAAAAAACTCATTTATCTGAAAGATTCTATCAAACTCGATTCAATCTATTTTTATCCAGAATAGCCTTAGGTTTGAATTTTTTTTTAAAAAAAACTAAATTACTTCCATTTAGATTAGAACTCAATTAGGTGAAGTTTGCAAGCGGTGTTCTGCTCTGTTGTTGCGGAACAGAAGATTGAATCAAGATTGACTTAAAAATCGGAAATTTTCATTTTATCTGAAAAATATTGTGAAGCCTGATTTCAATCTAATTATATCCTAAATAGTTAGTTTTTGAATTTGGAAAAAAAATAAAATTGCTTTCCTTGATATTTGAACTCAAGACCTCCCGCTTACCAAATGGGTGCTCTAACCAACTGAGCTACGGAAGCGTGGATAGGAGAACTAATTTCAGTGAATCTTAAATTTTAATACTTATTTAAATATTTAAATCAAAACAAATGAATCAACTGATCGTGTTGCCAATATAACCATGAAATAAGAGACAGGAGGATAATAAAATGATTTTACATCTCTATAAAAACAAAAAAAAAAAGTGATAATGAAGAATTACAAAGCAATCTCGAGAAGTGGTCGTGATGGCTGAATTATTGAGATGATTTAAAAATAATTTACAACTAATAAAAATGGTAAATAGGCTGGAATAAACAAAAGAGGCAAAATCTGGATGGGACATTGCTGATTCACTGGCTTCAACAAAATACGGAAGCTTTCCCAGCTGCAATTAGTCCTCTCTTCAGTGTTTCTTCTGGCACTTAAAAGGCCTTCTCACATTTCAAGTAGCTTTCTATAAATACTGAAACCGATGAACGTACTGTATGATCCGAATCTGTCTTTGAAGTCCAAAAAAATGAAGCTGCTTGTGTTGACAACATTCAGCAGGCTTGTTTAAACACATCATCGATATCTGAAAAGTTAAATAAATTAATTAGTTATCACAATTAGCCCTATTTTCACATTATTTTGGTATGAAAATTAAAATTGCAACAAACCACTATGGTTCGAGATAAGGGAAGAAAAAGAAGAGCAAAATCTTAACAAATCTTATAAAATCGACCTTGCCTTCTCAAATAGAAGAGTAAATAGTAAGTTAAATTTTTTGAAGTTAGGTAATTTTCCGAGCATTACCAGAAACAAGTGTTCTCCTTTTTCATAAGGTTTGGGCTTGGCGCAAGAAGGGCTGGCAGCTAGCTTTTCATAGCCTTACTACCTGAATCACAAAACAAAATAGGGTGAGGAGACCCAAGTAATATCATATATCATATGCAGCTAAATGTGTTACCCTTACAACTGTTTGCTATTCCAAGCAAATTAAACAGTACAAGATGAGTAATTGGTTAGAGATACTCGTGGGCTTCAAACAAGAGGAATGATTAAGAACTAATCCATCTGGTGGATCACACTAATATTCTTGTCAACTAAATACACCAGGATCGAGTTTCGATTGATGTATGAAGATAAGCTAGGTATCCAAATTTCATGGTAAATGATTAATGCTATTTTGATCCAGGCAAATCATGCATGCAAACATAGTTGCAAACCAGATTTACGGCCAACTCCAAAAACAGTTATTCATTTTTATGCCTGTCCAAAAAGTGGTTCGAAGGGAGTGTGTTGCAAATATGTAACCTAGAATGGCAACACAAAAAGAAGACCAAACAGAAGAAAATGCATACATTTATCAGTTTTGCACAATTAGTGCTGCCGAGGAATATAAATGCATAGAAAGGCTGCCATAAGATTTAACAAGAGATGCTAGCATTTTACAGCAGTAAGTGAAAACGTATAACTTCAAAGGAAGGCATAGGATTGTGCTACAATTATCTGCAAGGATTGACGACTAGAAGTGCCTAATGAACTACAATTGTTTGCAAGGATTGATGACTAAAAGTTCTGAATGAAAATGGTACAAATGTTGCAAGCTCCCTCCTCAACACTGGCATGTGGACCTTCTTTTAAGTTGATACTAGTGGTGCCTTCATATACCAGCTATCACTGTCTAAAAAGCCAACCATTACAAGCCAGACTTTACTTCTTTGAATCATAAATGCTAAGAGTAGGATTTTCAGAGTTTCAAATTGTCTCTAACTTCAACAGCTTCGTATCCTATGCACTGTATAATGATAATAAGTTGGGGTAGTTTACCAGAACCTTACCATATTTGCTTTGGCACAACACAAGATATGAATTATTACAGAAATGAACAGTGTGGCAGGTAATTGGTTCTGATGCAAACCAGATGCTAAGCAGCATATGAACATGACAGTTAAAACCATGGACGGACACCAACCCTAGAATAATCCAGGACAGTATCCATCTTCTGTCACTATACCATTCTCCAACAAAACCAGAGACACATTACATACAAAACAATCTAGATTGTCTAGTTTGATGCATGCCTCCAACAACCTAAAGCCAACCTATTTACTCCAATATCTTATCATCACACTTGCCCTCTCTCTTCATTTTTGTTTCTGTTTTTCTGTTTTTCAAGAGCAAGATTCTTTTCCTTTTGCCTCTTCAGTTGACAGGATTTATAGGTTGCTTAGAAAACAAGCCAACAGAATTTCTATGGCAACTAGAGGAAATTAATATTACAATAGTGTGCAAAAAACCAAAGATGAAATGGGAAATAAGTGATGAAAATCAAAACTCAAACAGCTTTATTGCTGAAAGGTGTATGGTTTTGTTTCTTGTATACCTTGACTGTGAAACTGAATTGCATGTAGCAGAATTAAGTTCTCCGCCATGATGAAGAAATAGAAATTTGGGCTTCCATAAATTGGATTGACACTGAGTAGCATTCAACATAGTTGGAGCTTGCAGGTGCCCAATCAATTCTAACTCCAAATTTCCAATGCCTTGCCATTGAGTAGAGATCAAAAACAGAGAGAATATTCAGAGTTTCACTCTATGAGTGAAAGATCCCATTTCAATTGACTTCCCCTCTTTTGATAGTTCTCTAGCCAAAATAACATATGTGTGGAAAGTTGGAGTACAATTCTTAACTTCCATTACATGAAGAAATTTCATGCACAATTCTGGTTCCCCTTCCTTCAACAAACCATCAATAATAATTGTCCATACAATCTCATCAGAATTCCAGTGGTTATGCAACATGCCTTTAAAAAGAGTTTGAGCTTCTTCAGTCCGCCCAACTTTGCAAAGAGCACTTACCAATCCCTTGTAACCAGCAAGACGAGGCTCAAAGGCCCTTGCAGTCATTGCGTTAAAAATTTCTAGAGCAAGATCTACTTGTGATTCCTTGCAAGCTACAAGTAGCAAATTACCGTATATCTCTTCCTCGGGAGACAACCCTCGCTCTGTCATACTATTGACCAACTGATTTGCCTCATACCATCTACCTTCTCTACACAGACCACTTATGAGAGTGCTGTAAGCACCAGGTAGTATATTGGTTTTGAACTCTGACAATCTGGCTAATAGAGTAGAAATAGTGTCGATACCTACCACCTTTTCTTCCAAACTGCAGCTTGATACTGCATTTGGCAAAGCTGCAACTTTTTCCTCCACGATCTGATGTTCCTTTTGCAATCCTTTCAGCAAAACACCATAAGTCCTGTAGTTTGGTTTACAACCAGAATCGACCATTATCTTCAGGAGAGAGAAGGCATAATCAATCCTGCCAAACATAACATAGCCATCAATCATGGAGGTATATGTGACCTCATCAGGAACCAATCCTTTTGCTTCCATTTCATTAAACATTTTCTCCGCTTCTCCAACCCTACCTTCTCGGCACAACCCATAAATAAGAGCACTATATGTGTGGAGATTGGGATTGCAGTTTTCCTTTACCATGTCATCCATGACTTTCATCGCAACAGATGTGGAACCATTCCTGCACAACCCATCTATCAATGTTGTGTAGGTAACAACATTAGGCAAAAGGCCCTGCTCAATCATGTTGCCGCACAAGCCCTCAGCTTCTGATAATCGCTTTCCAGATAACAGCCCATTTATTAAAGCATTGTACGTATGTATATTAGGTTCACAGCCATTTTTCTCCATCTTCTCTAGTAATGACAGAGCAGGATCCACCTTCTCATCCTTGCAATGCCCATCTATTAGAGCAGTGTAAGTAACCTCATTTGGTCTCAAACCACATTCCACCATTTCCTCAAATGCCTTAGAAGCTAAATCCAACTTCCCCCCTTTGCAGAAGCCACAAACAAGTTCAGTGTAAGTCCATTCATCAGGTTGACAACCATTTTCCTTCATCAGATCAACCATACGAACAGCATTGCTGAGATTCCCAACCTTACAATACCCATCAACAATAGTGTTATATGTCACTTGGTTTGGCAAAGGCCCTCTTTTAAGCATTCTATCAAACAGAACCATTGCCTTCTCGATTACACCAATCAAACAGAATCCTTTTATGAGTTCATTGCAAGTCTGGGAATTTGCCAAACAACCCCTTCTCTCCATCACATCATAAACCTTTGCTGCAGTTTCAGCCTTTCTTTTCTCACACAAACCACTAATTAAAGCATTATATGTCACTGTATTCGGCACCAAACCATCCAACATCATCCTGTGAAACAATCCAATTCCCAACTGAAGCAAATCGGTTCTGCAGCATCCACTAATTAGTGCAGTATAACTCTGAACATTTGGTCGACACCCCCTCCTCCGCATATCAAAAACCAACCCAAATGCTTCCATAATCCGTCCGGAGCTACCAAGTGCCATAATTGGAACTGTATAGCAGTACACTGTCGGCTGCACACCCTTCTCAATCATTTCCTCTATCAAATTCAACCCATCATCAACCCTCCCATCGTCACAAAGCCCATTGACAAGTGCAGAGTACGTCCCTGCATTTGGCTCGCACCCTTCCTCCACCATCATACGAAACACCTGAAACGCGAAATCAAGGTCCTGATTCCGGCAATGCCCAAGTATAAACGAAGTATAGGTAAACGCATCCGGCTTCAGACCATACTGCAAAAGCCGGCTCAACACCGACGCCGCCTCCTGGACCCTGCCCTCCTTGCACAAGATATTGATCACAGTATTGAATGTCACCAAACTCGGCTCCACGCCACTGTTGAGCATTTGCCGGTACAAAGTCACCACCTTTCCGACCATTCCAAGCCTGCCAAGCTGAATCAGCATGGCATTGTAGCTATAAAGACCAAATTTGAACCGCCCTGTGCTGACCCGGCTCAAGAAGTCTGCCGTTTGGAGCATGTCGTCGGGGGAATTGCAGGACTTGATCATGAGTACGCGTAGGCGGTCGGCGACGGAGAAGAGATTGTCGGAGAGGAGGCGGTGGAGGAGGGCGATGAAGATGCCAACGGGGTGTTTGATGGAATGCCGCAGAGAAAGCCAGTGGAGGAATTGGGCGGCAATAGGAGAGGGGAGGGAAGGGGACCGGAGGAGGAGGGGAAGGAAGTGGGGAGGGAGGGAGGGGGCGAGGCGGAGGATTTCGGGGTTAGAGGACCAGTTGGGGAGGGATAGGAGTCGGAGGAGATGGGGGATGAGAGAGGAACGAGACGAGGAGGAGGAGGAGGAGGAGGAGGAGGAGGAGAAAAGGCGGCGGAGAAGGTTTCGTAGCATTGGAGAGGAGAAGAGGGGTCATGTGGTTTCCGGCGGCGATCGCCAGAAGCGGTGGCGGCGCCGGAGGCAGGGAGTGGCCAGCGGAGAGGCCACGGAGGAGGTTTCGGCGAGGGAACTCGTGAGTCGTGGCTGAAAGGAGAGACAGAAAGGAGAGAGAAACATAAAGGATCTTTGCATATATACCCCTCTAAAATGATGAAATTGCACGTTATGGTTCACAATTTGTTCACCATATGGTTTATGATTTTGCAATAACATCCAAGCATGTCTGGTAATTCTACCGGTCTCTCCGTTAAAAGAGTCGTGAAATTAATCTCATAAATATTCTTTATTATAAGTCGCAGACTGACTTCATATTTCGTCCTTGAAATATTCTTAGTTGTACATTATAGATTCATCTTTTCAATCGCCAGCGAGTCAAGATTCAATTAAATTTGACTATTTTAATCGAAATATTTTGTATTATGGACTGTGGACTTATATTTTCCAATTACAACAAAGATAAATATAATTAAATCTGACTAACCAGGTTTATAAATTCAATATGTTGGAATTCACTCTTCAAATTCAATCCCTGAAAATATTTTTTATTATATATTACGATCTCACATTTTTTGTTTTCAATTACTTCAAATCTAGCCAATTTAATATTTATTAAATTCAGAACATTCCTAATTCTTTTCAAAGTGTTTAGTAAAAAATCACTTATTTTATAATAAATTTACAGAAAATTACATATTTTTCATTATTAGTAAAAAAATACTCATCTTATATTATAAATTTACAAAAAAAATACACCTCAATTAAAATATTCAAAAAATATTTTATTTAAATCTAATTTTATCAATTAAATTAATATAAACAATTAAATTTTTGTGCGACTCAAACATTCCTACCTTCCATTGCAAGTGAAACGAAATCTAGTTAAATCTGACCTATGTTGCAAGCAATTGAAACCTAAATGGAGTTATTTGGATTCATCCATTTTTCAGCTAACATCATTTAGCATCGCATGGAGGCGTGCACGGTTATTCACAAATAATTTCAAAATTTTGGAGAATATTGCTATTATTTTTGGTGGGAGCAGAGGTGGTTTGGTCCAACCAAAAAAATGACCAGTTTGATCCTTATCGAACTCCAAGTTTTTCATCAAAAACCATTGAGAACAAAAAAGAAAAACTACATCAAAAACTCAAAAAAAGTTTTTAAAAAATGTAGCTCCTCGCTTGCTTGTTCAAGAAAAAGACAATTTTTTAAAAAAAATAAAACAACCTGAAAATTGTTAAGCATCCTCTATCCATCTAAGCACAGATCTAGTCACACTGAAAACCTGCATATGAAAAATAAATTAACAATTACATGTTACAGAGCATATAAATACAAGAAAGAAACACAAAGTGAACATGGTTGAACAACAAGCTATCTTTCTACATGCAGCAAAGCCTATTTATAGAGAGTTGAGGGTAAGAGTAGAGCAAAAAAGAGTGATGAACAGGATATAGATACAGATAACAGGCAATGGTGTAGCACAAATTGGTCTGGCAAACCTCATGGTTCCAGCTTCAGTGAGACTACACGAGCTTGTCGGTTGCGCTTGGCCACCCTCACAAACACCACCGATAGGCATGACGGTGCCCACCATGGCCTGCGAACTTCTTGCTCTCCTTTCAGGCATGCAACTGCGTGAGCACATGAGAGCAAGGTTATTATCACATAAATATATCAGACAAGTGATTAACAATCACTGGACATATTTGTAGTGATTGCTACTCAAAAAGAGAGTGGGCATTAGATACTTGCACTTGGCCTCAAAAGTCTAATAGTTCCCTCCTACCTCGGGCATTCAAAACAGCATTGCTTATCATGGAGTACGAAGAGGTTAAATGGTGGATATTTGACCACCAGATGCCCAATTAGTGAGTTTCTATATGATGCTGTTCTTTGCAAGTAACTTGAGTCATTTAGAAACATGTCATTGTTCATAAAAGCAAATGTGAGAGGGAAAGATGTTAACTATCCATGATCTATATATGTAATGATGGATAACTGGATAAAGAATTGTAATGGAAGAGAGAAAGCTGAAACCTTTAATGCGTCGTAGTTCTTTGCAAAGAGTGATAAAATCTCCCCATTTCATGTGACATCGCCTGATAAACCGCAGAATTTGTTCTGTTGTGAACATGGATAAGCTCTCTAAATACTCTCCATTGACACCATTATCTTCAAATACCTGTCGATAACTACCGAGATTTATCTCCTCTAACCACATTCCAACATCCTGCAATAGAATTTCCTCAGCAATTCAAGATTTGGCAATAGAGCACCTAAAGATAGCCTCAACAGTCAGTTGTTAATCGTAGCAATACTAAATGCTTACTTATTACTTCATCTTCACATTATAACCTTTATCATATGGATATGAATAGTGCTAAGAGTCTGTGTGGGTACCCCAAATTCCATAGGAATTGGGGATTTCATAGAATTTTTTTCCTTCATAGGAATAAGTTCCTATAAAGGTATTTGCCACCACTTTTTTACAATCTCAAATTCCTTTGTAATCATGAATTTTCTATGATTTCATAGGAAAATAAAAAAAAGATCCAACCTCTTTTTATCTTTCCAATGAAATAGAGCTTGCATCCAAGCTTTTTCCTATCAGTAATGGCTTCACTCCACCAACCTAAGGATTTTTTATAGGAAGTGGGATTGCATGCAACCCAAATCCCATGGAAAAAATCGCGATCGATTATTTTCCTAAAAGTCCAAATGGGCTCTAAGTAAAAAATGAGAAGAAGAAAAGGCATAGAAGATTATGAAAACTTTTGTGTAAGATCAAGAAAAAAGTTTTGAAATGGAGAATGACTGAAAAACTACCAGGATTTTGCAGGCTTTCATTATGTGAAATAAGAATAAAGTTGCATATGCTACATAGTTTTTCAAAACACATGCCAACATAGTTTATCTGCAAAATCAGGACTTGGAATCTTGACAAAGAGAGGTGCAAGTCAATAACCTCAGATGGAAACAGTATTTGGGATACCATGAAATGTAAATCCAACTTCATATCTTTGGGTCTTTTCCTCTTTTCAAAAGTTTAACAGGAAAATTGACCACAGAAATTCAACAAAATAGTCTTTTTTTTGTTCATTTTCACTTCTCCAATATTCAATCATTAAAGACCGGGAATTTCATGGACTCAACCTGTTGCTAAAATTTTCCCAAGATCAATATACAAATAATTTGCAAATAGCCAATTTCTAACCAAAAGGTTGAGCCAAATCTTGCTTTAGACCTTATTGTTGGTTTTTGTTGTGTCACAAACAATAATGAAGGAACAATCATGACACAAAGTGTTGGCTAAATAAACAGTGGAGGTAGAACAAAATAAAGATTATCTCTTGAAAGAGAGATTACTCAAGCAAACAACAAAAGCACCAGATGATGTGGTATGCAAGTATGAATGCTGGATAAACCTCATACACTGAAAAGCCCACCAGCCAAAATACTTGTAATTATGCTTTCAGGAAAACAAACATATGTACAACTCAAACATATGTTACTTTGTTCGAATGACAGGAGACAGATATCCAATATTCAGCTATCAATTATAAGATCAAGATCCAAACTACTGACAATAAACAGAAGAAAATTTGATAATTGGATCTATAATGGGAAATTAGTCTGCTATCAAATTTGCATGCTAAAATGCAGTGAGAAGATTATCAAGATCCAAAAGAATGGGCAGAACTATAAACTGTTGCCTGATCATACACCTCTGCAACCTTTATTTACATGGTTAGACACTTATTTTGCCATGAATCACTCCATCCATGATATAATTCAATTTACTTATTTGGTTCTCCCTAAATCTACATGGATATATAAAGGGGAATAATGGTGCACAATACATGACTTGTCTAATTGGCAAAGCATGATTAATCCACACACAATTCAGACACATAGCATCACTCTTACAATGCACCATATGTAGATAATAGCTTATGTTAAGATTATGGCATCACTTTCACGCAAAAGGAGAAAGCAAAAGAATAAAAGGTGGAAGCACCAAGAGAAACATATCCAAGTTAAAGAAAAAGGCCTACAACAAAAAGAAAACAGCAAAGCAGACATTGACAAGGGTCATATTGCAACTGAAAAATACAACCATTTCCAACCTCCCTGTTTGTTCAATTGGAAATAATTTCTCCCCTTTCCTTTCTTTAAAACTACAGAAAAACGGTTTCTCTCAAGGAATCTTAAATATACAACAGTCTAACTCCCCGATCTTCTGCACCTTTATTAGGAAGTGGAAAAGTATATAAATGACTCTCAACCACTTTCAGTTTTTCCTCACAGTGACTTTCAGCTCCTCTTCCCATTCTTATACTTTCTTCCCTAGGCTGATAATTTCCATACGCTGATTACAAAGTCAAGCCACTTGTCAAATTATTTGAAGGCTCAGCTCTAACTTTTCAGACAAATGGATCTCTTTCTGTTTCATTCAAACTGAAAATTTCTATCCCACAGACAGACTTGCAGCCTCTATGTAACGCAAATCTACAACTTGGACCAATCACACAGCTCAGCACATAAAAAAGCTGGCTGAAAAACATATAGAAGAATCCATGAACAATATTCCGATTTCCCCACGCCCCTTTCCAGAAAATACTAAATCCGTATTTAAATTGCGTTCACTCCCATAAACAATCAACAATATATATATATATCGCCACAAATCTGCAACACTATGAACGATTTCATACACCCAGCAACTCCATACGGAATTAACCAAAAAATGGTCCATTTACACTAATCCGCAAAGCTTAACGTCCAAAGATCAAAACTTTATCAAAATCCCGCCAAATGACGAAAGAAAACGCCACATCAAACGAGAAAACCAGCCAAAAAAACACCAAAATTTCATACCTCAGCGGTCCAAATGAAGAAATCCAAGGGCTCCGGGGGCCGTCCCTTGCTCATCTCGCCCTTCTTCTTCCTCGAACCCTGCGATCCCAACACGCCCCAAAAAAAAAAAAAAAAAATCAAAATTTCTCCACAACCCGCGAATCCCAGATCACCGAAGAGCTCACCAACATCGACAGAGACGAAGGATTAGGAGATTACCGTGGCGGACGGCGAGAGAGAAGCGCAGGGAAGTCGGGAAGTGGACTTCCAGGCAAGATCGAATCCGCTGAGCGGAGAGGAAGAAACGGTGGCAGTACGCAGCGAGTGGTTTTCAAGGTGCATCCAACATCATCACTTGCATTTATGCACGGTTCCTTTTTTCATATTCCTCCCTGACATTTTACCAAATTGCATGTTGACCCTTTGAGTCTGGCTAATTACCCAATTATTCATTAATCAAAATAATGTATAATTTATATCCTGATAGGTCCATTTGGGAAGAAGAAGATTGCTTTAGAAGTGACTGGTTTGAATAATCATGGAAGTTTAGTAAAAGATTTAATTTTGGAAATCAATGCGCTAATTGAATTGCTGATTATAGAAGAAATCAACCTAAAAGAGGCATTGATGATTTTCCAGTAGAACTAGTTTGTATTGTCTTATGATGTAACAATAAGAGTTTTAGATGGAGGGGGTCGATCCGAAATCAAATCAAGTCGAAGCAGTAATTAAGAATTAAGCAAAATTCCAAGGGGAAATACGCAAAAGTACAAGTGAGGCCCATGGATGGTGCGCAATGAGAGGTTTTGGAGGGGACCGACCTAAACCCAAGTATCAAATTGCAGTACTCTTTGACCGAAGAATTACATTAGGCTTAGGGTTCTTTGGTTAAGGACCACTTCGGAGTTTGGACCAATGTTGCTTGCTGATCCAACGGGATCGACGGCATCACTGTCCGATCATCGGGTGTTTCCTCGAGATTCGGGGTCTTGGATTTTGATGTGATTGTCGAGATTCGATCTACTTGGTGCAGGGCTGATCTAAGGACGAGATCCAGATCGGTTGTTGTCTTGCTAGTATAGCATAGCTATCGCGAATACGTATTAGACTCCTTCGCCCATGCAGGCACCAACGACCGAGTTTGTGCTACGTAATTATATAGTATGGGACCGTAAAATTTTCCGAGAAATGGATGATATTGCTCATACTTTGTTGTGTAATCAATAGAAAAGGTCAATTCCATGATATCTTACTAGTTTAATTAGATTTTCCATCATTATTTCTTCGCATCAACCATCATTGAACTTGAGATTATTAGATACGTATTAATTATATTTATCAATTGCCACGGTTTATTTGAATTTATATTTATTAAAATATACGATATTCTAGTTTGTTAAAATATAAATGTAAAAAATACAAACAATTTGTTACGAAGCCACGTGGCTTAGAGTATATGCGACTCTGATTCTTTTATCTTCTTTAGTTCATTGCGAGAAATCGGTTGCTCCCAAGTGAGCCAGGCCCGACTCAGATTCTGGGCAGACAAACATCGAGCCGAGACAGGCCTGATTACTATTAAAAAAAGCATGTGAAAAGGCTGCCTCGGCCTACCGGGTCACGTGTTCGGGTCCATTATGGGCCAGGACATGGGAATGTGTGCAGAACATCCTTCCTATGCATTATTAAGACACAAGTGGGCTCCTCTGCTTTGTAGGAGCGTAATAGGGTCAGGCCAGGCTCGGGCACTGCAAAGCCTAAGCCCAAGTTCAAAGCACTATTCAAATTGAAATTCGACCCGTATAAGACATTATGCACTGAGCTTTTTCGGACCGGATCTATTTATTTTTGATAAATCTTTAATCCAATCCCAACCCGAAGCCCGACAACACCAAAGCCAGAACCTGAAAATTTTGGGCTGGGGCGGTCCGGGCTTTCGGACCACCCGATCCCATTGACAGGCCTTACTTGCTTGGGAGCACAAGAAGTCCTGCATGTGTATAAAAACTTTCGAATTAAATTCGATACAAATAATATATCCAAAAAATATACCAAACAAATGCATTCTGCAATGGCCAAAAAGGTGTTTACTTGGACTGAAACCCTACCACTCAGAAAATGCGATTAATGGAAACAGCCTCATATTACCCTGGGCTGGCTGCAGGCATGTTTCCCAAAAATAGTTTGGAAATCTGCAAGCAAAATCCATTAAAAAATTATGAAATAACAGGACAACGTGATGTCAGAGAAAAATGACACATGAGTTTGTATTTGCATACATACCCCCAACATAACACCGCAAAAATGCACATTTGGCTCCTACAATGCAACTATATCCATGCAAGTAGCCCCAGGGGCACAAGAAATTTACGGTGACTCGCAGCCTCGTGGTTTCTGGATTCAAAATCACAATAATATAAGATGTGTAGCAGTGTAAAATTGCTCTTGTATCACCTTTGCTGATAATTATCACCAGAATGAAATGGGAGGCATGCTTGAATGAACTTAAGCTGAGAACAAAATTCCATCTCATGGCAGACAAAACAGATTACATATAAAGGTCATCAAATCTGCTGCTTCTCCTGTCCAGTCTGGCATGTCGGTCACTAGTACATACTGCCTCTGTTCGAGTCTATGCATGCATCTCATCTGACACAAGCATCAACAGCAAAATCAGAATTGTGACCAGAGGAAAAGAAAGGAACATAGACAAAAGAACAATAAGCTCAGACAACAGAGCGGCCACAACATCTTCTGGTGAAAAGATTGGCCAACAAACTGCTTGCCATGTTTTCTCAAGTTTGTCATGTTTTACACATGTTGCAGACTTGGTCAACCGATGGACTCTGCTACGGATAACATTGAGACATGATGGAAATGCAATAAAGCAATGTTCTGGATTTGGTGTTTCGTACATTAGACATTATGTATTTATGCAGTTGATTCAGGTGTAGGATCTCTTACACAATTCATCACAGCCTGGAGACTTTGCAGATTCCAATTATGAAGCTTCCTGTTGCCAACAATCATTCCTAAATAGCAATTTTGATGTCTGCATTGGATACCAATATCGAGTCACTGAAAATAGAAAGCAGCTTCTGCCATAAAGTGGATAAGCTAGAAGCATATGGATATGAAATTATCAGATTGAATTTATCTTCAAAAGTAACTCATATTATTCTTGAAAAGTAGGGACTTTTGTTCTTTGTTCCTAATCTTATATAGTAAAATTCCAAAACTCTTCACATAATCCAAGGACATTAAAAAGAAGACAGTTTTGGCGGTTGGAATGAATATCTGTGGGATACCCAATGTGAATTTGAAGTCTGGAAATGAAATCACTCTAGTCGAACAGTAGATTGGTTTGATACTCATGGATGTATGAAAGTACAGTCCTCTAATTTTAGGATAGAATGTTCATTGAAAAAAAAGCAGGTTTTAGGTATATTCATTAGACACAGAAACTGCATTAATTAATAAATATACAGCCTCTGTGAAGTACATTCAACTAAGAGGTGTACAGGCATGCTGACAGTGAGTGAGGTTCACATGGGTTGGAGGACGCACCCTATAAATACCAATCATTTGACTTATTCCTAATATGGAAATAATTCCAGAGGATCATAATGAATCTACTTGCCGATTTGACTTTTTTATGTTATGTCTCCTTCTCTTACATGAACCCCATTTACAACAGTAGACGGGATATATTTGATATATCTGATATACTATAATGTCTACATTGTGGTTTAGCAGCTAATCATATCTTTTGACTGTTCAATGAATTGTAGCTCTTATTCTGATTTGATTAGTCATAATTAGACAAATTCCCACTGCAATGGTAAATATTGACTTGTTGACAGGTATACGGACTTTAAATGAGCATTCTTTTGTCAAACCTTGCACCATGTTTGTTGCCGTTCGCAGGTGACTCCTATGACATCTTTAAACATACAACTCTGTTATTTTAGCATTCACATCTATTTTTTAGTCATAATAATAGTAGATCCCATGTGTCATAAACACTAGTCAATCCTGAAAAACAAATTCAGTGCTCCACACTAAGTGGAACACCTTTCTCCATACATCACTGACTAGGTTTAGAAACCCATAACAACTTCTGCTTTAGCCTAGTTTACAGGATTAGACCCTTATAAGCAAGTAATGACACCATGAGACATCCTAAGTACACATTGTAGAAGTTAAGATTTCATAATCTTATCAACGTGATTTGTCTCAGCAAATTGGAGCTATCATATATTTTCAACTGTCTGTTCCAAATATTTACAGTTGAATTATTGCTATTGATGGCACTAAGCAACTTTTCTTCAGGTACCACGTGTATTTGTTTGAAATCCTAATCCTTTCCAAAATAACAACTAACAAACTTACACAAATCTACCTAGGCTTTAGCTCATGGGTTTCTACACCACCTTCAGTTGGCTAATGCAAGCAATTGAATGGAAACATATCAGTTTCTGAAAGTAATAAAAATGGCATTGACATAGTGGCCTACTAATATTTCCTGATGTGGACTTCATCAGATATCTTTTTTTTTTTATCGGAAATAGGTATACTTCTATAGCGTGCATTCATTGCATCATTAATTTCATTGCCTCAATGGTGAGCATAAAGCTAAGAATATTAACTAGCCTGAACTTGTCACTATTTTATCCAGAAATAGAAACATCAATAATGATGTCTGGCACATATTTCATACCACAAATGATTAGTGTGATGTGGCTCCGAAATTACAAGGCATATCTTTGACTAGTGACTGCCCACCCAACACTGCCTGAAGTCTCACTAAAGCAAGTTGAAAAATATGAAATTGAAAGAGTTCATTGCAAAAGCTAATCAGTGGTCCTTATCTACATCATGACAATAGGGCTGTGCATTGCTCATTAATAAACTTGTCGAAGTGAAGAAACAAAAACAAGAATCAAGCGCCTGTTAGATGCTACAGGTCAGCCCAGTCCATTACACAAAATGGCAACCAAGTGAGACCCAAGGACAAATATCTGATTTGAACAGCCAACTTTAAGGATTCAGAATTGCCCAGTGTTATCACTATAGAAAGGTCTCGCAAGGTTGTAATATATTGTTTCAAGCATCTTAATATCATATATTCATATTGTGGAAATCATTATACGTACAAAACATTATTTCATAACAGATTTTTGTTTGCTGATGAAAAGACATACAAATGGGTAATAACTATGTCTATGCAACTAGAAAATGTCCACAACTATGACTTGTAAGGGTCAACATTTTGAATTCATATTTAGAATGAAGTAACACCAATTTGGCCAAACATCCGAAATTGAAGAGCTTAAACATGAACATATGCAGAACAATGACAATGACAATAAAATAAAAACAGAATAACTAGTGTATCGTCAAAAACAAATCTGATTGAAATAGTTCTAACTGCTCAATCATATATGCAGAATAAAAACAATAAACAAACACTGGAATATAGGTCAAGCCAACTACCCTTAATGATTTGAATCTGATTTAAACCATTGTTATCACAATTAGATCACAAGTTATGACCTCCAGTGCTATAGATGAAAATTTTCCCACCACCATGTAGTTGACAAATGAAAAGAAGATCTTACATAACAAATATGACTTCTTGTATGTGTTTCCAGGAAGTTGACTGTAACACAATATAGGGGATAGACACTCCATTTCAAACTTCTCTTCGTCAAATGCTGGAGTTTTAATCAGGAATCAACAAAACTTCTGAATTAAAAATAAAAAGTTCTTATCCATATGATCCAATTCCAATGCTAAAAAAGTGAGGAACTTGAAATCTAAGATTTAATGCAGAAGTATAAAATAAAAGCAGGAAAAAGACCACAAATTCTGTTGGAAACTTAAAACTAATCATGACGGATTCTAACAGAGACTTCATCTGATTGGTGAAAGAACTAGAAGCATGGCCACTTTTTACCCAGCGATCATTTTATTCCCTTTAATAAAAGAAGATAAACAAAAGGCAGATGATTTTCAGCTAAAGAAAAAATGCAGTGCAGTGCTATTAGGTGCACTCAACCTCCTGAATCATTAGTTGTTGATCAACAAGACTATGCACACAAAAATGATAACCTCCGTAAAAAAGACAACACTTTCAATACTACTAGATTCAGTAGATATACACACTACATACAATATATAACACACATAAAAAAAAAAAAAAGAAATCGATCATGTTTCAACTACAAACCTTCAGAGCATGCCATGAGATGACTTAGAGCAAATCAGCTCGGGACGTGAATTGTTCAACATATCTGAGTTCATCATCACTCAACAGCCTCATAGTCCTTCCCATGCGCTCATTCGAAATGCCGATCTGAATCAACCTATCCTGTATCGCTTGGAAAGAAGGGGTATCAGAAGCTTCAGACACCTGCTCTCCAAACACTGGGTCGTCCACATAATTCATCAAAGCCTCCACTGCAAATTCCTTCAATTCTTCTGAATCACTTGCCAAAAGATCAATAAGCACAGGAACAATGCCAACTTCCACCATTTCCTTCCTATTAGCCCCACAATAGCTCAACTGCGCAATAAGGCCCAAAGCCTTCTCCTTTATATCGCCATTCCCCTCCTGGAAGATCTCCAGAAGAAGAGGAAACGCCCCTGAAGCTCTGATCAAGCAAACCGAATGCTCACATCCAGAAAGATTCCAAAACACATCCAAGACCGCAGCTTTGGCATCCTCAGTGCCATCTTTTAGAATCCTCACCAAGTGCTCCAAAATTGGGACAGCATTCTCCTCCGCCACCACCAAGACGCATAACACATCCTCCGCAATCTCCCTACCAAGAGCATCACTCCCTTCAAGCAACTCCGCATACAAAGGTATCGCCTGCGCCGCCAACCGGATATACTCCATGTGAGAGCAGACAATTCCAAGTGCATTACCAGCGACAATCCGAGCCGGCGTGTCACCGTCCTTCAATAATCCAACCAATGCTGGAATCGCCCCGGAATCGACGAGCATATGCCGGAGCCTCCTCACCGTTCCAAGCAACCCGATCGCGTGTGCCGCGCGTGTTCTCGATCGCATCTTCCCACAAGACACAGCATCGACAAGGAACCGCAAGCCGCCGAGACTGACGACGACACGCCGCGCAGCACGCAGCTGCGCCAACGCAGAAAGGATCTCCATCAAGTACCTCTTCTCGAGGATCTCGTCCTCCCTGCAGCGACCGATGAGCTCCAGAACGGCCCCCAAGCGCCCGTTCCTGACGAGAGCGAGCCGGTTCCCATCGTCGAACACCACGAGGGCGTTGACGCATCTGAGCAACGAGATCCGAAGCGGGCCTCGGGAATCAGGAAGCAGCGACAGGAGGGTTTCGACGGCGATGGGGGAGGAGAGGCCGAAGCGGGAGGCGGCGGCGACGCAGCGGAGGGCGAGGGCGGCGGCGGATTGGAGGGAAGGGCGGGGGGAGCGGAGGAGGTCGAGGAGAGGGGGGACGGTGGCGGAGAGAGCCGAATAGGGGGCGCCCCTAGAGACGCGCGCGAGGTGGAGGAGTGCCCGAAGTTGGACGGATTGGTTTCCGCTGGCGATGGCTCCGGCGAAGAGGGCGGCTGCGTCGTCCCAGTGGGTGATGGTGGAGGGGAGTATCGGGTCCATGGCGATGCAGACGGAAACCAACCGGGTGTGTTTCGTTGGAGGTCTGTTTGAAAATCTAAATTCGGATCCATGAAATTTTTCCCGACAGAGCATTTATTACATTTACAAAGAGGTATTAGCTCAAACGAAAAATTGAGAGGATTTACCAAAGAGAAAAAAATTTGAGAGGAATTTCTGCTTAAACCTCGATGTGTTTCTTTCTACATATATTTTATTTCTAAAAATAAAATTTTTAATAAAATAAATTTCAATTATAAGTTATATTTTAAAAATCTGCATTTCATCTAGTTTAAAGTACTAGTATATGTGTCATTTACCAAACTATCCAAATATTAAATTTAAAATTTAAAAATATATTATGTTAATTTTTTAAATACAATGTCTAATAAAAAATATTGAGAAAGAGAAAATACATATTCCTTTAATTCTATAAATGCAAGTGTCAATAAATGAATAAATATAAAAAATATAAGGATTTGAACATAAATTTATTTATAATTTAGAATATATATATTTAAAATAATTGTATGTATATATATACACATTAATATATTTATTTTATATAAGTGGGTCGAATTTTGGATTATCAAGTATGAATATGCCTAAATCCAAATTTTATCTAATCAGTTAGAGGATTAAAAAATAACATTCAAATCTAATCAAATAAGCTATAAAGTTTAAAGTTTAATACTCATATCCTCTTCACTAAATTCGGATATGATGGTATTAGCGGACTACATGTTTTCGCTTACACCCCAAGGTTAGAGTACTTGTATGCAAAATAGATGTCAGAACTTTAGGTCTCAATTACTTACTGCAAAAGAAATTTAGGTCCAAGTTTTAGAATCCCGCTCGGTTCAAGATCAAAATTAAAGTTAAATAAAAGATGAAGATCAAAATATTAAAAAAAAATGATATGGTCAAATTATTGGTGTTTAGATACTAATATGACTAATGAATTATTTTTAAAAAAAAAGTTTGACCATTATACTATTTTTTGAGATTTAAATAAAAATATCAAATAAGAATAATATGATAATTTAATTTTTTTTAAAAAAAATCAAATAATATAGTATTAGTCTACTCATCTTTTTAGGGTTTAAATGTTAGATCGATGAGAAACGGAATAATTCTAATCCTAATCTTAAACTAAAAAAAGAGGCTTAGTTAAACTCCAAAAAATCGTGTCATGAGTTTCATAATTCAATGTATTAAAAATTCAGGTTGACGAATTTGGAGGTCAACGGTGGAGTAAAGGTGTGGATATTTATCGTAACTGATTTGATCCAATTTTTATCACGAGCGAAAAAATATCAGATTGTGAAGTGGTTCTATGGAGATTATGTAGTGCACTATAAAATCCCTTCTATTTCGTAGTTTTAGAAAGCCGAAAAATAAAAATTCTTACCGTTCGCCTGTGAATGTACGCCTCAATCAAGCTGAACATGATAAATTTTTTTTGCATATTATTTTTATTTTCTCTCTCTTACGACCTAATTTAAGGTTTATTTCTATCATATATTATTACTATTATCATTAATGATTTGAAATCCCTCCAATTTGATTCTAAATCATATCTGTGATTTTAAATTTCAGTTATGGTGAGATCATCTTAAATTTTTTATCATATTAAATCTACTATAAATAAATAGATCCTAAAATCATTAGTATTGAACAAACTCTAAGGCAGTGCATGCAATATCGGTACTAATTCGGGCACCGTTTTGTTTTAGATTAATATTAAAATCAAAATAAAGACTAACAAATCTCTTTTATAAATTCATATTTTTTTTATTAAAATTAATTATACGATAATTTAAAGTTTGAAAAATCATTTTATTTGTCATACAATTTAATTTAATAACGATATAAAATAAATAATATTAATTTTATACTAATAATAATTTTTAAAAACATCTGATATTAATTCTAATTCCGAATTAAACGGTGATTATGTGTGAATACTCAGACAAGGGATTGCCTGAAGTTTTCCACCCTTAGGTCATGTTTGGTAATTAGGAATTAGAGTGATCCCCCACTGCGATTCGCGTCGAGTGTGGAGATATTTCATAGCTCCGAAATAGGATATGGATTGTTTGATCCAATTTGAAGATCTTATTTTTTAATTTCTGATCAGAATTAAGATCAGTATTTTTCAAAATTATTTTTTTATCTTATAAAATTAATATTATTTATTTTACATTTTTATTAAATTAAATTATTATAAAAAATTAAATAATTTTTAGAATTTTAAATTATTATAGAGTTAATTTTTATAAAAAAAATTAATTCATTATTTATAAAAATAATTTATAGCCTTGATCTTCCTTCTAGTGTTAATCTGAAATCCAACAATGCATTATAGAGTACGGCGCGAGAGGTTCTACGTGGTGCATGACTCAGTGAATGTGGTTTAGCACTCCGAGCTCAACGTTTCAATCTTCTGATGCGCGGACCGACTTGGTTTATTGATTGATTTGGACCAAAACCGAACTCAAAGATCGGTGACTCATCAAGTTCATTTAAAATTGACTTTCATGCTCCACTTTATAAAACAAATATATTGAGAGATAAATATAATTTTTCTACTTCAAAAAGTTTTCAAATATCTTAGGCGTCCTTTGATTCGAGTTCAAAATAAAAATTAATAAATTATTTTTATAAATTAATATTTTTTTATTAAAATTAATATTTAAATAATTTAAAATTTAAAAAATATTAATTTTTATATATAGAATAAATAATAATAATCTAAAATAAATAATATTAATTTTTTTAAAAAATAATAATTCTGAAATGTGGGGTTGATTCTGATTCCAAATCAGACCGGGCCTCACCGTTTTACCGTCGTTACGTGGCTTATCGGTCATCCTAAAGCAAGCACACAAAATCAAAACCAAACTTAACCAAAACCAAAATCAAAACCGTTCCCCTGATGTTTTGGCGCATAGAGCACGAACCAAGAAAATTGAAGCGGAGGATAAAGGCTGCGCATCCAACGGAAATAAACGACGGCAGTGGAGAGATGCAGTGCTCATACCCCCCAACCCCTTCTCCTCTTCGTCGCTTCAAACCCCTCCCCTGCCCTCCGCCCGCCGCGGCGGCGCGGGATTCACCGTCTACTTGTCCCACTCCAGCTCCAGGATCCTCAAACCCAACTGCGGGTCCTTCTTCGGCCGCCGCGAGCAGCCCTACGACGACGGCTGCGGCGGCAGCGGCGCTGATGGGTACAGCGAGAGCGAGACGGACGAGTACCCGCCGTTCGATGTAATCTCTCTTTGGTTTATATTGGAAATTTTCTGGCATTTTGTCGAAGTTCTTGCGTCGATTGTTACCGGAAAGATTCGATTTTTATCTGTTGTTCTGTTGTTTTTGCCCTTTTGGAAAAGATAGGGCTTTTTTGGCTATGTTGTTTGTAATGTGAGGCTTGGATTGCGTTGGAAGCCAGAATGTTTAAGTTGGTGGTTGTTTCACTTGATTTAATAGGAGGATTGGAGCAGGTTAAGCTTCTGTAAAGGGGTTACTGGTTGCTAGGACTGGAAATTTTCGAGGTTGTGATGTGTTTGAAGTATTGATAATTTTGGTATTTAGTATTGATTTGGTTTTATGTGCTAAGGTAGTATTGATGTTGTTGTTGTTGAGAGGATTCTAAGAAGGTAAAATATGCCTTTGTTAAGCAGCCAATATATGCAGCATGCTGCATATCCTTGTAACGATTTTGTGTGTGTTCTATTGTGTTGTGGACCACTAACATGGTGGTAAAGTAGGTGCAATATACATGCTAGTGTTTTTGCAATTTATTGTTCTTATCGTTGGCCAAATAGGGAGGATAAATGGATTCATTACTCCAGATAAAAGAGTGAAACTATAATGAGGCAGAGAGAGAAATGTTATGAAATAGGACTTTGAGAGGTTACACTAGGTTTCACTTGCAACTCAACAAGATTGAAGACAGACAGGACATTCTTCTAGTTTTATCACAAAATAAGAGCCAGAAATTTCTTAACTTTTGCACTAGTTCTCGAAATATTCAAGAGTAGATCCTGTACTTTGGTTGCCAATTATCTAGTCAATGAAGTCTAGTTACATTTCATGGTTCATCATAGAATATTGTCTTAATATGCTCTCTAGCTCTATAAAAGGTTTCCAATGTTTGGAGGAAGAAAAAAGATGTTTCATTTAATATATCATGCTGAGCGTTTGCAGTCACTGAAAATTACATGATTGGGTTCCTAAGAATAGGTGATTGATTAGTGTCAAGTACATATGTGTTCTTTTTCCTTTTGCAGGTCTACCTTTTCTTTGAAGTTTTCTATTACATATTTCAATATTAATCATTGTTGATCAAAGTTGAAGGTTCATGTCAGATTCCTTTCGATGTTCATGACCTTTTTATTCCAAATAATGTGCAGCTTGTAAGTTTATGCTCTTTTCAGGATGCCTTTTTAGGTTTGGAAGAGCTAGGAAGCCGTAGAAATTCTCATGTCAAGAGGTCAAATTTTTTCTCTGGTGGTTGGAATGAGAAATCAGGTACTACTGCTATCATGTAAAAAGAATCGCACAAGCTACCATACTCAATACAACTATAATCTTTGTGGCAGGCAATCAGAAGAGTAAAAAAGGAAATGAACCAAGATTTTCAAGTAATTCATATGACCTTGCTGGCATAAAGCTTAGCAAAAACATTCCAAAGAAAATTAATTACAAAGATCGGCATTATTCCACCAGTGGATCTTCAAAAGAAAGTCAAGCAGATTTGGATACCAGAGGAAAGGTAATTTTCTTCTATGATTGCTTTTCATTGCCTTGAATGACCCCCCACAATAAAAGCTTAAAATGGTTTTTTGTCTTGTGTTTGCCAAAGATGGAACAAGGGAAGTTTATGAAAAGCAGATTCCGGAAACTAGCTGAAGAATTAGGCTTTGATGAGAAATGGTCTCCTCTCATTGATTACCTGAGCACATTTGTTCTAAAAGAAAATCACTTCATTTCCATCTATGATAGGCATATGCCTTGCCTTCAAATAAATTTGGCATCTGCACAGGAAAGGTTGGAGTTCTTGATAAGTGTTGGTGTAATACACAAGGACATCAGAAGGATACTTATGAGGCAGCCTCAGATTTTGGAGTACACTGTGGAGAATAATCTGAAGTCTCATGTTGCTTTCTTGGTAGATATAGGGATTCCACAGTCAAGAATAGGACAGATAATTACTTCTGCTCCATCTTTGTTCTCTTACAGTGTTGAACATTCTCTGAAGCCAACAATCAGGTATTTGGTTGAAGAGGTTGGGATCAAAACAAGTGATGTGAGCAAAGTCATTCAGCTGAGCCCGCAAATTCTGGTTCAGCAGCTCGATAATTCGTGGACTTCTCGCTTCTACTTTTTGTCTAAGGAGTTGGGGGCACCAAGAGAGAGCATAGTGAAGATGATCACAAAGCATCCACAACTCCTCCATTATAGTATTGAAGAGGGGATATCACCAAGGATTAATTTTCTCAGGAGTATTGGGATGCATAATCCTGATATTGTGAAAGTTCTAACCAGTCTCACTCAGGTTTATACTTTGTTTCCCTTTACCTTTCCTATGGTTTCTGCTTTGTTCTAGA
The DNA here is from genome assembly GCA_005019695.1 of Trichopus zeylanicus subsp. travancoricus. NCBI lineage: Eukaryota > Viridiplantae > Streptophyta > Magnoliopsida > Dioscoreales > Dioscoreaceae > Trichopus > Trichopus zeylanicus. Next base: position 437,895 of record RXID01021780.1, on the reverse strand, counting down.
CTATTGTGTTTAAGTATCTGGAATAATTTATAGGTTCTGTCCTTGTCCTTGGAGGAGAACTTGAAGCCTAAATATAGTTATCTTGTGAATGAACTTCGCAACAAGGTGAAGTCCTTGACCAAATATCCCATGTACTGGAGCTTGTCTTTGGAACAGCGGATTCGTCCCCGTCACAAATTCCTGGTCTCCCTGGAGAAAGCTCCCAAAGGTCCATTTCCTCTGAGCTCGCTGGTACCTACTGATGAATGCTTCTGTTATCAGTGGGCAGGGACTACTTTGGAGAAGTACTTGGCATTCCGGCAGACTTTATTACTCTCAGACTTGGCAAATAAATATGAGAAGAAAAGATAACCTATAACTGTCTTGAGCTCGTACCAAGGGCACTTTAACATGTTTTTGATGACAGAGTGAATCTCTCGTCAGCTTTCTAATCGATAATACTCTGAAGCTGTTCAGAAAACCATTTTACATTTAACTTCATTTGCAATTGTAAGTCTTCTAGCCTATCTATTTGTTATACTTCAGAAGATAAACATTTCTGTGTGAAACTAACAAGTTTTGGTGCTATATAGGAATACTAATTTTGTCTAGACTGACTGCTGACGATTAGAAGAAATTTATCCATGGAACATAATGTGATGAGGTATCTCTTTTCTCTGATGATATCCAAGAAATGCTACATGTTCCATACCAATATTTGAGTGCTAACATTTCTGCTTATTGGTTGTCTTCAGGCTCCTCCACAGGTCCAGCCTCAGTTTTTGTACTTTGTAGTATTTGCATGTTCTTACTCCGAATCACCACAAAGGAAGCCAAAAAGTTGGTAACTTCAAAGAACCGTAAGAAGCAAGCTTCATTGAAAGCCACATTGTTTTTCCAGTGAGTCCTTAAGGTGATATTTTATCTTCTCGCTCCCTGATCTCTCTGGGTACTCAAACCTTTGAGATTTTTTTGTTATTTCGTGATTTTGTGATTTAAAATACATATATGTGGACTATCATATACCTAGGCATACAATACTGATGCAGAAAATGCAAATTTTTGTTCTTTTGGGATTCTTAAATTGCCCAATCCTGATTTTTTTGTTGTTTTTAACTTAAATTTATTAGTATTGGATGTTGTTCTTTTCTCTGGTTTTTCAAAACATGTGATTCCTGAGCTTTTATTTTTTTGTTTGACCAACTGGGATTTACCACATCTCCCATTTGAGAAGCTGAGTACAACCAACAAATTAATACTGGAGGCGTATGTAAATATGTGATTCTGATTTGTTCAGGGGTCATTCCGACTTGGATGGCGAAATATATCTCTTCCATGAGCTCCTACTTATTTCCTTACCCTTCAGCAGTTTCAATTTAAGTTTCATTATCGTTGCCATTGTGCTCATGGCATCTGTGACTGAAATAAATGATCATTTTCCCTTTTTCTGAGAAAAAATTTTCAGGACTGACCTGAGGCTCAAGCCTATTATTTTCGATGTCCAATAGCCCTACTTGTAAAATATAGATTTGGCCCGTGGGTCTAAATTCTGAGCCCGAACCCGAGTCTTTTTGAGTGACCCTTGACCAGGCATCTTATTTATGTCGACAGACAAGGAAAACCTTCTGAAAAATTTCTCTTAATATTTGTTCTGCTTTTCTGTAATTTATTTATGCGAAGGAAAATGCGGAAAGTCGAGCAAATTCTCCTACTTCGCCGTTTTCTAAATCTTACGAAGTCAGTTCGAGAAATCGAACACGATAATAATGGACCCTAAGAAAACAAATACAGCAACAAACTATTTTGATGAAGTCAATTCCGGCTCTCGATTCCGATGAACTCGGTGATTTCCGATCCAAGGAAGCGACCTGGGTTCCCGGAATTGAGCAACCCTTTTCTTCTACCGAATTTTCCAAATATTCAAAATTGAGCGAAAATATGGATGAATCTTTTTTTAAAATTTTCCGCGAAGGTATTTTTGATCGAAAGAAAATATTTTTTATAAATGTTTTTTTAATATAATCTCTTAAAATTTATTTTATTTATCAAAATTCTTCTATAATTTCCGTATATAACTATACATTTTTTTTAAAAATTAATTACCTATAATTTCATTATTATTATTTAATTAAAATTTTGATAAAAAATCTCACTTTTATCTTTTGTATTTTTACAATTAAATTTATCAAAATTTTGTTATTTATTTTTTTGATTTTTTTAAAAAATATTTTTTTTTCTCTTCTTCTTTTTGCTTATAGGTCGGCGTGCGCCAGCGCCATGCCTTCACCGGCGTGCGCCCGCACTCGTCCCGTCCCGCATTGGCGTGCGCCCGCGCCACCTTCAGGCATCAATGGCATGCCCCCGCGCCCAAATCAGCTCAGGCTAGAGGCAGCATGGGGCGACGCGAGTACAAGCGCGGGTGCATACCGACAAGGGCTCATGCCGATGTAAGTGCCGCAGTGGGCACATGCCGACGCTGAGCAGAAAAAAAGAAGGTATATATATATATTATTTAAAAAGTTTAAAAAATAAATAATAAAGTTTTGAAGCATTTAGTTGCAAAAATATAAATGACAAAAATAAAATTTTTGACCAAAATTTTAATTAAATAATAATTAAAAAATTATAAGTAATTAGTTTCAAAAGAAGGGTGGTGTAAATATATATTAAAAATACAAAAAAAAATTTGATAAATAAAATAAATCTTAGGAAATTGTACAGAAAAAATTCTTGTTAAAATTATAATTATAATATATATATAATATTATTAATTAATTTTCTCATAAAAAAAATAAAAAACTAATATTATTATATTATTTAAGATTGTTAAGATTGTTATAATTTAAAACATCATTAATATAATTATTCCGAATACAAAATATGAAAAAAATTAAATTAATTTTTATTTCCGAATTAAAAATATAAAAAATAAATTGGTTTTTTAAAATTATAAAGGAAAATAAATTGATTTACCGGGAACCAAACATTTTCGTAACCGACCACGGTGGCAATCCCTCTTTGGGAAGGAAGACAAAGAAACCAGAGTAGAAGGCAGGAAGGAAAGCAAGGACAAATCCCCAGGGTGAGACCGAAGCGGACCGGAGAACGATGTGCGCTCGGTCAAAGACCGGAATTACCGACTGGAAGCATAATCCAATCCGGGCCTACAGTCCGATTTCCGGGCCCACATTCGCGATAAGGTCGGGCCAGTACAGGGCCAGAAATAGCGAAGCTCGATGGGCTCCACGAGACCGAACCTGGGACCCGCAGGTCGCGATCTAGCCCACACCCCATTCTTGTCGGCTTTAGCCGGTTCGGTCGAGCTAATAGTCGCTGTCTTGACCCCGTTGGGCCCCCCCCAAAAGAGATAGAAGCCAAGTGAATTTTTGCGTATATGCCCCTGTAATTAGACACTCCAACAAAATGCACATTTTCACATATAGCCCACAAAATTATTCTATTTACACATGATAAAAATTCCTGCTTATGACAATTAAATTAGTATTGATTTGGTAGGAATACTTATTTTTGATGTATAAGAAATTATATATTCGAATTTTGATAGACTTATCATTCTTAAAAAATTATAGGTAATTTTTTAAGAACACACTGCATATTGTATGTATTAATTTTTAGATGGGTATAGATGAATTGTTCTTGTTTATTTTGTTTAATTTCTTATCAAGTTCACCATAAAATTATAGATAAGAATATTTGTCCGAAATTTAAGAAAATATACACACCTAATAGTGATTTAATAGTTATATTTATCACTCCTGTGGGGGAATTTATGATTTCAAAATTCAAAACACTTCTCGATTTAGGAAGAAGACTCACTGTATTATATTTTTTTGTTCTAAGCAGTCGATTTCCCAAAATAAAATGATTTGGGGGATATGTTCGCAAAGTCTATCTTGTAAGGCTCCAGAGTAAATTTCATAACATAATGGGGACATATATGCAAAAACCACCCCTCTTTATCTTTTTCTAAATCCACTAGCAACGTCTAAAGCACCAACTTGCATGTCTCCTCTTCTCATCCTTCACCTAAAAAAACATCTTTTTGAGACGCAATCCACATGAAAGAGCCATCTTTTGAGAGGTCTTGTGGCACGGCACATGGCTTGTCAAGCTGTCTGGCTGAATGGATAAGATCAACATGCACAACAGGATTTCATTATTCCACATGCATCGTTCACCAAAATCTCCATAGAGAAATTTTCAGTCAATAAATTAATCAGGTACATAGTACAACCTAGTCCAGATTCAAGTGTCCTTGATTCCAAATGCACAAACTATTTCCTGCAATTAAGTGATTATACAAGGATATCTCTGCTTAAAACAGTTATTTTTAGCATAAACAAAGCAGTCATGCTCATCCCAGACGAGGACCATGAAGAAAAAGGACACCTGACTTGCCAAGCAAACAATAATATATGGTGCAGTAATTAACTTTAAATTAATGCTTATGTTGACATAATGAACTGACAAACAAGTATGACGTCCAAATCAAACAAATGTCAAAAATCATTGCAAAGTATTCATTTCTTGTAACTCCAAGTTGTTCTTCACAACTGCTTTCGTATAAACTATCTCAACTTGTCACAAAGTCTAATTCTCCACAATTATAAAATATAGTAATTCAAAACCTCTATAATTCAACAGCTTTCCTGTTCATGTGAAGCTAATTACATGGTAAGTTTCTAATCTCCAGTGAGAAACTAAGTGTGGCCACTATTGTTTTCAGCTTTTGTGTGTCATTTAGTGAAGGCTTTGTGTCTGTCAGAACAAAAAAGGGAAACTTCTATGCAGCCGTTGCTGGAAAGCCGTAATCTGACTATATAATCTGTTGCATCTTCTTTCTGTGTGTTGTTGAAATGCTGCTTTCTAAAGAGACGAGGCAAAAGGGCTGTCAGGAAGCTCAATTTGATCGCTGCAAGGAACATTAATGATAAGTATTGAATATAAAATCTGAATATAAGTGCACTGATTAAGTTAAAAATGTGATTATTTTTTGCTCTCATCAGAAAATATCTTTGAAGTAACTGTACTTGCCTATCTTCATCATTGAGATTGGCGCCAGTTTGCTTAGTCTTATCATCGCTTGTAAATCCATCACCTACAACATGCAGAAAACTGAAATTTTCTGCAACAATGAAAATGAAGTTGACATGAGCTTTGGACAAGCTGATAAGATGAACAAACATTGAAGATTATCAAAAACATTGTTTACCTTCAGGGCTGAAGATAGTATGTTGTGTGAGAGTACTAGGGTTTAACTGTAGCTCTTGAAGCCGAGCCTCAAGATCAATGGCATTTTGATTTGCTTCAGTAGGCAGTTTTGTAGGAAATCTAGGATTATCATATAATCTTAAACCTGTAACTCGTGGGTCAAAAAGGTTATGACTCGGAGAACCATGCAAGTGTTAAGAGGTATGATGATACAAAAATTTAGGGAATTAGCAATTGATACTCACTCGTGGTGTACTCAGGATTCGTTTCAAAAGCTAGAGAAGGGTGATAGATTAGATGCTCCATTTTCTCAACATGCTTCCTACAATGAGGATAACAAAATCAAGACAAGGACAAATAGAAAACGAAGAATTGCCACTAAAATCCAATCTCTCAATAAGAAATCCATGGTAAAAATAGTGCTGTTCCTTGGCTTATCTTTAAAATTTATGCAAAAAAGTGTACTGGACAGGTTAAAATGTAATTTATTCAGCATGAAAACCATGTACAAACCTACCACAAAATTAATAAATTAGTTGTACAGACTTTGTCTCCTTCGATAACCACCAGAAGAAAAAACAATTTCATGAAATGACAAATCTTAGCAAACATCAGTCAACTTTGAAAAAAGGGCAAACTAATTGCCACAAGAATCTCTTATATGCTCAATAGCAAAAAGAAAATCATCCTCCTAACTTGCTTGTTGTTTTATCAAATATTAAAATACATAAAAAATAAGTAAGAATAGATGGTTGTAACTAAATTGATTGGAAAATGATTGTGAATTTAACAGTGTTTAAATCTTAGAGATAAGAAAAGTAAAGCATCAATTGAAGATATTGCATTTGGTAAGATTGAGGCAAGCTGTCTAAAATGTAACCAATATAATATGATGTAAAGGAAATGAATCACAATGGTGGGAGCACAAATCACAGAGGCAAATATATCAACATGGAAAGCATAAACACAAACAAATAGGAAAACAGAGCTATTGTGGAATTCAAGGTACTTTAAGAACATAAGCAACACAAAGAATAAAAGCAAATCACAAGAAAAATCAATATTATACCTCTCATTTGTCTTTGGTTTTTCCTTGTAAGGCTTAACTAGAACACGAGATCCACAAACGAAATGGGGATGTCCCTTCGACAAAATAAGTCTCACAGTCTCAGGGTAGAAGAAGCTCACAAACCCAAACATTCTCTTCTCCTGGCGTGGAATCCTCACATCACGAACAGGTCCAAACTGACTGAAATTTAGGATAATAATTAAATAAACATGTCAAATAAAGCGAAAACAAGAAAATCTCTGTATAGATATTCCAGGTATTCACCACTCCATATTTCATGAAAAAGAAAACTTATGCTCCATAGTTCATGAAAAAGAAAACTTACTCAAAATATTTCAAAACATCTTCCTCAGTGAATGCACTGTCTGAAGGAAATGTAAGATAGATTTGACAGGAACTCGCAGCCGCTTGCAGAAGATCAGTCCTGCTATCCATATATTTTGTAGCATCTTCTAATAGCACCACCGAATGCTGACCATGGGGCCTACATTTAAATCAGGAAAAACCCAAATGAGAATTTTTGTTCCCCTTCATCACTAATAATGTTGTACAAATCAATATGCTGAGTAACTATGGCAAAAGAGTATGAAGTACCTGTCCATAAGACAAATACTCCTTAGTCGAGCAAGCAATTTTGTCAAGCTATAACCAGTCTTCCCATGCCGCTGGCTTTCACTAAGGTACCCATCAGCCTGCAATGGCTTCCCATACTTCTCCTGATACAACATTGGCAAAGTGGCTATTGAAACTGGCATCCCCTTCCTTGATTTCAAAAGCTCCCTAATCTCCATTTCTAACTTCTCAAGTGACCCGGGAGCAAATATATGGTCTTCATTGGCCAGTTCATTCATGTCAAAGCCGCAAAATTGGGAGAAGTTATCAGAAATAGCTTCAGGATGCAAGTATCCAGAATTTATGCCATGCCTATAGTATCCCTTGTGATAGTAATGACAAGCTTTTGAGGGGTAATCCAGCAAACTTGGCAGCAACCGTAGGCCACCTCTTGGTGAAGACTGATAGACGTAATTGCTAGGGTATTCAGCAGACAAGCGGTTCCCAGGATTCAATTGCTCCTCCAAACCATAGCGCAAGTCATCCCCAGGGAAATCACTGAACACGTGATGGGCAAGATTCAAGTTTGGTGAACTAGGTTGTTCAGGAGCAAGATGAGTGTCCCAAAATGGGCCCGGAGAAGGGACACGAAAGCTTGAGAGTGAAGATAATGATCTAGAGATGACAGGAGATATGGGAGGGTATTGCAAGGAGACAGAGCCATCAAGATGAGGCTGCATAGTGTTAGAAGCATTAGGCTTGGCAGACAATGCAAGGTAAGTCTTGGCTTCATTGATCAATGCATGTAAGAGTTTATCAGGTCCTAACGCAATTTCAATCATTTCTTCCTGAGTATGATGAAGAAGAAGGTAGCCCACAATCTTAATAGAATTTTCTGGCTCAAGCTTTTGGAGCCTACCGAGTATAATATTTGTGCAATTGGGGAATTCCATTTAAACTGCATAACACAAACAACACAAAGAAGAAGATGAACAGCAGAAGCTTCAAGTAGTACCATCAAAAAATTTCCTTGAAGAGGGGATTTCCCAACAATGAAGAACAAACAAAATAGTATCTAGATACAAAGAATCTAGCGCAGAGTACCAACAGCTCTCTCTGACATGAATCAAAAGTTCTTTTTTTTCTTGAAATTGCCAACAATAAAGAAATAAAAAATAATAAACTGTAATAATTTCAACCGCGGCAAATAAAATGATAGATCTAGTAGACGACTGATCCTTGTTTCCACCATCAATAACAAAAAAGAGAGTGTAGAAGAACCGAAAAAGCAGAAAAAGAAAGTTTTTTTTTTCTTTGAAGTATCCTCCATGACCAGCCGCCATTACACCAAAAAAACAGTATAGATTTGAAGCAAAATCCACATACTTTTTAAACAAAACCAACAACAAAACCCTACTATTCCCAACCAAAAATCAACAAAATCACCGAAAGGTTGCTTTTTTCCCTCACCATCTCTCCCATCCAAGTAGGAAAAAAGAAAGGAAAAGCAAAGTTAAAATTCTACGAACAAATATCTCATTTTTCAAAGCGAAAACAACCACAACGCCACCAAAATCAGATTTTTATACGAATCCAACACAAACCAACTCCAAAGCTCCATCTTTCACATGGAAACACAAGAAAAAACACAGAAACCGGCCTCGAAGCAATCTTTCATCAAAAATCAAGAAAAACCCCAGAAAAGACTGAAAATGGCTGCAAAACTCACTTCCTCAACAGATTGAAGACGAAAGAGCACTTCAAGGGTTCCTAAATCCTCATCTATCGACGCAGAGCGGCGCTTAAGCTTCAAAAATCAAGTTGAACGACTGAGACCGTATTGTGGGATATTTATGAGAGATTTTATCTGAATATTTGGAGCCCATGTGATTTTGAAATTCCTTTTTTGTATTTTTATTTGAACAAAAAATAATCAGAAAACACGCCCAGTAATCAGTGTGAATTTCTTTATTTAGAAAAATATCTATCAATAAAAGGAAAATCATGTGGATTGACCAAAATACCCTGCGGTATGGTGGCGATGGTGATGGAATTTTGCATGAACACCCCTATAAATAATATTTGCGTATTGACCATTAAAAATTATTATTTGCATGTACAACTGTGTTTGCATATAAACCCCTACAAACTCATTTATTTGCGATTGGGATCTTCTGGTTGTCTATATTTTTAATAAAAGATTCCCTGTTTCAGTCATATTTGCAAATATACTCATCTGAAATACACGTGGCACAAATACATTATTGTTTATATTGGAATATATCGGTTGTTTTTTTAAATTTTGATTTTCAAATCAATTTCAGTAGCTATTGAAATTGATACATTTTGATAATTTTTACCATTTCAATGATTCTAAATATTCTCCAATTTTAAATATATTAAATTTTTGAAAAAAATGTTTGAAATTATTTTGTTGTATTTTATATCAAAATTTATATATTTCGATCAAAATATTTTAGTTTTTGTCGAAACTTAAAATTTGATTTTAAGCAAATAATGGAAAAAAACTGCAAATTTGAGTATATGTGTAAAATCTACATGTTCATATAAATTTGATGATTTCTCTAGTTGGCCACCTCCAATCAAACTATTTTCTTCTATCACATGTCAAGGATTTTACATTAAACCCCATCCAAAAGGTCTAATTACAACAAAGTCCTCTGGAATCCGCAATACTCTGTTGGGATATTTGTTCCGTAATTATGAGTGTAAAATAATTAAGTTTTCAAATAGCAAATAGATTAACTGATGTAAATGCAAGGATTATACGTATAAAATTTGAAATTAGGACCTAATCTCGCATGGCAATCAAACCAACCGTCCAATCAAAGACCGCCACGTGTCCACAAGCATTGGAGTGGCAATTGGTAATGGTGTGCAGCTGAAGTTGCATGATTGGGAGGAACAAAAGGCCAACCACTACAATCAAACCTAGTTTTTGATTGGCATAGATTCTAAAGACGATTTAAAAGACTAAGTCACCCAAATTTGACAGTGAAGTGTGTGCTTATCTGATTGGATTTTTTTTTTTTTTTATAAGCTTATCCATTTTCTATATTTATCAATAATCATCGGCCCTCTTTTGAGCCCTCGACCACACATTAAAATAATAATAATAATAATAATAATATTTTAGGACAATTTTTTCGATTTATTGATCATTTTTGAAGAAAGATTTTGTAACCTTGCTGAAGACAATGTCTTAACCCCCATTTTTGGGTTTTAAGCTATACTTTTTTAGTCGTTACAATTAGAAATTAGATTTCTAATAATTGTTCAAAAAAAATATCATATTTGTATTTTTTTTTTGAAAATACTTTTATCAATTTTCTGAAACACTCTAGGTTGATGAAAATATATTTTTACAATTTATACATAATTTTTAAAATTTTAGGGGTTAGGGCATGAATATGACATATTTTTGGGGTTATATACGAAAAAGTTATAGGATTTTAAAAGAGTGTTCTACTAGGACTTGGTTAGGGTTTGTTTGATTGTTTAACGGTAAATAAATGTATGAAAAAAATCACTTTTTTATTTTTTATTTACTTTTAAAAGTGATTAAAAGTGATTTATTTCTGCCATTTGATTGATTGAAAATATTTTTTTTAACATAATTATTAGTATGTAAAATATTATTTATTAATTTTTTTACAAATAAAAAAGTTTAAAATTATATTATTGTATGAAAGGTGATTAATGATATTATAATTCAAAATACTATTAGATTTATTTATAAGAATTATTTCAGACAAAAAAATGTAGAAGTAAAATTTAATTTATTTTTTATTTTTATATTAGAAATAATTAGAAGTGGACTGAATTTTGCGAAGTTATTTTTAAATAACTAAATACTTAAAATAGATAGAAGTAATATTACTTTTATTTTTAAAAAAATTTTTTGCCGACGAAATAATCTCTAAATTCAAAACTCGCGGGCTTAGTTTGGTTCGAAGGGAGCTTTGATGGATTTTAGTGTTCTGGTGTTGGCATGAGGGCATACCATATCAACTTAATGGTCGAGGAAGATTTACAATTCCATTCGTACTTCATCTACTACAAATCTCGATAGGTACAAAATCCAATTTTAAAATAAATTTTTTAGTAGCCAAAAATTCTAGTCACATTTGATTCGGAATTAATATCAAAATCAAAACTAATAAACTATTTTTTAAAATTAATATTTTTTTATTAAAATTAATTCTATAATAATTTATATTTTGAAAAATTATTTAATTTTTTTATAATAATTTAATTTAATAACGATATAAAATAAATAATATTAATTTTGTAAAAAAAAAATAATTTTGAAAAATATTGATCCTAATATTTATTCAAAATCAAATGGTGGAATTCGAAATATACGGAAATATATATATATATATATATATTGTTGTTGGTGCAAGCGTATCCAAATAATTTGAAAGAGATTTATTTTTCTTCTTTACGGAAGAATCCCAGGCGGCCCATTTACAAGCAATGGGCATTGTGATAAGGAAAGTACGAAAAAGCCCACCACAGCCCATAGAACGGTCCAACTCGTTCCCATTGCGTACCATCCCAAGGATGCTTACAGCTTTCTTTATTTTGGTTAAAGACCGTTAATGTATCCTGTGATGTTGATTTTCCTTCCTTGGATATTTTTTTTTTGTTAAATATTAAATTAAAAAATTTTAGTGAAAAATCACTATATTATTGAGAATTCGTGATAAACTACCTCCTTTAACATTATTAGCATTAGCAAAGAATTACCTACCTCGCAATGGAAATTCATACATAATCATATTCTATTAATATTTTTAGTAAAAAAAAATCAAAAACTGATTATCATATTATATCGACTGAGAATTGTATCAAAAAATCAATTATTTTTTTTCTTATAAAATTAATATTACTTATTTTACATCATTATTAAATTAAATTATTATAAAAAAATTAAATAATTTTTCGAACTTTAAATTATTATAGGATTAATTTTAATAAAAAATATTAGTTTATAAAAGTGATTCGCTAGTTTTGATTTTAACCTTGATTCCGAACCAATTTATAGTTCTACATTTTATAAAAAATCAACAAACTAAAATGACATCAATTATATATATATAATGGTCTTCATGGAAGTCATAAAAAATTATTTCATAGATTATATTTAGTTTTTAAAGTAATAATATCAAATATAAAGTTAAAAAATTAATAGTTTGAAAATTTAGTATATTAATTCTAAAATTATTTTTAAAATGAGTTTAGAATCAGTTTAGAATCGAAACCAAAAATTCTAATTCTCAATCTAAATTAATACAATTCTAGTTCTAAAAATTACAGTGCCAGTATAATTTATCGATTTTATTTACCTTTAACAATTTCCCCTAATTTTGAGACAATACGGTGATTTCCTACACAATATTCTAAATTTAACAAACATCCGCTCACAAAAAAAAAAAAAAAAACAAAGGAATTTTATGCATATGCCCTTAAAAAATATTGAATTACCATGTTTATTTCTCTAAATTTTCTAATTACATCCATACTCCTCTAAATGGTATCTTTTTGCGGCTACGCCCTTGAGGCCAAATCAACGTCTATTTTTCTGATAAAAATATTATAAAATTATCAACACAACTCGATCCTTTTAAGAATATGGTGGTAAATCTTTGATCATTTTATATTTATTTTGTTGAAAATAAATTTTGTTTAAATTTGAGAGATATAGGATTAAAAAAAGACGATTTAAGGGGATATAAATATAATTAAAAAGTTTTAGAAACATATACGCGCTAATTCAATATTTTTTTAAATGCATATCTGCAAAAATCCCAAAAAATAATTTACTTAACAAAAATATTGTTCAAGAAACTGTTAACAAATTATCTTGAAAATTGAATTTTCCGCTGCGTTACTCCATCACTTGGTTTGAACTAATTTTTTAACCAAGCTTATTGTGCATATCAGCTTATTTTGCCTATTTTTAATTCGTGATGGAGCTCATTGTCGTATCCGTTCCATTACTCGACATCACTGCTTAGCCCCTGGACGGAGCTCATTGCTGCTTAACCCCTAGTTCGGACCTATATTTTCTAAAAAATTAAAATTACAAAAAACTCTTTATGAAATTATTTTAATTACAAATAATTTTATGAAAAAAAATCATATATTTGCAAAAAAATTCTAATAGTTTTTTTGTTTTTTCAATTCATCCCAAATTGTGTCAAACGTTAATATTCTCCAAATATTCTTTAATTTAATAATAAATAAATACTTAATGAAGTTTTTACAATATATTTAATAATTCAAGAAAAAATATGTAATTTTTAAATTTCAAACGAGAAATATGCATTAATATTTGAAGGAGTTATATATAATTCAGCTTTCAGTAAAACAACTTTAAAAATTATTAAAATTTATGACTTCCTTTAAAGGAGAAGGGGAATAATTTATCAAATTTTTAATAATCTTTTTTTTGTTTTTATTAAAAATTTGATATTATTATTATTGTTGTCGTCAATATTGTACAATCGCCTCAATTCATCATGTCATATTAAATAAATACTCCGACAGAAAAATCGGGATTTTTATTAAAAAAAAAGTCAAGATTCAAGAAAATCTAATTAAATTAGAAATTTCTTCAGAAAGATTTGTTCCCCGTGCTATATTTGACTTTAATTGGCGCATGCAAAAGCGAGGTGTTCGATTCTCTTGCTATTTGAAAGCTCCAAAGGAGGAGTTGGGTCGAGAAGGACCACACCAAGTTTGCCCTAATTGATCTTTGTTATTGTTTGGGAAATTACCTATAACACCCTAATCGTGAATATGGACGAGATTTTTTTAATATTTTTTTAGGGCTGCCAATTAAAAATAGGCAAAATCAGTTTATTGTGCCAATTTTGTATATTTTAGAACTGAAATTGAATTTTGATTCTTAAAAAATCGAAAATTATAACTGTACCAATTTAAGTTAAGAACTAATTTTTTGATTCCGATTTTGAATCGGTTATAAACTGATATATCGATTTTTTAATTATTTATTTTTAAAATATTTTATTTTACATTAAAATCCTATAAAAATATAGTTTTAAATATATTAATATACATATAACATAAAAAAGTTATATTTTAAAATTTAAATTTTATATAATTATATATATATATATTAATAATCGGTATAGTTTCGACATACCGGTTTTTCACAAAATATAAAACTGAAACTGAAATCGGATTTCCGGTTCTATCAAAATTAAGAATCGAAATCGTACCGAGAACTAATTTTCTGATACGGTTCAGTACACTTATTTTTCGATTTTTTTATTTACTCCTACTGCCAATGGGCCCTGCTCATACAAGTTGGGCTAAAGCTCATTAAAATCCACTAATTTTTAGATTAAGTTCGTTTAGAATTTGACTTGTTAAATTTATATTATGTCCGTTAAGATCCATTAATATTTACATTTCTTATTTTTAATAATATATTAAAGTGGTACTTAAAAATAATTAACGCCATTAAAAGCGGTGCCTAAACGTTAGGCTTTTAACATGTTTTTAATAATTTTTTAAAATAAATTTAAAATTGAATGGACTTTCTATTAAGACTCATTGAATATTTTGGATGGACTTTTAAATGTATTTTTAGCGAACTCAGAGTTTAATGGACCTTTGGGTTGAGAATCCTTTTTTTTTTTTTTTTTTTTTATATTATACCATGTATGTTTATATTAATTGATAGCATTACATTATGTTTGGAAAAACACTCTAACAACTTCTCCTCATAATATCAATATTTCTTTTTACATTGTTTTAATCAATGAGATTATGCTTCGGTAAGCTTCATTTAGAAGATTTGATGTTTGTTTTAATCAATGAGATTATGCTTGAGTAAGCTTCATTTAGAAGATTTGATGTCGCAAAGTACTTTGTGATTGATAAGTTTGTAGCCTTTTTTTATGCGGAGATTTAAGTGAACAACTTCTTTTATCATCCCGTTGACTTTAATTATATGCTTATTCCCTGTGCTTAGGCAAGATTCGACTCGTATCTGTTTTCCCAAATACGATAATTAGAAAGTGAGACTATATCAAAATCCAGGTTCCAAAGCAATATTAACGGTCGAGATTAAAAATCTCATGTGTATGTTAATCAGGACTCATAAACCACTAATTTCTTTTTGAGTTTTTAACAAAAAATTACCTATCTTATCACGAATTTATGAAAAATTATTTATATTATTACTATTAATAAAGAATCACTCATACAAAAATTATCTTGATTAAATTTTTTTTAAAATATTTTAACTTAAATTTATTTTTATTAATTAAATTAATATACGAAACTAAATTATTTTTATTCAATTTTATTCCAGACAATCAGTTCATAATTATTAAATAACCAATTTAGTAAAACTGAATTTTTAATTTTTAATTTTATATAATCAGACAATTGATCTTTTAATCGAATTAAAATAACATTTATTTGAATTAAAATTAAATAAAAAATTTGAAATTTTATATTAATTTTAATCAGAAAAATTAAATTAAAATAGAATTTTTTTTAATAAATATTTTAAAGTTATAGTATAAAATGAATACTTTTTTTACTAATAATAATAATAATAATAATATTTTTTATAAATTAGTAATAAAAATATATAATTATTTGTTAAATTTTTTATGCTAATAAGAACAAGTCACGTCAACGTGTAGGGCTGTCAACTGAATGGACATGCAAGATATGATGTAAGATCCCCCAAAATTTTTGAACAAAGTATTCTAAGCTAACATGATTTTGATTCCTATATATATTTGGAGTCATTAGTTGGTAGCCACCAAATAAATCCACGTTTTGAAATTTTGGTGGAAAAATAATGCAGTTTTGGATGATATTTTCTATCATCTTCATGAAATCTTTATCAATAATTTTTATTTAAAAATGTTTGAAACAATAACACCATAATTATATCACTATCAAATTTTGAATCTTAATTTTTTTTTTCTTGCAAAAAAATAATATCTATTTGACATACAATTCCTTAAAAATAATTAAATTATATATATATTAATTATTTTATAATGATGTATAATTTTTTTAAATTTTTAATGAGGTTTCAAATTTTTTGGTCTGAATTGATCCTAAAAAATTAATTATGGTTGAGTTAAGAGATAAAATATTCGTAGTATTATTTTTAACTCCTCATACAGTCTCTGAACGTTCGAAGCAATATTTCGTGTGAGAAAAATAATTTATTTAAAATTTTTAATTTGAAGTTTCTATTTTAGCTATAGTTATTACTGAAAATTTATTTCAAGATTTTTTATTTTTTTATATTTATAGAAAATTTTTCGATAATGATAACATAAGTATTTTTGGTCATTTAGTTATAATATATATTTTTTTATAAAAAATAACTTTTTAACCCAAAAATTTTAAACCTTGTTGAAGATTAAAGAAAAAAAATTATATATAATTATTAATTTAGTAGATTATATATAATTTAGTTATTTTTTAGAGGTTTTATCCAAATAGTTATCAATAAAATAGAAATTATACGAGAATTCTCTAAAGCTTTTGATTCTCTCTTTTCCTAATTTCACTATGTTTCTCAAAAGTTTATGAATTCGAAATGATGAGAAGCATGAGAAAAGTGGGAGAGAGAATGATAAAATTCAATTATATTATTATGATCCATGAATGGAATGTGGTGAGGAGGAGGTGGGACCTCGTGTGCTCAAAAAAGAGAGATCCCCATATTTACCAAAAAATAAAAAATAAAAATCAGAGAGGGATTCCCACTCTTCCTTTGAGTTATTGGTCTTGAGCAACATAATGGCATTACCCTTGCCCTCGTCTTAAAATAATAATAATAATAAATCCACCCTTGTCATTTAAATTTTAGAAACAAATTTGAAAATTATTCATAAAATAAAATATATAGGGAAAATTACCTATAATCCCTTATAATTAGCTCTAATTACTTACTATCCCCTAATTTCCGGAATTACCTACACTCCCCTCCTTTTCAAAATATTTACCTACACCCTTCGATTGTTATTTAATCAAAATTTTTCCAAAAAATTCTGATTTTACCCTATGTTATTTTTACAATTAAACCCCTAAAAACTTATTTTTTTATTATTTAACACCCCGAAATTTGGATTTTTGCAAATAACACCTTGAAATTATTACGATTTACAGAAAAATCTATGAAATTCAGATTTTTGCAAATAACACCCCGAAATTATTTCGATTTATAGAAAAGTCTCCGAAATTATTGCGACAGCGGCGAGGGTGGCGGCGAGTGGGCGGCGACGTCGGAGGCCGGCGGCGGGAGTGGAGGCCCGAGGCCGGTGCGTGGGAGCCGACGGTGGAGGCTGAGGCCGTCCACGCCCGCGTGCTGGCACGCCGGCCTCGCCCTTCGTCTCCAGATGCCTCGGCACGCAAGCGCAGTGGCCTCGGCCTCCGTCCCAGTGCCGAGGCCGAGGCCGAGGCCGTCCGCTCCCACGTGCCCGCACGCCGGCCTAGGCCTTCGTCCCCGGCACGCGGGGGCGAACGGCCTCGGCCTTGGCCGTCCGCGCACGTGCACCGGCCCCGGCCTTCGGCTTCCACGCCCCGCTCGCTGGCCTCCGCCGTCCACTCCCGCGCACCGGCCTCTGGCCTCCGCTCCCGCCGCCGGCCTCCGGCGTCACCGCCCGCGCGCCACCACCCTCGTAGCCTTCGCAATAATTTTGAGGACTTTTCTGTAAATCGAAATAATTTTGGGGTGTTATTTGCAATCCAAATTTCGAGGACTCTTCTATAAATCAGAATAATTTCGAGATATTTACAAAAATCCGAATTTCGAGGTGTTAAATAATAAAAAAGTAAGTTTTTAGGGATTTAATTGTAAAAATAATCGAGGGTAAAATTGAAATTTTTTGAAAAAATTTTGATTAAATAATAATCAAGGGGTGTAAGTAAATATTAAAAAAAATGGAAATGTGGGTAATTCCGAAAATTACAGGAGTTGTAGATAATTAGGGCTAATTATTTCCCCAAATAGATATTTAGAAAATATGTAAAAAGATCCTGTTGAAGCCAATAATTTCATATTGGTCCTGAATTTGTCCTCGTCATCTCAATTCTGCCTTTATCTTTAGGACAAAGACACAAAATTATAGAAATAAAATTGAGAAAAAGGGGACAAATTTGGGTGTCCATCTGAATTTTTTAAAAACCACAGAAAATACATTAACACAAATTTCATGATAAACACAAAAAAAGAATTAATGAAAAATAGCAGTAGTGGCATTCTTGTAGTTCTCCCACAAAATAAGGGCTGACTGTTGTCTGCTTCAAGTTCTCATGGACTCTCCAGTCCACCGCACAGAATGAGAAGAACTGCAGGTCGGAGAAGTGGCTGCTCTTTCACTGCTTTGGAACTTTGCTGGGAGCTTATCCTCCTGAGATCCACAAACAAGGTAGGCCGAGATTCGATTTTGCTGATTCCCAAGTGCTTCTCTTTATGTCTCCTTCTTGATTTCAGAGAATTTGAGCCTTTGCATCACATGCAAGATTGTGTTTTTGGGGTGTGAGATTGGAAGTTGCTTATGCAAAATGGTTTCTTGATTTTTTCGTCTTTTAGGCTGTTTTTTCTATCATATTTGTGGGTGGATTTTTATAGAAGCAATTCCCAATTTGTGTGCTTCGGCAGTCCCTAATTCACAGCGATGGTTTTCGTTTGATTGGATTTGTTTTTCCCCATTCGCTGTATATTGTACTTTGTTGAGAGATGCCTTTAATTTGTGGATCTCTCGAAGTAGGTTTGGACAGCTTCTTCTCAATCATTACTTAGCTTTGTAGAGGAATAAATTTGATGCATCTGTCGTACCCTTTTATTGATTTTCCTTCTGTTAGAAATTGCATTTGATTTTGAACTTATCTCATGTCAAAGTGTCTTTTGAAGTTTCTGCATTTTTGAACTCTTATATGACTTCAGGATGAATCTTTTAATGCATTATGCATGTGGATGACGTTAACCTTCTAATTTCATTACTGGAACTTAACTATTGCTTTGTTTTTTTAATTGAATTTTGTGGGTCTAATAATGAGGTTAGATATCTAAAGATGCTATGTTCCAAGTTCCAACTATATATAATGATCGTGTTTGTTTTTTTTTCCTTGGGCAAGTATTGAATTTGCTTTTGGCACTGATAAACTTGTCAAATATGTCAAATTTCTTTGACTTGGGGAAAATTCCTCTTTTGGTTCTTTCCATTTGTCAATTTTGATGTGCCTACATCCAAGTGATTGTTCTTCATTTGAATCATTCTCACTGCTGACGTTGTTCCCTGTTCTTAGTCTTTTTATGTTGTCCATAAAATAATTAGCTCGAAGTGCCAAGTCAATTATATGGTGAAGATTGTGCAAAAAAAAAAAAAAATCCTTGGGCCATGCTTTTGTAAAGGGAGTGGAAATTGATTTATAAATATACTGAAAGTGACGGTTATTATTGTTCATAATCCCTAAAAGAGGACAGTTTTATATCTTGAATTTATTATTCAGCGTAGATTTCAAGTGTGTATCTTTGTCTAAGATTGACTCTTGCATTGTCTTCAGCTCACAATTTATTTATAATGTTTGACTTCATATATTGTTGTTAGGTTTTTCAAATCTCAACTATATGAAGGTGATGTTTGATGATACTTCACACTGATCATGCTCAAATAGTAAATGATACAAAAAAGATTGATGACTTGCTAACTCAGTCATAACCTACTTATACTTGCCGAGTAAAATATTTCAAAAACTAAAACTTTTGTACTTTATTCCAGCTGTTCATTATGATCTATGCTTGTACTGTTGTTATTTGGCATTATAATCAATGTTTTCTTTTTTTCTGTAAACTTTCCTTTCAGGAGCTTTTCATGCATGCCCATTTGGGGTGCTAATTTTTGCCCCAAGAATTTGGGAACCTGGAAGTTGATTATCATTTTCTGAGGAATAGGGCTATAACGCAAGCATCAGAATCAGATTAATTCAAAAACTAAACTGAGTGTGAGCTGTCATATTAGGATCAGAATTCCACACTTGCAAGAGACATGGAATCAGGTTTGCTTCCTCCTAACTGTGAGTCCCTTTACTCAGACGATGGAAACCAGTTGAGAGACACAGTCCCCCATGTATCCCATGAGCAGCACTGCACACTAGATTCCTCCATTGCAGCCACCAATTATGCAGTTCACAACTCCCCATCCACTCTCAGCTACTCTCAATCCACTAGTAGCCCTCAAGATTGCCTTTCAGACAACACCTATGAATCTCCGTTGGGTGTTTCATGTGTGATGGAAGATCCAAATGATCTAAGACAAAAGCTAAGAGAACTAGAAACCGCAATGCTTGGGCCCAACTTGGATGTACTTGATGGCTATGAGGGCACTGTGAAGTGGAATCATCTAACGGGAATCCTCCGAGGAGATTTAAGACAGGCATTAGTAGCTTGTGCTAGAGCTTTTGCAGAAAATGACATGCTAGTTTTAGATTTGTTGATGACTGAGTTGAAGCAGATGGTTTCAGTTTCTGGGGATCCGATACAAAGGCTTGGAGCTTACTTGCTGGAAGGATTGATAGCCAGGTTGGCTTCCTCAGGCAGTTCTATCTACAAAGCTCTGAAGTGCAAGGGACCAACTAGTTCTGATTTGCTTTCCTATATGCATATTCTCTATGAGGTCTGCCCTTACTTCAAGTTTGGTTACATGTCTGCAAACGGTGCTATAGCTGAGGCTGTTAAGGATGAAGATAGAGTCCACATTATTGACTTTCAGATTGCAATGGGAAGCCAGTGGGTGACTCTAATCCAGGCCTTTGCTGCAAGGCCAGGTGGCCCGCCTTATTTGAGGATTACCGGGGTTGATGATCCTGTATCGGCTTATGCTCGGGGTGGAGGTTTGCATCTAGTGGGGCAGAGGTTATCTTGGCTGGCAGAGTCATGCAATGTACCCTTTGAATTCCATGCTGCTGCTTTATGTGGTTCTGATGTAGGGCTTGAGCATCTTGACATCCGACCAGGGGAGGCATTGGCTGTGAACTTTGCCTTCCAGCTGCATCACATGCCAGATGAGAGTGTGAGCACCGTGAATCACCGTGACCGGCTTTTGAGGATGGTCAAGAGCCTGTGTCCGAAGGTTGTGACGCTAGTGGAGCAGGAGTCCAACACAAACACTGCCTTGTTCTTTCCGCGATTCTTGGAGACTCTGGATTATTATACTGCCATCTTCGAATCAATAGATGTGAGTCTTCCTAGGGAGAGCAAGGAGCGGATCAGTGTCGAGCAGCACTGCTTGGCGAGGGACATAGTCAATGTCATTGCTTGTGAGGGTGCTGAAAGGGTGGAGCGGCATGAGCTTCTGAGCAAATGGAGGTCTCGGTTCACAATGGCCGGCTTCAGCCCCTATCCACTGAGTCCTTTGGTGAATGCTACAATCAAAATGTTGCTTGAAAGTTATTGTGAGAATTATAGACTTGAGGAGAGGGATGGTGCCCTTTATCTTGGATGGAAGAACAGAGCTTTGGTGGTGTCTTGTGCATGGAGGTGAAGGTTATATAAAAAGGCTTCTTTTGTTAGCACTTCTCCTTGGAATGTCATATGGTACCGTAAGTTTTTGCTTGTTACTAGATGGTTAGTTTTGTAACTGTAATAGCTCATTCTGATCTTTCAGAAATAGAGACTGCCTCCTGCCCGACACTAAAATATGAATGTAATATAAAGCTCATCAAACTTGAAATTACAGTGCAAAAAGCAATGTCATTTCTGCGAGCAAGCTGCGCCAATGAGATTTCTTTCATTTAAGCAAGTTCTTTTTGCCTGATGTTCTCCCTCTGTGACATCATCACAAGATGTTGCAAATAGCTCATGAAAATGATGGAAAGCCTGCAAAATTGTCTACATGTAGTCAACAGCCATCATGACTTTGTGTTTTTGTTCTTTTGCATTGCCAGAGTTATTAGCAAGTCACACCAAATAAATACCATGCAGATGTTCATTGATGCTTTAAAGAAGAATTCAAAATAATCCAGGAACTGCTTCTACAAAACTAAAAAGAGCACGTACACGGGTGAAAGGGCTTTCTGTTCTGTTTCAGAAGCAATTTACATAAGCTAATCATTTACAACCAAGACAGAGATGAGTAAATTTGGGTACTCAGCATGACATACAATTCAAGGGGATTACATAATGAAGTTGCTTCAAACAGATTCTTGAATAATAAAAATAATATTCCTGTGATATTGCAAGCCACCAACAGGAATCATGATTATGTTACAAAATCAAACCTTCAACTGAAGAAACACCAGTTTTTGTTTGTTGTTGCGTCCAGTCAACCAAATGCCACAGTTCTATGGACCCATCACCAGATTGCCTGACTGACTGTAATATGAGTTGGGGGCATGGTTGATGCCAGGCGCATTGGAAGTAAAACCGTCTCCTTTGTCCTCTTTTGATCCAAAAATGTTGTGGCTTGGGCCTCGATATAGAATAGAGAATGGAGTTGCTTGAGGAACCATCTTACTGTGTTCAGAACCCAGGAAGTGGAGCCGATGGTTTTGGGCCTGATCTTGCTGCTGCTCGTCTGATGGATTGTGCCTTGGGCTGATTCCGACACCCAGATCAAGGCTAACATTGTCCCCTTCGGATTGAGTCTGTCGATGGGTGAGAGCTCGCATATCACAAGCCCTTAACATACCATTCAAAGCTACAGTCATATGGCTGTTCAGAGAGTTGGCACTGTCTCCAACCATTGGTCCAGCCATGTCATGGCTACTATTTCTCGAGGCAGGTACGTCATGGTTGTGCTTTCCTTCATATGTGGTTATGACTGCCTTTGGATCATGAGAGGCCCTCTCCACATGTTTCCTTACAGGGCACCCAGCATTTGTGCATTTGTAGTAACTCCTGTTAGCACAAGTATATGATCATAGATATTTTAATATATATGAAAAAAATTCCAGGACTGCATGGAAAACATATATGCAAGTTTAAACATACTATAACAATCGGACAATAAAGATAAGCAGTGAGGCATCAAAGTAGAAGCAGAAAACAACTGAAGCTGATGGGAGTCATGTAGAGGCCATACTTGTTTAGTTGTTGATGACCAAGTCATGTCATTTATTTGGGAAAGACCATTAATCTTAATCATGTTTACATAAATTGGTCCAATGTCAAGAATTATTATTACACATCCAAGTCAAAGAAGGATACAGGTGTTAGGTAGAATACTCGGTTATCTATTTAAAAAACTATACATGATTATTTGAGGACCCAAATCCTCATCAAATGACCCATAAAGGCTTGCTATCTTTTGTTCTCCTTGAGCATTTATAAGGGGATGAAGCCAGGTGCAAGGCTTTTCAATAATAGGAGAGGCAACTAGAATGATCAGGTCTCATCTCCTTCTCCCTCATTTTTCACTCTACTAATATGTCATTTTGTTGGTCAAAACTTTAACCACCTCATGCCATGTTTGCTAATTTTGCTTTAAATTACAACTCCTATCGTTTGGAAATAGATAACAGTCTAAGTTGACCGATTATGACTCTTCACTCCATCCTATCAGAGTTATACAGCAATCAGAGATACTTTCCCCCATTTTTAGTCTATTGTTTTCGCCATTTTATTGATTCAAATTACAACTGATATATATCTTCTTGAAATAATTAGTCTCCATAGATGGATTTTGACTTTTCACAACTGATATATACAGCAATTAGAGGCAATCTTCCCCTCCTTTTACCACTTTATTCTATTTCACCACTTCGTTGATACAAACCTTGACTAATGACTTACAACATGTCAAACCCTGCTCTAAATTACAGTTCAGATATATTTTTGGAAATCAATTACAATAAAATCTGCAGAGTTGCATTTCCTCTATCTTTTCAGGTCTATGCAAGCATCATAAGACATTTTTTCCTTATCATTTGTGGCTCAACAGCCTCAACTTGCTTCTAATTCGCCAACACTAGTTTCATAACCATTTCATAACCATCATTTACATGAAGGAAAACACATCAAATGACAAATAGGGATAGCAGCAATCATCATCTACAGCAAAAATTTCCTGGACAGATGCAACAAAAGCTAATTGGGTACAAATTACCAGTTTCCTTTCGGAATACTCCTCCTTAGATCATGAAAATGTAATTGGTGAAGAACTGGTTAAGTACTTAGTTGCAAATAAATGAATAAGAAATCATCAAGTTTCACTAATAGAACATCTGAACTGAAATTGACACATACCTTGGGTTAGGATTCCCTTTCACTACTTTTTGGCCATATTTGCGCCACCTGTAACCGTCGTCCAAAATATCAACTTCACTCACTGTTTGCACAACAACACGTGGCTCACGGTTTGCTTTACTGATTTGCGCAGCATCAATATTACTGTCATCTTTCTTCCTGCATAGAATTGGTAAAATATTATGTACTCAATGACCATCCATGCAGATTTCAGCTCATTTTAGTTTAGCTAGTTCACCTGCGCTTTGACTCTGGATCATCACCTTCAGCACCCTCATCACCAACACCCCCACCTTCTCCATCATCATCACTTGCTGAGACAGGTGATTGCTCAGTGTTACCATTGGGATCAATATTATGAGATACTTGTCCATATGCATTTGATGACTTATCTGCACACATTCATATATATTATGTCTAAACTGGTGTATGAGCAGATGTATACATAGGAAGACTTATGTTACAGTGCAAAAATGTCTTAGCAGGCAAGACCCCTTCCTTACCTTCAGCATTTACAAAAGATGAAACCCCATCAGACTTTTCTTCTCCTTGGCTTGACAGGATTGCACCAATAGCTAGTCTACGGCTAGGTTGAGGTTTAGGATGGTCATGACAACCTTTATATACTATTTCTGTAATGTGGCCATCATGAGACCGTTCCAATTGCTTTTTCACTTGGCAGTTAGGATGTGTACACTTGTAATAGCTCCTAGGAAATTCGCTTCCTTTCACATGTTTCTGTCCATATTTTCTCCAGTTATATCCATCATCAGACAGCTTCTCAGCTACAGCTGAGGACGTAGGCCCGTTGTTGTCAGGCTGGACAACAATCACACCATTTTCTGAACCTCTTGTCTCTTGCAAATCACAGCTAGCAACTTCAGCAGATGTATTTGTTTTTGTTGCAACTGTTTCTACTGGTGGACCCACAGCTGTTAAGGTCAAATCATGTGAAAAAAGACCAGTTTTCTCAGATTTCACCAACTGGGAGTATGCTGGTGGCTGCATTAGGGACTGGCTTTGGACTTGTGCAAAAGTTTCAGATTCCAGTATTTTTGAACTGCTAGATGCCTGCAAGGAAGGTGTTCCAAAAGCCATATTTAGAAAAAAAAACCATCATAATAAGTAAAGAAATAATCCAGTTTGCAACAGATAATGATGACAATGAGACGATTCTCCAAAGGAATATCCATCAGTAAATGGCATCTTCAATGCAGTAGAAGAAGTCAAACCTTGAAAAATAGCTGCAACCCCAATAGGCAGCTCTGTCACATGCCCGTACATCATTGAAATATGTTTTCAGCATTTAGAGCCATTAATTCAGTAGCTCAAATGGAATGGTAAGAATGTGTTATAACACTTAAGGCACATTGTTTATCAGATAAATCAGCCTTTTATATGTTTCCTTTTTTCCCCACATAATGTGGCTTAAATGGCTCATTCATGTGCATCAGGTTTTGTTAACTACTAAAGCCATAAAAACCATGGTAAAATGCAATAGCATTTACATCTTTGAAAGATTCAACAAAGAACTATGACCAATTAATTACCAAAGGAGCCAAAGAGGATAAGCCTGATCTGATGTTGGGCCTGAACTCAAAACTTCCAGAATTATCCTCATTATATGAATTGTTGTTTGATTTTTTGCACGGAGATGCAGAACAGACAGGATGTTTTGTCATAGAGGACATGGCGAAGGTACCAGTTGTTGGAGAAGGCTCCGCCTGCATACAAGACACAGAAAAATTCAGAAACTTGCCCATATAACAAAGCAATCCTGAAAAATAAATTAGAAAAAAATAGGCAAACACAACAAAAGACTCGATTGGCAGAACATTTTAGCCGTTATGACTATGATTGCCAAATATATAAAGCAAGAGCAAACCATCATTCCAGTTTGCCTATAATCCTACACAACAAATTTAGCTCTACGCAATCAGAAGTGCATATATAATATGAAGATGGAAAGAGTCAAAGTGGAGAGAAAAAAATCTGTATTTAAGCTATCTTCAGGATAAAATATACTAAAACTGCAGCACCGAGACTCACATACAACCTTGATTGTACACACAAGACATTGATAAACCAGACATTTAAAGAAATATAATTTCAAGAATAGACTTTGCAATAAAAGGAAAGAAAACTGCATACCAATCCTACATGGTAGTAATCTTTGCTTGATCTAAAGTATCTTTAACTAACTGGACTCAATAATCTACAGACTAAAACCAAAAAGCACTTTCAGAAGTATTGGAAAACCACAATAGAAACAGTAAAGAGTTAGACATAAGGTCCTTTCAACTTTCCACAAACCTCTCGATTCTGAAAGCATATTGGCATCCAATTAGGAAACCATCAAGCCCTTCCCCAATGCCAAAAAATAAGGATCAACGAAGAATAAGACCAGCAAAAATAAAAAAGATGGCTTCTAGATGCACCTTACATCAGAATGCAGAAAAAGCAGAAGGCTTAAGAGAGACACATTCCCAATCAAGTTCAGTACCAAAAGCCAGTGCTAGGAAGAAAACCCACGATCATATCCACGAGCATAAAGAATAATGCAAGCACCCAAATAAAATCCAATAAAGTTAGGCGTTGGAATCTCATCCATGGCTACAGTCACTCCAATCCTCCAATTTCTCCAACGCATGATTCACAGGTTCCATTTTTTACACACAAAACACAGAACAAATTCCATGCATAACTTGCTCAAAACCAGCAAGAAACCCGACAAATACGTCAACTCATACGCCCAACATACTAAACAAAAATCCATTTTTTTCGCATGCATACTAGTTAAAGATCACATCTTTACCCGCTACTCCAACTTTAGCAACAACCAAGCACTTCTAGAACAAAAAAATCAAGAACCAGTTCAAACAAGAGACCTTGATGTTGGTGAGGAGGACAGGGGACTCGAGCAGAGCAGAGGGGCTGAAGCCAGGGGGGATGGTGAGGCTCGGAGTCCGCGAGATCGGGAGCCTCGCCGGCGACATCGACTTGTACCTAGCTCCGGCGAGGGCCTGAACCCTAGGATCCGACAGGGAGCCCCTCTCAAGCGAGTCCTCCCCCGATACAGCCCCATTCCGGGGGCCAAGACTATCGAATCGGAGCTCTGGCGGCCGGGAGATCGATTCCGGAGCTCCAGAAGGCGGAGCGCCAGCGTCGGGGAGCGGATCTTCGGGCATTTGGAGAGAGAGGAAGAAGAGTGGAGAAGGGAATTGACGCGAAGGGGAAAGCAGAGAGTGAGATGGGGCTGTTTCCGGTTTTGTGGATAGAAGGGTAATTTGGGAATTTCGGTGCCGTGTGACCGCGTCACCGTTTCCGTTTCGACTTTGGACTGCAATAACGGTTTGGTATGATTTTATCCGTCGATTTCGGTTTACTTTCTCCGGTTCAGTTTTATCCCCCGAATTACCAAATTTTCTAAAACATACAAAATTCCAACGTTTGCCAATAGCACCCAAACCTTTTCTATTTCTTCTTAAAAAAAAAATAAAAATTCAGTATTTGCAAAAACCTACTATTTTTTGATTGGATTAATTGCATAGAGCTCTTTAAAATTTTCCAAATTGTATATAAACCCATCAAATTAAAAAATTACATGCAACTCTTTACAAATAGGCTCTTATAGTCCATCTTGGTATTAAACCTTTACTTAAAAATTAACCAATGATGTAAAAATATAAATTTACCCCCAAATGTAATATAAAAGTAGGACACAATATTCTACACAAATTACAAAAGTCCTAAATTTTGAGAATAATTATATATAATTTCTTTTTCTATGTCTAGCAAATTGTGTGGGGTTTGAGTAGATTTCATGAGAAATTTCATATTATTGTAGGGTACGAACCAAAACAATCATAAACCTAAAAAAACTTAAAATCAAATCATAAATGAGTAGTATTCACCTTTTTAACTCAAAATTGAATTAACATTAACAACTAAACATCATTAACCACAAATAAAACTCAAAAGATGGAAATATTAGTTCATTGAGCTCAAGACAAAGTCCTAGAGTCTTTATAGACAAAAAAATCAATAATTAAGTTGTCTAAAAGAGATAATTTTTTATTGTTACCAAGGAACTAAAAATTAAAATTTAACTTTTGTAAAAAAACTCGATTCAAAGTTAAGAAGATATTCCATCTGAATCATAGATATTTTTAATATTTCAGCGGCCCTCTAATACTACCAAAAACAATATTCTTGAAATATCCAATTATCATAAGAAAATTTTAAATCGGAGAATCTATTTACAATTTAAATTATAATTTAAGAAATTATATACCATTTTTTTAGGATTTGATGGGTTGAGCTATATTCAATCAATCCTTTTAGATTTTTACCGAAATACGCAACACTATGAGTTGTGCAGCTTTAGATTTTTTTTTAAAGTTGCACAACACAAATGTTTTTAAAAAATTACGTGTTGGGTATATTTGTAAACAATTAATCACAACTCAATGTCTTGGATTTTATATAAAAATTCAAAATTATTGGATGTTTTTGCAAATATTGAAAATCATTGATGTTTCGAAATTTTAACAAAGAAAAAATTAGATTTTTTTTGCACAACTCCAATTATTTTTAAAGTCAATTACATATAACTTCATAAAAATTTATTAAATTACATTTTTTGTCAATTTTAAAAAATTAAATATAGTTTTTAAAAATCTTGTCAAATTACATATATTACAAGTAAATTTTTTGTAATGACGATCAAATCACTAAATTTTTTAACAAAATCAAGAGTATTTTTATATTCTTTATTTAATTTTAGACAACCTCAAATGATATATTTTTTAAATATTTATGATTTTAATAGTAAATATATACTCATGAAAATTTTTGTAACATATCCACTATTCAATAAAAAAAATATATAATTTTTTAAATTTGAATGACCAATAAACAATTTAATAAAATTTTAAGGAGTTATAAATATTTTTAATTTTTTTATAAAAAATGTAATTTGATAAAAGTTTAAAAATTTATATATTACTTTTGAAGTTTGTTTTAGAAAATATGTAATCTGAGCAGATTTCAAGTTATATGGAATCGACTGGTTTTTTTAACCGGTCCGGTTCATAAATAAACCGGGTTTTTTGAACCGGATGGGGCAAATGAAACGTTTCTCTCTTTTTTTTTTTTCCTTTCTGGTCGTTCGCATGTTATATTCCGCGCTCATTCGTCTTCATCAATATCCGCGCCCATTCAGTTAGGATTAGAATTGGGTAGGGTTAGGGTTTTCTCTTATGAGGACGGAGACGAAGGAGATCGCGGCGGCGATGGAGTCGATCGCGAGAAAGAAGGAAGATCTCCGCAAGGCCTTCGAAGCTGTCCAGTCTTACTCCACCGTACTCGCCAATTTCACCCTCCAATGGCGGGAACTCGAGGAGTACGTCTCCTCTGTCCAAGCCCTCGTCAAATCCTCCCAGATCCCCCCGGCTTCCTCCTCGCCTGCGCCGGAGAGCCCCGAGAACCCCCCGAGTCCCGAGCTCAAGGCTCTCTGCGCTGACACGGACGGCAAGGGAGTACTCTCCTTCATCGTCCGCCACCGCAAGGACGACCCCGTCGGCCGGAAGGAACTCGTTGCCGCTCTCTGCTCCTCCCCCGACGCTGCTGCGCTTGTCCTCGACGCCGTCAATGGGTATTGCGCGGAAGGCCTTGAGAACGGTGAGGTTCTCGCTGTTAGGAAGACTTGTGTTAATCTCCTGAAGCGTGTCCGCGAGGTTGGGTTTAGAATTGAGAGGTCTGTTAGGAGGAAGGCGAAGAAGATGGCGAGGGATCTGAGGAAGAAGGTCTTGGAGAACGGAAATGATTTCGAGGGGACTCTGTTCCTGCACCTGTTGGCGACATATGAGCTGGTTGAGGAGTTTGAGGTGGATGAGATATTTGATGTGGTGATTTTGTGCTTGAGGAGGAATGGGACTATTCAGCTCTGTAAAACTCTTGACCTTGAAGAATATATTCCTGGTAAGTTTTGAAAAATCTCTCTTTTTTTTGTTTTTTGTTTGATGAAATTCGTTTTTACTATTGCTTTTGAATTGAAGTGATGGGTGGAGTAGATTCTTGCTTTGAATTAAAGGTTCTTTTTATTTTATTTAGAGTTTTAGCAAGGAACCGACCGATATTGCAAATTTGTGGAGACCATTTTCCTTATAACAATTAGCAGAAAAAGCACCTCCATTATATTTAAAATTGACAAACAACCATCTCTTAGTCAACGATCTTTTTTTATTCATTTTATAACATTTAAATTAATATGAAAGGATCATTATATCCGAATCATTTAAATTTAAATGAAATTATTTTTTCTTGAATTTTCTCCTTTGTATTCTTAGCATAGAAGAATCCTAAACACCATTTTATCATCACCAACTACTGAAATTGGAGAAACGGTTGTTCAAAATTATCTTGTCTAAAAAGGAATAAAAATTACGAACAATAATTTTTTACACTAAAATGTAAACAATAAGGAGTATAATTTTTTATATTAAATTAAATAAAAAAATGTTGATTGGGAGGTGGTTGCTTGCAATTTTTAACCATAATACAGATGGTTTTTGGCTAATAGTGATAAAAGAGTTGGTTTCTCACAAATTTTAATGCAAGTGGTTCCTTGCTAAAATCTCCCTTTTTTAGTTTTTGTTGGTTGCTAATATTGTTATACTTTTTATCAGTATTTCTTGTCATTTTTGAGGTCATCATCTAGTTTTGTTGAATAATCTAGAATGAGTGAGTTTGTAATTTGTTGTGATATATGTTAGTTTGGATGGTTGTCTTTCACTAGTTGATGTATTCATAATTTTGGCATTCAGTATAAGTAGAATGAAGGGTTGATTATGTTCTTTTTTAGCTACAGGTTTGGATGTTAATTTGGTAGAGGCTCTGCCCTCTAGTCAGCAACTCTTGCTTTTGTTTCCTATTTAACTTGAAACTCTATATTTGAATCTTGAGGGGAAGAACAATCTTTACCATAAAATTGTGATTTAGTAGGAGAATGTTGCTTTCTTTCCTTCCAGGAGGAAGTTTTACTTGGAACATACTACTATCATTACTTGTCAGTGTGATTTTGCACATACTTCATTTCTTTTTTAATTCTTTCTCCAGGATGACTTCATTAGATGGATTACTTTTTTATTATTTTTGTTTATTAACTTCACTTCTAAACTCTTGAAGTTCAGTTTGCTTACACCTACCTGGATATGTGCTACAATAATCCTCATCTATTGTCTGTTATGGTAGGAAGTAATCAGTTTTTGGGGTTTTTTTATTCCTTAACCTCTTTCTACAGTGAGATTTTGTTAGCTTTTTTCAAGTCCTTTTATTCTTGTGACTATTTTGTTTTGCACTTGTGTGTGTTATACTGTCTATTAGTTCATCATGGCGCTTTAATTTTCTTTTGCGCGCATTAATAATTGCGTGAAGATGGAGGTGATAAGAAACTAGAAAACCATAGTGTAGGTCTTTGCTGGAGTAACAATAGGGGATAAGGGTGTGATCACCTGTAAGTAGTTTTTTCTCTAGAATTTTGTATTTTCATGGATGAATTTTTTAATATATTTTTTTATTGTGTTTTGCATTTTCACATTGTTCAACTTTAAATTACTTGAAGCTATTGAAATATAGGCTGCATTTTACATTTTTTGAAGGATTTCTGTTGCATTGGGGATATTGGACATTGTCTGGTTTGACTTTTCAATTGGAGAGCCAAACTTGTTTTACATCATTTTTTTTCTTTGGTTTTCTTCTATTGAATGTTTTTGCTTCAGATAAATATCAAAGGATAATATTTTGACTGAATCTAAACAGTTCTCCTGCTGATCCAATACATGTTCGAATTAAAATTAGTGGTTGTTATTGTGTAGTTTGACTATCATGGCTATTATTTTTTTTGTAGAGTCTATGACTTCCCTTGTTGACTGTTATAATCGTATATTTGTGCTAAACTTTCTGTGCACTATGCCTATGTATTGTTTATTCTGAATCCAACAGTCTGTTTCTTTGCTTAGGGTGCCTAGGTGAGGAAGTGATTGGATTTGGTATCCATCTGTTACTTCACTTTCTTATTCTCTTTTTTTGCCAAATTTGTTCTTTCACCTTTTTTTTGTGAACTGTTATAATTAAAGAATAATATGTGTTACTTATTCCTTGGTCATCTTGTTTGAACACTTTCTTCTGTTATCCTAATGTCAGTGTACTACTATGTTATTGTCCGTTACTCTCTGTTTGTAATTTACCTCTTTGGCACTGTAGATGCTTATGTAGCTTAACAATTTTTGAGCATGTCCGAATGAATAAATGATAGCTTATACAAAACATTTTTAATAAATCTTTTTGTATCTCCTAGTTATGGAGCAAAATGAGCCGCAAACTTTAAATAAAAAATATGCTGTGTAAAATAGTAAAGCAAGTGACTTTATTTCTCACGAAAGAAGATGGTGCAATTTGTTTACTAGTTCTTCTCGACAAACAAAAAGTAGGGCGGTGAAATTTTAATATTCATTCTGTAGATGGTAGAAGATACTTAATGTGAGCAGTGGTTCTATTGTCTGTATGCTTCTTCAAGTGTAGCTCATTAGTAAAAGGGAAAAATTGAACTGGGAATAGAAATATGATTATACAACATGTCAGCTGGAATTACTGCTTATTCTTTGTGATGTGCTGCATGATTGGGCACTCATAATGAAATGCCTTACTACAAGTTGTGCAACTGTTACTTCTGCTGCAAGGATGACATCATCTACAATCAAGTCTTCCATTCTATATTTGATAGAAAGGTTTTTTATTCTATGATTAAAAACTCTGATGTTTTAGATTACTAAAATGGCAGATATTTCTTTCTGAGTAGATTTGGTTTCTTTTGTTTATGAATGAATTAATATATTGATATTTTTTTTGTAGATTTGGGCTTTTGTAATACTTGATGTTCATATGTTTTCACATAATACTACTTAGTACACAAATATCATCTTTCAGACAAACTGCTATGCACAATGAGTATGCTGCTTTCCGATTTTATATTCCAGTTATATTTTGTCTTTACCAAACTAACCTGTTTGTGACGAATTCTGAAGAATATTATTGCTATTTGTATCTACGATCATCTTGGATGCTAGAGTGCGTGGAAGAGAAATAGGGATGGGTTTTTTTTTGTTAAAAAGGGCACAGAGGAGGAAATTTATTCCTTATTGTTGTTTAGTATTTTGGAAAGATCATGGAAAACATGGTTTTTCACTTTTTTTTTTTATTTTGTTTGACATGTTTGAAAGAATTGGAATTTGTGATTTGAGTTCTTATGTGGAATTTGTGACTCTTGGGAACATTTTTTACGTTTATCAGATTTTATACAAAAACTTATCAGCAAGGGAATGCAACTTGATGCTGTAAAATTTGTTCATGCTTTTGATCTAATCGGTGAATATCCTCTTGTGCCTCTTCTTAAGTCCTATTTAAAGGATATTCGAAAAGCTGCAAGAGAAATTCCAGAGGGAAGTGATCCCTCATCTATGGTATGGTATTCTCTTTTACAATTGTTTGTTGAGATGCATAATGGTTCATTGAGAGCTCCTTCCCCTTTCTCTTGCAAATACAGAGAGATGCCATCATCAAACAACTTGGTGCTCTGCGAAGCTTATTGAGAACCATCAAAGACTATGGTTTAGAATCAGAGTTGCCATGTGGGAAACTTGAAAAGCATATCATACAGCTAAAGCAACAGAAAGCAGCCCAGAAAAAGCGACTTGCAACAGGTGCCTCAGATTTAAAGGCAGAACAACAACAGCAGCAACTTCAAAAGCGGCCTCGGACAATAGAACTGGATGTCACTAGCGATTCGCTTCCAGGATCTGTTGAAAATCAGCAAGAAGAGCAAATTCATCATTTACCTCGGCCCTCATCTGCCACTGCAGCTTCAGCTGTTTCTTGCCATTCTCATCCTTCACCTGTTCAACATGAGCTACAGGAGCAAAGTGACAGACCTCTTGATCAAGAGAAGCAAATTGATAAGCAGCCTTCCCCGATGATTGCCACTGGAGCACCAGCTTTTGCTAGCAATCCAGTTTCTCCTCCCATTAAGAAACAGCAAGAACAAGAATTTAATATGCAGTCTCAGTCAGTAATTTCCCCTAAAGCAACAGCTGTTGCTAGCAGTCTACTCCCTTTGCCTGTTCAAAAACAGAAAGAACAACCTACCAAAGCACAGTCCCAGCCACTAATTGCCACTGCAGCACCTGTTGTTGCCACCAATTGGTTTCCTTCATCCACTGGTAATCAGCAACCACAGCAAATTGGTAAGCACCCTTGTGCATTAGCTACTACTGTAGCACCAGCTGTTGCTAGCTTGATACCTTCTATATTCTGTCAAAATCAGCAGCAGCATCAAATTAGTAATCAGTCTTGGCCACTAATTGCCCCTACCAAACCAACTGTTGATAGATATCAACAGCAGTCACTAATAGAAAAGCATCTGCGCGATCAGCAGCTACGTTTACATCAGCTACATAATCAGCAGCTGTGCCAACAACTTAGTAAGCAGTCTAGGCCATTAACTGGCTCTTTGATGCCAGGTTCTGGTGGTTATCCACTCCCTCCGCTAATTCAGAACCCACCTCAGTTTGGCATGACAGGACAAGCTTGGCATATGGGTTTGGCTGGTCCTTACGGAATTGTTCCAACTTCTTGTCGCCTGCCAGCACCTTCAGGATTTGGTGGAGTGGCTGCTCCACCAGGTTCTCAACACAATTGTTCAGAGCAGGTTTCTGGTGCTAGTTCATATGATAAGGCAGCACCATATGATCCTTTTGATACAAAGTGATATCAATAGGGTAAAGCAATTGACCCACTTGCATCCTGCTACTTCTTCAAAAGGTGTTATGCTTTCATGTTCAAGCAATTATTATTATGTGATCCATGTTTTCAGGACAGCAAAGAATTCTCTTTGTCAGTCATTTTGTACAGTTCACCAGTTAATCCTCCTGGTGCCATTTTGCTGTTTGTTTAGCAATTCAACCATTCCTGGTCACTATCAATGCAACTCAATCATTTTGTGATTATTGTCAATTAACATAATTATCACCCTTAGCTGTTGACTTTTGGATCGTAGAGTGCTAAATGATCCTTGTTATTTTTGGATTCTCAACCATGTTGTATGCATTTTATGCTGCAAAAAGTACCATTATATTTATTTCTCTAATATATATCATTTCTTTCTAGCTTCTAAATGACAAACACGATTTTTCTTTAGATCTAACCACAGGCTGCCCAATTATTTTTTTTCTTTATTTTTTGAATTTTCATGTGCTTGTGTGATACATTCTGGTTTTGCATGCTCTCCTCTGATTAAACTTCTTATTCCATATATATGTCAATTTCAAGCCATATCTAATTTTAACTGGTCAAAGTGATCCATTTTTTCATTACAACTCGAGTGCTGTTTCTTCCCCTCTAATTCAAAATTAAAACTAACACTCAGGAGGCCATAGCCAATGGGCATTCTATATGAAGTTTCTTAAATTTCTAAATGTTGAGTTCCTGTCTCAATTTTTTTCCTTTAGGTTCTTTTCAACCTTTATTGTTATTTGTAGGTCTATCTCTGCAGTCACATTAAGTGATTCAACACAATGAAGTTTGTTTTTCTATATCTTTTTTGTCTTTACCCCAAGAATAGCTTGATGTTTATAATGTTGGAGAGAAAAAATGATAAATGTTTATGTTTTATCTACTGAATTTTGTGGCAGTGGGTAGGAGTCCTAGTTGAGCAAAAGTTGTAATTGAATGCCACAATTTGTATCACAGCTGTTAATCTTGCTATGCTTTTATGGTATTGTTGGGCTATTACCATACCAAAATGGAGTATATCTAGATGGATGGATGCTGACAAAACAGAAGTAGAAATCAACAATGAAGATATGTGTGCTAAACTCGAGCGGTAGCTTCAATTATAAGACAACAAGCATCTTCGGCACTTGCAAGACATTAATGGATAGATCGAGAAGAGGGGAATTTGTGACATTTACTGGTACTGCAATATTAGTATTTGTCTGATTCTTCTCCCTTTATATTTAGCATTAGAATATGCAAATAGATAAACCTCATGAAAATCAGGCGGATGATGGGTTGTATTATCTTCGGTTTATGTCCTACCACAGGGATATTTTAAACTCTTCTCATTTCACTCTTCTTTATTTATGGACTTGTATTGTCAGCAAGTTTTAAAAATTATTGAATCATGTATATCTTTTAAATTTATTCGATCAGGCAGTACAGCTTTTTTTCAGCATTCTTGAAGAATTGCAAGTGCTCTTTTTCGCTTTGCAGAGTATGCTTGCTATTGTTTGCATTCTTGTTATTAGAATTCAATTTCAAACTGCACCAGCAGCTAATTTTTGTTGTTTAGAAATGGAGAATGATGTGCACCACAGGCACTGTTCTGTTGACATTTGAAATTTCATGCTGAGACATTTGTTCCTTTCACCAGATTTACTTTTCATTGCCAATTTTTAGTTCAAAATTTTGTTTTAAGGATGTATTTATTTATTAATGGATTAGAAAACAAGGCCATCACAACTAGTAAGGTTTGCCAGTTAATTCTACTAATCTCAATTATCATGCAAACAACTTACATTAAATGGCCCTGCCTTTTTAACTATCCCAATTTTTTATTCTAACTTGATAATTCAATTGCAAATCACCCTCCTTTTACATGAAACTTATGACCTAACTTTATTTCTGTTGAATTAGAAACATGTTGGAGCATCTGGGTAAAAGAAATCAAATCAAAATCACAAAAAATTCAACAACACAGGTGATAATAAATCCATATTTGACAGCCACTGAAAGATAGAACAAGGATTTCACAACTAACAAGATTCTGTTTTGTTTTTGGGAGCTTGGGTAATAGGGCGACTGTTCACATAGTGCAGCCTGCACACTGGCATGTAAACATCAGCTCCACCGATGAGCTCAGTCTGCATTTCTGTTGTCTTTCTGAAGGTGAAGAAGGCACGTCGACCACAAAGCTCACATCTTGCTGTCAGCTTGTTCACAGAATCAGCAACGGGTATTACATCAAGCACTGAACCAAAGCTCCTCCTGTTTGAAAAATTTTTGTAAGAAAAAGCAGTGAATTCAACAGTACCTCTTCAGTTAGAATGAAATTGGAGCTGTAATAATTATGTATGTAGTGCGTTTGTAGAACTAGAAAGTTCCGCTTTGAAAAATCAAACTGTTAACTATTTTTTTGAGAGCTTGTGCTAAAACATCAAGAATCTTTTATTTACTGCAGTTGTATCGTCCGGCATGTTATAGACTAGTCAAATACTATGTTTTCAACAACAATGCAATCTGTTCTACTTATTAATGTCTAATACATGAAGTACTCAATGAAAGCTCCACCAGTAGAAATTTTTTGCAAGAAAACGCAATGAATTCTACAGTTTGAAAACTAGATATTTCTCAGTTAGCAAAACCTTTGATTTATATAGCTAGAAAGCAGTATTTTCTGAAAACCAACTTTCAACTCATATTTTTCTCAGGCTTAAACCTAAGAACCTACAATTACTGCAGTTCCATTGTCCTGCAAATCAATACCGATTAAAGACAACTTTAGCTGCTAATATGTGAGGAAAATTCATAGTTGGAGAAGAAATTGCACTGCTATCTTGATTTCCGTGTATCATTATGATTATTGAGGAACGAGGCATGAAGATGTATTGAAAATTTGCAAGTTGGGGATTTTTATCACCTCATATAATCACCATCGAGGCCTGCAATGACAACGGTTTTCTTGTCAAGATCAGCTGCATCACGGCAAAACTCATAGAGATCTTCAAAGAACTGGGCTTCATCAATCCCTATCACGTCCAGCTGAAAGAACATGTTTGCACAAGTTAGCTTTAGGTTAACAATCACCCTGCAAAATCTAAACCATTAAATTCTTTAGATTTTTTTACATAATCCATTGCAAATTGGACAGCAAATTCGATTTGATGCTTTTCTGACGAATTTTTTTAAGGAATATATGTGGAATTAACCATAAAAATAGAGAATTCCTAAAGGTATACAAGAACAATTGAAATATTTTTATTTTGTAATGATACAAACTTGTATCATTTTATTCCTTGCGTAGCAAAACTATAAAAGGTAAATCCCAGTTGCTCAAAAAAAAAAAAGGAATATTTTCATTCCAGTTCAGAATCCAATCCTCAAGAAGTTAATCCAGTAATTTAATTAGTAAAAAAAATAAAAATATAAGGAATCAATACGAATCAAAATGCAAGCCTTCTCATAAGCATCAGATCCCAAGCAATCCCGAAACCTATCGAGCCGATCCAGCACAAAACAGGGCATCTTCAGGCCGTCGTGCGTAACAACGGAATCCGACGCATACCGCGTGTCCTGGCTCGACTTGATCATCGCCACGCTCCTGCTTCAAAAGCGAAAAAAATTCAACAAAACAGAACCACTTCTGATCAAGAAAACCAAATGAAAAACGCAGAGATCTGGCGGACCTGCCGGTGTCGTGCTCGGCCTGGATGCGACGGAGGAGGGCGGTGGTCTTCCCCGCGAACATGGGGCCGATGATGATATGGATCTCGCCAGGCGGCGAGGGGGACTGCTGGGCGGCGGGTTCCATCGCCGGAGATCGAGATCGGATCGGAAGGGAAGAGATTCCGGTGACGAGAAGATGGAGCGAGCGTCGGTATTTAATGGGCTTTTTGGGAATTTCGAAATTCGGGAGCGAGGGAGAGTCAAAATTGGGCAGACGGGAATATCTCGTGGCGACCGCGAACTCGACCGCTCCTCAACTGACGCAGAGAATAAATGGTGGAGGAAAGGGTAGTTTAGGAAATTCGTTCGGAATGTGGTGAGTTAGTCTGTTGATTGAGTGGTGTCGGCTGCATAGTCGGGAACCGGGAAAGATGTGGGGATTTTGATTTTCAAAATGAAGCTTGCGCCGGAAGGAGGTGCTAACGGGCCGCTCGGCCCAGACACGGAGCGAGAATGGAAGTTATTGGGTTGGGGCAGTAATTTTTGTTTACTATTTTGTAACTCTTTTTATTGGGAAATGTAAAAATAAAAAACTAATGTGCCAAAAATGGGATGCAAACCCATACCCTTTCGGACCAAAACCGGAAACTGGCGCCTTAGACCAACTCGGCCATCTTAACTGGCGCCTTAGTTTACATATTTGTTATTAGGCAAATTTTGATTTCACAGGAAAAAACGTACCTCATTCGTTTGAAAATTATAAAATTTATGTGCTATAAATATAAATATTTGTTCATATAATTAGATAGTTGTTTGCAAGACAACTGATAATTAGATGGACATCTTGTTACTAAGAAAATAATTGGACAAACTCT
The DNA here is from genome assembly GCA_005019695.1 of Trichopus zeylanicus subsp. travancoricus. Lineage (NCBI taxonomy): Eukaryota > Viridiplantae > Streptophyta > Magnoliopsida > Dioscoreales > Dioscoreaceae > Trichopus > Trichopus zeylanicus. The sequence continues at coordinate 398,411 of RXID01021780.1, read as the reverse complement.
CTGATATTTAATATTATTAGTTATTTTATTTTTAAACAATTAATGTTTTTCAAGTATCTACAAATAAAATTTACGGCCCAAATCTATCCTAGTAACAAATGTATTTTTCACATTTTCATGCATTTTTATATACTCGAGGTCTAAATGCATAACAAAATTTGAAATTACGATAAGAATACAAAAATGAAGTTTGATAATGAAAGATCTCTTTTAATATCTCTAACAGTTTGTTAACGAGTTATTGTTCTACTAATACTTAAACTTCATAGCCAATAATCACAACATGAAGGATAACAATGTGAAATTTTTATATTTTTGGTATAATTCGTTGTTAGATTCATTAAGAATTTTATAATTTTTTTCGTTTTTATCAAAACCCTTAGTTGGTATTTGCCTTTGACAACACTTGTCTCTTTAGAGAATTTTGGGAGATCAAACATATCATGCAGCAATTATTTGATACTATCCCTTCACCATTCACTACATCTTTATCATCTTGACTAGTAAACATGTGTAATATTGTTTTTTATGATTTAAAGATACATAAGCACCATACTTGTAAATAACTAGTTACTTTATTAAAATTTTAACCTCCAAATAAAATTTTAACTTTTTAAAAATAAAAAAGACTACATGTCTCATATGAAGAGAATCCAATATAGTTGAAAAGATGTAAGAAAGGAAAGTAAGAATAGCGAGAAAGATGAGAACAAGAAGGGGCCAATGACGTTTGGGTCCCTTAACAACATTTCTAATTCAGAAATATAGGTATCGTTTCATTCAAGATCAATATCAGAATCAAGATCAAAACTAGCGAATCACTTTTATAAATTAATACATTTTTATCAAAATTAACGCTATAATAATTTAAAGTTCGAAAAATTATCTAATTTTTTATAATAATTTAATTTAATAATAATGTAAAATAAGTAATATTAATTTTGTAAGATTTTTTTTAAAAAAAAATACCGATCATGCTGACAGAAAAGCTTTTTCTCGTTGACTAACCCTTGTTACAACTCAATTTTGATTCCAAATCAAATGGTGTCATATTACTTAGACCTCAATTTGACAAGGAAATGGTGAATATTTCAACATAATGAGACTTTGATTTGGACGTGGGAATAGAATTGCCATTTGTCACCTAGTTAATTCAGTCTCTTTGCCTAATTAAGCATTTCAAATCCCAAATGACTTCAAAGTGAACTCATTGCTGAGCCACTTGGGACAAATTTAGTCTCATTGACTTGTTCTTCTGAGTTAGCTTAATTGAATAACGAGTTTGTATTTGAAATCCTAGAGAAACTCTAAATGCGGGTATTGAATGTAGACAAAAGAGTTATACAATTTGATGTTCTCGTAACAAGGCTTGTTAAATTTTTTATAAAATTATTTAGTCGGGGAAGGGGGCTAATTAAAAGTTCACACGCTTGACATCACGATGGACTGATACAACGTATACCAAAGGAGTTATGCGTAATTTTCAAATCTTTGAGGATTTATATACAATTTTGATAATTTACATGGAAATTTATATAAATGATTTAAAATAATAATTAAACTGTCTAATGAACAACTAAATGTAATTAAATAGTTAGACATTTATCTAACATTTAGTACTATCAATTATTAGATGTTTAGACAATCTACTTTTGAAATAAACTAATTATAATATAAATATAACAGAAGCGCAAAATTATTAGACCTAATTTCCTAGAATAATTTATCTTTAGGGTATATTTTTTTTAGAAAAATTAAGTCATGCAAATTGAAATACTAAAATGTTAAAAATTTTAATTTTGTTTTATAAGGAATTTAAATTTCGATAAAAAAAAAAATAAATCCTTGATTTCGAGAATTTTGATTTGCTATAAAATTAACTGAAATTTAATGTTAAAAAATTTTTGATTTTAACCCTTGATAGGCCTGAAATACATTAGTTGTCGAAAGTTGCTCCACTCCTTCTCCCACACTTGCGCCTCATACTCTGCGATGCTTTGGCCTTCCGTTGCATCGATGATAAGTCGATAATTGACACCGGCGACAACCTGTGTCTCACCACGAACCACCCGATGGAATACCAGCCCAGTTTTCTTCTCCTCGTTGTGCTCCGAGATCGCGTACTTGCCAATCTCGACGACGTGAGTGTCATTCGCGTCCTTAATCGGCTTCCAGCCGATGATCAACACCTTCCGGGCATCACCCACCGTGGCCACAGCGGAGGTGGTGGTGATGGTGATAAGGACAAGAAGGAGGGTGAGGAAGAGAGGCTTCATGGTATTCGAGTCCGAAGTATTTGTCCAGTGACATACAATGACGTCCTTAAATAGCCAAAATTTTGAATTTTACTATTTTTTTTAAAAACCGGCATAAAAACACCATTTCAATAATTACTAACATATATTTACTGAAATTTATAATGAGTATGGTAAATAAATTATTTTTTATTGATATTTATTGGCACTAGATATGTGCCATCGAAAGAGAATTTTACTACTATTAATTTTTAATTTGATCGATAGATTTATATTTGCCGATGTAAAAATTATGAGTTAATCGCATGTAACTCCTTGAAAACCGATGATGTACGTAAGTCCATCAAATCTAAAAAAAAAAAATTACATATTAGCCATTCTTAAATGACTGTTAGTGTAAATAAATCCATGTCGTTTATCTTAGTGTCAAACCTTATCTTAAAATTTAACTATAAATGTGAAAAACAAATTTACCATGATGTAATGTACGGATTGGAGAAAATATTGTAAGGAAATTACAAAATAGATTCGTATTGTAGAAGGCAGAAAAACACTTATATTCAAGACTAGTGAACCACTTTTGTAAACTAATATCTTTTTATCAAAATTAAGACTTCAATAATTTAAAACTCAAAAAACTATTTAATTTTTTATAATAATTTAATTTAATAATAATATAAAATAATAAATATTAATTTCACAAGATAAAAAAAAAAATTCTAAAAAATACTGACCCGGTCCCTGACACCAAACCAAACAGACCCTTATATTGTAGAAGAAAACATTCGTATGCTTCAACTCAATGTGTATCTCTGTGTTTGAAGGGGATTCTCGATCGTCCAAACGCTGACTTCGATGTGAATTGGCCAAATGAAAAGTTGACCCATACCGATTTATCATGAAAACTTAAACCAAAATGCATCCACTCAACGCGGATTTACTGAGATTTGTGATTAATATAATAAATCATTATTTTCATTGATATTTATTAACCCTAACCATAGTTTGTCTCATTGATATTAATTCATAATTGGGTCAATCGCATATAACTCCTTAAAATTTTATTCAATTACATAATTCTCTTATAAAATTTGAAAATCCAAATTTGCATTAAATAAATAAATAATTATTTCTCTCCGAATTTCTCTTAATAGCCAAGACTCCGAATTTCTCTCCCCTTTTCAACAACTAATGACATATATTTACTGAGATTTGTGATTAATGTGATAAATAATTATTTTGATTGATATTTATTGACCCTAACTATAGTTTGTCTGAGAAATTTATTGATATTAATTCACAATTGGGTCAATCGCATATAACTCCTTAAATTTTTATCCAATTACATAATTCTCTTATAAATTTTGAAAATCCGAATTTGGCATTAAATAAATAAATATTTTGTGAATATTTTCAAACGATGTTAGACGCTGTAAGAAATGTCAGAAATGCTCTTGCAGCCCATAGAAAAAGAGGCTGCGCTTTGCCTCCTCTTCTTTCTACTCCTAGCCGCAAGCATCATCTTCGGTAAATTTGCCTCCATCATTGCTGTTGCCCTCCACCGCCGGCACCTTTCAATCATCCTCCTCGGTGGCCTCGCCGTCTTCTACCCCTCCCATCGCCATCTCCTCCTCCGTCCCCACCTTCGAGAACCTCTCTGCTGACGATTAACTCTTTCTTCTTTTCCACACCCTTGTTGTCTTTCTACTTTGCCCCCCATCCTCAAGTTTGGCAATAGCGTCTTGAACATGCTTGCCACCGACAGCGAGGTCATTACGCTCCAAATTGCGATCAACGTCACTAGAATTGTACGCAAAGAGTTTGAGAAAAATCCCATCTAAGTTTTCGAGGTTGAGAAGGCGCCCCGTGCCCCCGAGAGTTGTTCAAGCTGACATGACACTTTCTATATAGAAGGCGGAGAAGAAGCGTGGGCATGACTTGCCACCCATGCCGCCAATGTTCAGGGAATTTTCTATGGTCACACAAGCAACGCGCGAGCTCAATTATTCTTCAAATTTTTAACTATAGCAATATTCTATAAATTCTAAATATTTGTTAATCAAGATATTTTAGATATTGAGAGTACTTTCTCATAGTACATTTTAGGTTTTCAATAATTTGAAATATTATAGGTATTCAATGTTTTTGATAATTAATCTTAAGTTCTTAACAATTAAAATATTGTGGATATTTGAGATATTTCAAGAACAAAATGAGTGCTAACTTTCAAACTTTTTGAATATTTAACTAGTTATCCGCTCAAATATTTGTAAACTTAAAAAAAAAAAAATTTAAATTCCTCAAACTAAATAAAGAATTTAGAATTTGAAACTTTGATATTTTCAAATTCCTTGAATCAAATACGAGTAAAAATTTAAAATTTCAAGAAATTGATGTCCCGGAAAATCTAAATTTCTAGGACACTAATTTCTATTGAAACCATCAGATCACAATATATTATTTCATTTCATGATGTCTGTAAAAAGTGAGCACATATTACTCCGTGAAATTTTTTATTTGATATGCCTGAAAGACTTGAGCTCCAAGAGCGCGGGCGTGTGCCTCTCCAACACCAACGCGTGATATTTCGCCACGCTTTCGCCTTTTGCCGCATCGACAACAAGCCGGTACTTGACGTCGGCAACACCTCGCGTCTCGCCGCGGGCCACCTGACGAAACACTAGCGTAGTGTTCTTCTCCTCGTTGTGCCTCGAGACCGCAAACTTGCCAATCTCGATCACACGAGTGTCCTTTACGTTCTCAATCGGCTTCCAGCCGACGGTCAGCGCTTCCTGCGCGCCACCCTCCTCTGCAACAGAGGTGGTGGCGATGGCGACGAGGGCAAGGAGAATGAGGAAGAGAGGCTTCATGGCGCTTGAATCCAAGGGATGTGCTCGGTGATAGACAGTGGCGGCCTTTAATGTAACTCGTATGTGCTTTGCCTCCTATTCTCAGACGTTGGCATCATCTCTGGTAAATCAACCTCCATCACCCTTATTTTCCTTGCCCCTTTCTCCTCAAACCTCAACACCCCACCTCCTCACCTCCCTCGCTCGTTCCTTCTTGGCTTATCTTGTCCTTTCTCTCCTCCTTCATCTCCAATTTTAGAAACTCTTTATTGACAACGAGCTTTTTTCTTTCTTTTATGCTCTTTTTATTTTCTACTACATCTTTACTCTCAGTTCCAACAATGGCATCGTTTATATTTTTGTCCACGGACGGCGAGATCATCACACTTCAAATTAGGATCAACTAGTATCAACTAGGATCAACGTTATTGTAATTGTAGGCAAAGTGTTTTAAAAAAAAAAACTCAATTTTAGTTATGTAGTAAATTCATATTTAATCATCATCATTTTTGTTTTTTGATATTTCTAAAACTCTAAAATAAATAAGTAAATAAATAAATAATTTTAGTCAAATTAATTTGTGAACGAATTAACTTGACTAATCTGATTTGTCTTGACCTATTTATAATACAATTAGATAAATGAATTAGTCAAATTATAAATTAAATTATATGGATTGATCTAATTATAGCTCAAATTTTTCCAAATTATAATGAGATTATCCCGACTACAATCCAAATTGGATTATAAGAAATTTGAACCACTTAATCCGTGCCGAGTTTGGACCGGATTGATGGGCGGTGGGATCATATAGGCCCGATGTACTTAAGATGATCCAACACGAAAGCGGATGCGGATCCTCCAAAAAAAATCTGCAATCGGGTCTAAATCTGAACTCGACAGCCAATCGATAAAAGCAAACCCCTTCTCGCGCGGCCCTCTTCTTCCTCGGACTCGAAAGCTCGAAGCAAGAACGATGTTCTTCCATATAACGCTGCAGAAGAACATGCAGCTCCACCCGCGCCACTTCGGCCCCCATCTCCGTGACAAGCTCGTCGCCAAGCTCATCAAGGACGTCGAGGGCACCTGCAGGTCTCCTCTCTCTCCCCGTTTCCCCTCGTAATCCCCCCTAAACCCTAATCCTAATCCGAGCCCATACATGGCCGGACCACAGCGGGAGGCACGGGTTCGTGGTGGCGATCACTGGCGTGGACGACATCGGGAAGGGCCTCATCCGCGAGGGCACCGGCTTCGTTACCTTTCCCGTCAAGTACCAGTGCGTCGTCTTCCGCCCCTTCAAGGGCGAGATCCTCGAGGCCGTCGTCACCATGGTCAACAAGGTTGCTCATTTTTGCCACTTTTGTAACTATTGCCTGTTAGGTGTTCGATTGTTGATGGGGATTGTGGTTTGTTTGGTGTTGCAGATGGGGTTCTTTGCGGAGGCAGGGCCGGTGCAGATATTTGTCTCTAACCATGTGAGTGTTGTTGATTTTGATGTTGTCTGTGTCTCTCGATGTATGGCGATTAATTCTGGTTTTGTGAATTTTGTAGCTGATACCTGATGATATGGAGTTCCAGTCTGGGGACATCCCGAACTATACAACGTCGGATGGATCAGTATGTTGCTTTTCTCAGTTTGTTTTGTATGCGATTGCTCAATTGGTAGTGAAATTGGATGAGACATGCGAAGAAGAAGATTGGTACGACAATGAGAGCTGCTTGTAAATAAGTATTGATTGGAGACAACACTATGATAGGAGCAATAAAATGGCTAAGAGATTGAAAGAGCATTCAATAGGAGGATTAGTTGTTGATCTAGGATAATTACATCCTTTTTATAGTAAAATTAGATATTCAATTCAAGTTGAATTTTAATTTCAATTAGGATTCATTAGAATTTATATAGTTACAGTTCGAAAACTATATCTCCTAAGATATTCATTTAAATCCAACAAATAATCATCAATTAGAAAGCTGAGATCGATTCCTATAATTTTCTTATTTACTATTTTGGATAATTTGGATTTTATATTGTTCAAAATTAGAGTTTATTTATTAGTCTGAGTCAATAACAGTCCTAATTCAATAAGAAATAGAATTTAAATTTTTTATTTAAAATATATTAAGTAGAATTCTTATTGGAATTTAAGTTGTATTTTTAGTCTAAATCAAATAGGACTTTAAGTTTATTAGAAGGTTATATACGACCCTAAATTATAACAAGAGGAAATCTTTTCTATTAATAATATTCTCTTATTTTGGTTTTGTTTCTTTTCATCTTTCTTGTGGATTCAAGAACCTGTTATTGTCAGAAGACGGTGATCTTTTTCCTATCTCTCGTGTATTCCTTCCTTCCGCTGCATCAAGTGGTATCAGAGCGACGCTATTCCTGAGCTCAATTTCATTGTCTGTAGTTGATGGTGACAACTTCATAAACGGTGATCTAAGATATTATCAAATTCGAGATTTGATCAAAAAATTTTTTTCTACTTCATCATTAAGAAGTATAAAGATTTGAAATAAACTGAAACTAAGAATCAAGTTCATAAATTGATCGTTGAAGAGTCTCGCGATTTGACGTTTTGGAGATCAACATATGAAACTATTTAGGAAAACCAAAATTTTGCTGAGATGAATATTTCATACTTTCATGGTTATGAGGATTTGTTTATTTGGACGAAAAAAGTTGAAAATTTTTTTAAGTTTATGGAGATTTCTGAAGAGAAGAATGTGAAAATTATTGAATATAAGTTTAATGGTTATGTTTCGTCTTGGTGGGAGCAAATTCAAATTCAAAGAATATGTGAAGGCACGTAAAAAATTCGCTAATGGTCGAAGATACTTAAACAATTTAATATGAAGTTCTTAAAAGAGAATCAAAATCAACTAAGACATATCTCTTATCTGAGGGCTTTCGAAATTGAAATTAATGGAGACAATTATGAAGTATTAATTCTATATCTTAGTAATTTTCCTTTAGTATTGTATTATTAAGTCGAAGAAGGAGTTGTGGATCATGTAGAAGACAAATATTTGATATTGAGGATCTCAAAGATTCTTTCTTCAATGAATTAGAAGATCATACAAAAATGATTTTGAATATTACAGAAAATTTTCAAAAGACTATCGATGAGAATTAATGTGAATCAGTTGATAATTTTGAAAGCTACAAAGAAGAATTTTCTACTTGTGAAAATATTGACTATACTGCTCAATATTATTATTTGAACTCATCAAAAGCCAATTTTCTTGAACAAGTAAAGGAAATTCTTACAATAGTTTTTTTTATACAAGATTCAAAATTTGCAATGACAAATTTAGATTATTTTAGTAATTGTTAGTAAATTTGTGAAGAATATTTTTATTTTATGATAACAAATCATAAATTGGTGTGTATAAAAATTTTATTTTAAATAAGGCCAAAGGAAACTTTATAAAAATTCAAGTGATTGTACTGAAGAAAAACAAGAGATTAAAATACTGAATATGTTAATCGAAGAAATCTCATTAGTTTACATAATCAAGTTCTATATTAAAAAATATTTGAAAAGAATATAATTGTAATAACAAAGAGTTCAAATTTTGATTTATGATAAGTCTTTTATAAGTGAAGGGGTTTGATATATGACAACTACATTTTTTTTATAGTAAAATTAGAGATTCAGTTCAAGTTGAATTCCAATTCCAATTAGGATCCGTCAGAATTTGTACATTTACAGTTCGAAGGCTATTTATATTGATCAAAATTAAAGTTTATTTATCAGTCTAAGTCAATAATAGTCTTAGCTCAATAAGAAATAGGATTTAAACTTTTTATTTAACATATGCTAAGTAAAATTTTTAGTAGAATTTAAATTATATTTTTAGTTTATATCAAATATGACTATAAGTTTATTAGAATGCTATATTATACAATCTAAGATTATAACAGAGAGAAGGTTTTTCTATCAATAATATTATCTTTTTTTGAATTTGCTCTTTTTCTATCTTCCTTATAGATTTAAGAATATATCGTGGTGAGAAAACGGTGATATTCGTTCTCTCTCTCGTGCTCTCTCATATTGCGTCAGTAGTTGACATAAAAGAGCATGATCAATTTTGCACTTTAGCCTTGTTAAAGAACATTCCCATTCATGATGTATAGAGCCTATCAAGAATAAAGTGGCTACTTGTATTGAATGAAAGAATTTTATGACATATCTGATAATAAACTCACACCCTTTGGTATCTAAATGTATGAAAGTGCTCAGAGAACTTGTCTGCTAAAAGATGATAAAGGAAAATACCAGTACCTTCTCTTTCTGTTAGACTTCTTTTCAGCAAGATAACTAGCAACCTCTTCAATCACTTGTATTTCGGACTAGGATTTGGTTTCTTGTCCTAAAGCTACTTCCGTTGCTAGCAATTGTGGTGCATGCTGGCACAAAAGGGTAAGAGGGATAAAATGTTCAGTTGTTGTTTCGTTGAGGTAAATACAAAGAACTATGAGTATGACATATTGCTTATGGAGAAGAATTACTCACCAGATACCACAGCTTGCCTCCCTGTTCCTTTGTTCTGTACTTCACCTGCCCAAGGTGTGTTCTCATTCTTACTGTTAGTTATTCTCACAGAAGAGACAATTGCATCTGAAAGGATGCTTTTGTATCTGAAATGACTGGTTACTAGTTAGAATGATGAACTACTGAAACTGAAAATTTTGCATGTAAATGTGAATATGAGCTACCAACCACACCCTATTAGTCATAACCGCTTGATTGCTGAGTAGATCTAATTATGACAAGTTGATCCTTAATATTGTTGCATGTCATAATTAGATGATTTTCTTTGATCTTCAACTTTAGGATGACATTAATGTAATATGTATTATCAGCTTTGCATGTTACGCTCTGGATGAGTAAAACAACCTAGATTTGGGCAGATAACTCAATCAGTTAAATTCCACTATTCTGGCCCTCAGTTCCCATGTCAACTACGATAAGTTGATAGCACTACCAAGTGCATCATTAACCTCATTTGCTCACTCAGAGTTGTATATTACAAGGACAAAAGATATCATTACTTGTTTATCTTAACATTTGATGCTGATTATCTTGTTGAATGTTTTTCTTTGGCGTGCTTATACCATTGCTCTCTGGCCAAAGGCAGCACTCTATATCTGTCGAAAAAAAGCACCCGATTCTGATATATAACTCCTGTTCTCCTCTGCAGGTTAAAATCTCAAAAGATAGTGAAGTTCGGCTGAAGATTATTGGGACCCGTATTGATGCTACTGAAATTGTATGATCTTGTCTCACCTTCATTCATATTTATTGTTAATTAATAAAATCTTCCTATGTCAACCTTGTGGCAGTTGTGCTTTGAGCATTGCTGATGCTGTTTTTTTTTTTCAACTTGTTATGAGACAACAATACTTCCCAACATGCAGTTCACATATTATGAAATTTACAGTAACACTAGCACTTGTACATCTTTTGAGTTGCATTTTGAAATTAACTCACCCTGTCTGATGATCTATTGCAGTTTTGCATTGGCACCATAAAAGATGATTTCTTAGGTGTAATCAACGATCCTGGGGCAGTTGCTTAGGCATCTAAAACAACTCGGCATTGATCATGTGCTGTTTTTGTTATTACATTCTTGACAACCTCAAGGGATCTTATCGTACTCGATATTTGATATTTATTTTACTTTACACATCTGATTAATCGCCCTTGTATTATGGAGATAGTGTGATTCCGGTGAAGCACTTTGCATACCTCCATAATGTTAATGATGACAGCTGCAAGTTGTGCCTAATTCGATATTAGTTACTCCTGGGAAGTTATTTCTAAATTTGGAAAATTATGGTTGACATGTTGGTTTGCTTTCAGTTGAGCACGATTGCTTCAATTCGTGGATCTAAATGAATTTTTTTTTTATATACATTGAGAGGAGAGAGAAATAATAGCTCGATGAAAATTTTAGAAAATTTTAATAAAAATAAAGAAAATTAAATGTGAGTTAGCGTTTTAATGAATTTAGAGTTTTGTGTTTAACCTGTTTTTTGACATATTTACGTTGACATGCAACAATATAAAGTGAATGAAATAGCGAAAATAACATAAGAAGGGAACTAGATTGGAAATGTTCAATTCAATCAAGCCAAATTAACACCAGCCAACATATATATGTATATGAAAAAAAAATTGAAATTCGAAAAATAAATTAAAAACCATCTCATATTCATATATTGTTAGAAAGGTCTAAAAGTATTGCTACTCCAATAAGCTTCATATGTCAAAACTTTTCACTGTGGTTTGATATCGCTATCCCATTAATCATGTATGCATAAATATAATAGTTGATGGGTCAATAAAATAAGTTAAACACTAAACTATTTTAAAAATTTAAATCAATAAAATATAAATTTGTTATTATATATATCAAATTTTATTTATCGAATTATTCGATAATAGATTAATTTATCACACAGACAAAGATTTGTGTACTAAATTCGGTTTATCCATCGCATATAATGACATATCTAGAATATTTCGGCATATATATTAAAATAAAAATAATTTTTGATCATTTTTTGCTTCAGATGAAGTTTGCACTATAGAGAAAATTGTTTTAAACAAATCGGTATTACCGTTGGATTAAGGTAGCAATAACTATCATTAAAAGGGTTTGACATTACCGTGATAATTAAACCAATATACAACCTGGACAAAATACATAAAAAACAAGTTCTATTGTAGCTACAAAGTCATATTGTAGACTCTTCATGTACCACTCATATTCCACGTAGCTGTCGTCACTTTATATCCAACACCCTTTTTCCGCCCAACGGTGCGCTGTAAGCATTGTTACAGTGACCATACACAGTCATGCAACATCAGAATGTTGGATTTTGTTTTCTATCTCGAGATACTATCTCAAGCACATATCATGTTCACAGCTGTCTTACTCACAGAAAAACTCCTCGCGGTTTGGATTGGGGTCAAAATCAGGATTAATATTTTTTAAAAAAATTAATATTTTTTATTTTATATTATTATTAAATTAAATTATTATAAAAAAATTATATAATTTTTCGAATTTTTAATTACTGTAGAATTAATTTTAATAAAAAAATATTAATTTATAAAATAATTTATTAATCTTAACCTTCGTCTTATCCTTGGTTTCGATCGAAATAGTGAAATGCCTCTTTCATACACTTATGGCTACTGTTAATTTCTATAACTACAGAGAAATTGTAAATTAAAAATCAAAGTCAAATGCTAATACAATTCATTAACCACAAAAATTCTAATGGTTAGTCGAGCCCTAAAACTTGATCCGAAGATTCATTCAGGCTGGATTCAGATTTTACTCAATGAATATATATAAATAAATAAATATAAAAATATACGCAATTTTAAAATCGTAGGAGATTATAAATAAACATAACAAATCTCATAATTGTATATAAAAATCCCCCCAAAATAGATAGTTATTAGTAACAATGTTGCATTTTTCATGAACATTAGTTATAAGTTTTTTATTCATTTTTAACTTACATTCACTATTAAATAAGAGTTCAAAAAAATCAAAAAAAATTTTATTTTTGATAAGTTCATAAAATAAAATCTAAAAACAAATTTAAAAAATGATGAAATAAGAAATTATTGTTCATACGCCGCACAAAATTGAACGCTGCTAAACGAGAGGTCGGGAAGGATTTCTTTGCAAGAAAAATATTCCATCTGTTCGCGCCTGGACAAATGGAAGATACTCCCTTTGGACATTAATTTTGGGAGAAAAATTTCGATCCGCATGTGAAACGATCAAATAAGATTCATGCGTGGCCATTTCGACGAGAATCCAATGCGCCCGAACGGCACGGATAGGCTTCATGGACTTAGCCACGTCAAGGCCCGGGCCCAGAGCCCGGCCCAAAAGAGAGATGTGCTTCGGGCTCCGACTGGGCCCGTTTGAAGCCCGAAAATGGGTGATGAGTCCCGGGAATCACCAGGTCACGTAAGCCTGGCACGGCAACATGTGATTTTCTAAGCCCTCGTGAAGGCTAAGAATGCCTGTGAGGTGCCTTCTTAAATTTCTTTTCTTTTTCTTTTTTTTTTTTTTTCAATTCCTGGTTAAATAAATTCACAATTCGAGTGGAATTTTTGTGATGTGGAATTCGGAAGGAATTTGATGCTCACATGCACAAATTTAGTTTTTTTTTTCTTTGAAAAATCCAGTTAAAAATTTTTAAAAAAAGAAGAAAAATAGGTGCAATTATGTTTTATTGAATAATAGACACTCAAAAATAAAAAATTTACATGTAAAATAAAAAATATTATATGATAATAAATTTAAGTGTGAAAATTTTAAAAAATATTTTTTTAAATCCAAATCATTTACATGTAAAAAAGTCGACAATTTAACAGTTTAATTACCATATATTTATATTATAAATATATATTAACAATTTAACAGTCGATATTAAAAACGAGACATTTATAAATATTCAATATTTGTTTTAAAAACCACAACTAAAACAAGAAAAAATATATTAATTTCTACACTGCAACTCCAACGGTCACACCGGGCTTGAAGACTAAAACCCTAGACCGTGACAACATTTACACCAAACCCCTCTTCGTCTCCCTTCATATCCCGCGCCAAACACACCCACACGCACACACACTCCATCTTCATACTACTGGACTCGTATACTATCACCTTCAAGCTTCCACCTTCCTCCCCAATGGACAACTCGCATCGCAAGCCGCCGGCAAGGCCGTCGAAGAAGGGCCCTGCCCGCGGCAAGGGCGGCCCTCAGAACGCCTCTTGCGAGTACCGCGGCGTCCGGCAGCGTACATGGGGCAAGTGGGTCGCCGAGATCAGGGAGCCAAAGAAGCGGACTCGCCTCTGGCTCGGCTCCTTCGCCACGGCCGACGAGGCTGCCCTCGCCTACGATGAAGCTGCACGCCGCCTCTACGGACCCGACGCCTACCTCAACCTCCCACACCTCCGCTCCAACTTCTCCTCTCCCTCTTCCCCCGCGGCCCGGCACAGCCGGTTCAAGTGGTTCAACTCCAAGAACTTAAGCTCGTTTTTCCCTTCTTGTGGCCTGCTCAACCTCAATGCGCAGCATAGTGTTCATGCCATTCATCAGAGACTTCAGGAGCTCAAGAAAATCAAACCAAACTCTTCTGCTTCTTCTTCTTCTTCTTCTTCGACCTCTTCTGCTTCTTTGGAGAAGAAAAAAATGAAGAACAGCGTTATGAGTGCAGAGGAAATGAGTGCCCGGCCGGAAAAGTCATCTTCGGCTGCAGTGGTTGCGGAGACTGAGAAGCCGCAGCTTGATTTGAACGAGTTTCTGCAGCAGTTGGGGGTGTTGAAGGAGGATGGTGCAGAAGAAGGAGGTATTGAGGAGGGAGGGAGACTGCCGTCGGCAGAGGCAGTGGAGATGGTGACGGAAAATGGCGGTGCGGTGGGGCAGATATCGGCCGGGTTTTCGGATGAGGGTATTGATTGGGACTCGCTGGCGGAAATGGGGGGTATGGAAGGGCAGCATGTGGTTGAAGATGGAATGCTGCATGTTGAGGACGTGCATGATGAACTAGGGTTTCCCCTTTCCATTTGGGATCTTTGAAGTTTGAACTTTCCAATATGGTTTACTAGGGTTATGCCAGGGTTAGTAAGAGTTGCTTAGGTGAAGGTTTTATTTTATTATTTTTTTTTTTTTTGGGATTTTCATGCATGGCCTCATGAAAAACAACATATTTATGTGCCATCTCCCTCAAACCATTTTAATAATTATGCACTTATGCACAACTCTTTTTTTTTACTTTTATCAATCGAAAATTTGCCAAAGATAGTCGTCTGGACGATGATAGAAGAAGCTTTAGGTTGAGAAAATTGAAAAAGAAATTATGCATAATGTCGAAAATGTTTAAAATATGACATTTTTCAGATGTACACATAAAAAAAACACTCCTTTTCATTTTATTTTCTTTTATTTCCTTTTTGGTAGGTTTAATCCCTTCCCGATTGTTGAACGCTAAGATCGAATCCTACTTTCGAATCCGAATTTGTAAGTCCTGATCTCTTTTTAGAATAAGTTATTTAGAGTTGAAATCTTCTATGAATCTATTTCAACTAAGATTTCATGTTGTTTTGAAGAGAGTAATCTTATACCCTAACCTCGCACTTCCTCACTGCATCAATTGAACTATAGAAGTAGCTTAATTTACCACTATCTACCTCAATTTGTTTGGGAATGATGAATATAATTACTTCATAAAAGGGTCTTTACAAAAGAGAAATTTTCCTTTAGAAACTCAGAGCTTTCAATAAGTTCCATCTGCAGATGGTTAGCAGCAGATCCAGATCATTTTGACAGTAATTCCTAACAGCAAATCATTACAGAATAGCGACTTTGTCATAATTTCAGGAATTTTTTTCGCATCCAAACTCCTGATATTGGGTATCAAAGCATGAATCACTTGAAGACCATGAAGCCCTAGATTGGAGTCAGCTTCATGAACCAAATCAGTAGAATTTCTGAGGATTCGCTGTCATTCTGCACCGAAGTATCAGACAACAATCCCAGTAACTTCATTTCCAAATATCTATTCATTTGTGAACTCCGATGCACTTAAATATTCACCGTGCTCCTCAAAATATTCAACCATACGTTTCAAGAAGCGATCATTGCTTACAGTGTCTGTATCACAGATAATACAGCACTGCCTCCGTGCTCGCGTCACAGCCACATTCATTCTCCTATGATCACTTAGAAACCCCACCTGCAAGCATAAAAATAAATTTATATTTCACAGGAAAAACCAAGTTGGAAATAATAAAAAGTGCATTTTCTAAGGAGTTACCTCTTTCTTTGAATTAGATCGGACCATTGAAATGATGATGGCTTCTTTTTCCCGGCCTTGGAACCCATCAACTGTAGAAATTTCCAGTTCCTTTAGTTTGTCCTCTTTGCTTCTGATCATCTTAAGTAGAACCACCTATATAGAAATATTGAGGCAGGCTTGGGGTCAGCTGAGGAAAATACATCACAGGAAATTTTCACAATGGATATCCAGGCTGTTTAGTTGTTCTGCTATAGATTTCCAGCATCTCTTATTAATTTTATATTAATAATGAACTCTTATCTTGCATTATGACTTTTGACAGGTGTCTTTCACTTTTTATAAATTGGTTTAACAAAAGGCACAAAATCAATGGTCTGTTCCGGTCATGCTTATGGCGAGTCATTAAAATCAGCCAATCTGTTTTGCTGACTTTCTATATAGAGCAATTATACAAATTTAATTCGTATTGGTCCCACATTTTTTTTTCTAATACAAGGATGTCAATCTTGAGATAATGACACAAGCATTAGGAGACCAGATGGGCAGATTGAAGACATGTTAGTGAGAACTTAGATGACTAGGCAAATAGAATGACTAAAGAATCCAAGATGGCCTTATTGATGACAAAATTCTGAATATATGGTCTGATTGTCGTCATCATCATCTAATATCTACTCCTGAAGTACAAACTGCTATGCATCACATATTGAAAGCTCAACAAAAGAGATGAAGTGGCCAACATTATCTCCATTACAGGTGTTAGCTCCACGTTCTAAGGACTATGCATGGCTATTGGCACTCCTTGGTCAAGAGGCTCGTCACAACCTTAAGTACTGGTTGATACTGGTTGGCAATCAGAAATGAGACTGGAATTTCAGTGTTCCTGGATGCAAGATTGCCTAATTCTAGCTTTGGTAAATATAAGATTTATTGGTGTAGCTTTGGCAAGTAAACACAAGCAAATGGTGGTGGAAAATGCCTATTTTGCAGAGATTGGAAATCCTAAATATGGATCTCCAAAATCATGTTCATTGACATGTCACTTTTGAAAAGAGCATCTAAAACAAATAAATTTATTAATTGAGTTGAACCTGAGCAGCATAAGGGGTGATGATTCCAATATTCCCCACATGAATGCCACTGTTGATAAGTCTCTTTACATGAGCTATGGCAACTGCAGCTTCACCCTCATTCATTGTACTGTCTTCTTCATCTTTCTTTTCTTCCATGTCACACCTAACAAGAATAGGCATGTACTTGTTAGAAGGATACCGGAAGTGGTTAATTATTGGTTGTCAGTACTTAATATGGATAGCTGAGACAATTAATAAACTATTAAAGGAACTGGTCAATGTTTGTGATTACAGGCTTTCCTTGCTCTCCATGGATTTAGCAGCAAATCCTAAAAGTTTGACATATTTGGGAAGTTTCATTTATATGATTGTTTTCCACTCCCCAGAGTTTCATAACTGGCTATACACTTGCAATCCTCTAGTTCATAAGCATCCATTATAAGGTTCCTTTATTTCAGCCTTTGTACAAGGGCTATGCTATGACATCCCAAAATCTGGACTAAGGCCTACGATCAAGAACACTAACATAACACTGTAATTTCCAGAGAAAACAAACTAACATCCAAGGAATTCAGTAATATCTGACTATCGCCAGAGGCATTTCAGAAAATATATCAAACAATGAGCTTCAAAACTGTCAACTAAGATTGGTTCCTTCTATTTCAAGAGGGCGGAAGAAGCAATGCTAGAAGTGGATTCAGAAGAATCCTCAACAAGTCATTTTAAACAATTTAATTGGTCGAGACAATTTTATCCACAATCATTTTACGATGAATACAGGACAGGTCTATGCTAACTCGTCCCATGCTCCAAACATGCAAATTTTGAACTTCAAGCACCTTCCTTCCTCTTAGGGAGGAACATCTTCTAGATTGAAGGCTTGAGCCAAATTCACCAAACCAAGCTCAGGTCTCAGGTCTAAGATTGACAAAAAAGATGTTGCATGTAATGTATCACATTTTCTTTCTTCCCTCTTGAAAGATAATAGGGCACAGATTGGCCAAGCCAGAGTCAGGCCAGGGAAGCCTGAGGCAACCCAATCTGTGCCCATATTTGATGTTTAATTTTGTGCAGATCAGGCTGGGACTAGACCATTAAATTTTTTCAAGCCCTCCAGAGCCTAAACCAGGCCGGAGCCTGAAATTTTTGGGCTGTCTTGTGCAGGGGTATTGGCCAGCTCAGCAACCCCATCAGGCACCAAGTAGAGCACTGTTAGAGATAGAAGAGCCAGCAAATGATGCATCTCAAGGAGATGCTACCATCAAAACACTGAAAAATAATTTCTGGACAACAATTACAAAGCAGTGGTACAAGCATATACTTCTCAAGTCCAAGCAAATAGAAGGGAACAACAGGACTCTTACCCTGCTATGTCGATGAGAAGCAGGACTGGCTCCGTTGAAGAGGACCTTTGAACATTTTCAAGATGACAAAGAACATGTCTGGCAACAGAGGAATGGGCTTCAATCTGTAAGGAAAGAGAAATATGAATTAGAAGATATGTACTGGATCATGCCACTTCAAGAATCTGAAAGACAAATCCTAATCTGAATGTAACTCAACAAAACAAAAGCCAAAATTTCAACACCTTGCTGTCATACAGCTCTTTAGATGACCAGTTCATAATGAGTTCATGCATACGATACTGGACAGTAAGCATAGAAGTGACTTCCTCTCCATACAAGCTTGCAAGACGCTCAAAGAGTGTTTTTCCTAAGCCTTTCTTCTCAGCTTCAGCACTTTGTATTGTTGGGGGAAGCTGAAGATGGTCCCCAGCAAGAACACATCTTGATCCCTAAAACAGTAAACAAGGATCAAATCACCGGTCAGAAACAACTTAAGGTTCACAGAATTTCCTGTGGATGACAATTAAGTTGTTGAAAAATGGAACCAAATCATATTTTGTACATTTCTCTACAAGATAGTTAACTTTGCAGATGTTATCCATAGCATCAAATAATATAATTTCATCCCTACAAGTTTTGTCGGAGGAAACAGGAATCAGTGCCCTACAAGTCAACAGACAATATCATATCTTCTTTGTGAATACTGGCATCCAATACATCGACATTTGTCTTGTTTGGCCAGAAATCCCCTTTGGAAAGAAAATAATTGGACCCATTTGACATTCACACCTGGCATTTTCAGATTTTGATTGAAGCTTCTCTATAGTAGTAGGTCGTTCTTTGAAAATATTCTGAATTCTAGTAAATCTGAACTTTCTTGCTGCTAACCACCTTAACTGAAAACAGGAAGTTTCAATTCTTCAAGACAGGCTACAATGAAAGATGCTTAGAGATTTTACCTCATTCCAAAATTTTCCTCAAAACTTCCACTAATATTTTTGGTATGCTTCTCCCCCTTTGCTACCTCTCATGCTACCACTCTCTTTTTTCAAATATATAAAACAAATTAATATGCACAATTACCAGGAAACTAACTGAAAGTTTTACCTTCAATAAAGCTATCCAACAAGCTACCTCGAGTGCTTGAGCAGCTTCATCAATTATGACTAAATCAAATGTAACACTGGCTAGTTTCTTAGAAAAAGCACCAGCTAAAGTTGTCAATACTACATCTGCATTTTTTATGACATCCATGACCGCAAGCTGCTGTCTCTTCCTCTCTTCTTTTGCAAGGGTCCTCAGCTCTTTTCTTATGTCCCTCTTTGTATTTCTGTCTTTTGTCTTCAGCAGCTTCCCATTAAGAGCCTGTAATAGTCATAACGTTGACAATAATTCCAAGCATAAGGAGAATAACCTTCCCATAATGCAAAAAAGTGCCAAATCAAGAAGTTACAGAATGTATCAAAATTTTAGTCCTTGGCACATTATATTGATCCCTTGAAAAACATATGGGCAAGAAATGCAGACTGAATACTAACTGGAACAATAAACAATAGGGAATCTGAAATGAATCTAAGTACCTTCATTTCCTTGCGAATATCATTTGCCAGGGAACTATTATCCCCTTTCAGAACCTAATCAAGGATAGAAACCGAATGTCAGAAATAAAATAAAGCTCCTTCAGCCTGCAAAAAATTGCACTTCCAGGGTGTTTTCATACAAAATACAAAGAACAGAATTAAAATAGTAACTTTTCCTTAAGGGCGTGTTTGGATACTTACGAAAAAAATCCATAGAATTTGGGGTTGCATACTAACCCACTTCCTATACAATATCCTATGGTTGGTGGGATGAGGCAATTAATATAGGGAGAAGATTGCATACAAGCTCCATTTTATAGGATAAATAAAAAGAGTTGGTATCTCTTTTTAGTTTTCCTATGAAAATCATAGGAAATCTCATGATTCTGTAGCAATTTGAGTTGTCAAAAAATTGTGTCAAACACCTCCACAGAAATTTTTTTACGAAGGAAAAAAATCCTATGAAACCCCCAATTCCTATGGAATTTGTGGTATTCAAACAAGCCCTGAATTGGTGGCATCAACTACATTATCATATTTGAAAGCCTCAGATAGTCCAAAAATGTTAGCAGCCAATCCTATGTTAATTTCTTGCAAATAGAAACAAATCCTCAATTTCATCCCACATTTGAAGTCACTTCAAATGCAATTAGCTAAATCAGTAAGCCTCTCTTCCTTTAGATTGTCTGGTACAGCTCTCCATGAGATGAACAAAATAAAAATTCTCATCACTGAAACATCATCTACTACAAGGCAATATATGGGCCAACTTCTGGTAACCACAAAATGGGCTTCAATTTTGGCCTTCAAAATTTCACGAAATACATTCCTGATAGAGCAAAGTGTCAAAAAGGGTAATTACATCAAAAGAGTCATGGCCTAATGAAATTATCATCATTGTGGCTAAGCCTTCTCCAAACAATATACATTTTTTTATGGTGCACAACCAAAAGCACCAGAAGGTTCCACAGAATAAATGAATAGACTTTCATAACTAACTGCTAGCCTGGCAGAAAAGAGAAGGAAGAATCAGAAACATAAAGGTTATAGTTTCTATGTCTGGATGGGTGGGATCATGTAAACCTCAAATGAGGATGTAAACCTTCCAGTGGGTGCTTTACAATCTATGACCAGAATGATGGCTTTGAATGATCTACCAGAACAGTAAATGATTTTATTTTGGACCCAAACTCAAAAAGTTCATGCTGGACTATCATTGTACCTCAACCAATACAATTCATTGAATACCAAAGCAGTAATGTTCCCACAGCATTAAAGATAAAATTAAAGAATTCTACTAATTACCCCAAAATATTATTACATCCCTTGCAACTATTGATAGACACATTGGACCAAGTGCATATGACTATAAAAAGGGTTAATGGATTTCATCCAAGACATGTAGCAAATGCTGCTATTTCCACAATAATCAATACCTGTGCATCAAGTGCACTATCCAACACTTGAGGTAGCAAACGAGCTGGATGCCCCAACCTCACCAACTTTATCCTGATGAAATAAATAGAAATAAAATGTGTGAGACAGTTAAAATCTTCTCCTTCAAGTGAATTCCAATGGACATCAAAGGAAGGAAGCCTTAGAATATGTTTTGTAGCCACCAAATGCATAAGAGGGCATAAATTGTACATTAGATCTGTTAAAGAATACTTTTTGGCCATTCATTGAAACAGTCCACTTTTGGATTTGTCTAAAGAGGGGAAGGTAGCTTGACTGCCACCAAGCACAATCACTAAACTGCTGTTGCACAAATTGTTGTAACTAGTGGTGCTAGTTACTTTTTATGGATATTATAATTGTGTAATTTTATCTTCCCTTGCCAATGTAACTCGTGCATTGAGGTGGCAACACAACAATTTGCACCCCATTGTCTACACATGAATTTCAAACCGCATCAATTCCCATGTTAGATGGAACAACTTATTCTTTCCGATCCTAGTTATTTCACCAATAAGGTTGCAGAAAGAGGACAAGGGACTAAAAATCTGCAATGCCTCCTATAATAGATCCTAAATTCTGAGAAAGAAATATGATTATGGCACATGCTCCACAATTTGAGAATGTGTGCAGTGTAAATCCTATTTGCACCCTTTCTAACAATTTTGCCTAAGGATGCATACCAAGAACTTACCACCTAAACATTTTAATGAACAAATCGAAGCAGAGGAAATACCACATGCCAAATGAAACTGTTTCAGTTCCTTGTATAGCTTTGTTGCTTCAACCTATGGCTGCAATTTGCCACAAGATGATAAACCACTATTTTCAAGCATGATTGTGCTGTTAACAACTGGTTTAACGAATTATATTCATTTGTAAAGCACTAGGAAGAGTACATATTACCTAGAGATAACCAGGCATACTTGTCCAAATGTATTCTTCAACGGTAATGCAAATTGAAATGTAAAGATAAAATGATGTATAGAAGTAGTTATCAATGAAGTAAACTGGAGCTCAGAAAATAGAGAGGAAAGCTAGAACCCTTGTCTATATAAAGAGCATAAAAGTTTTAGTAGTTGCCAAATGACTGAAAACCAAATACCTGTAAGGAAATAATCGTTCAACAATGTTGTCAACAGCAATATTGGACGCAGCACATGCAAGAATCTTGGATCCTCGTTTGACTTCCTGTAAAATGATTTCAACCACTGTTGTTGTCTTCCCAGTTCCAGGTGGTCCATGAAGCAAAAATACATCCTTAGATGAGAGCGCCTTTGATATTGCAGCTTTCTTCAACAAAAGAGAACATTGGAGAAGATTTAGCATGGAAACAACGAATATACACAACTGGCAAAGCAAAAAGGCAAATTAATGTCTAATGTTGGATCTACAATCATGGTAAACTTGTCTTGCAATCCATAGAATGATGCTAAGGTCATCCTTGTAAATGTTGCATTGCAAAGGGATGTCCCAACCTCAACAAATAGTTTGACTAGTTACAAACCAAAACATCACACTTCCATATAATGTCTAATACCCTTCTTAATTACTTCCAAAAATTATTTATTCAGTCCTGAAGATCAACCATCTGCTCCTTTGGATCTGAATGCTAAAACTGTAAAGCAAAACATACAGGGATTGATCTCAGCTGTAAAATCCACATAATCAACCGGCTAAACTAAATCTGTTAGTTGGATGAATAGCATTGCCTTCCAAGACTACTGATGGACAAATAATCCATTATTTCCACAGACTGAACCTTTACACAACATACTTGATAGATGAAACAAAAGAAGAAAAATTAGTACCCCAGAATAAACATAAAAACTAGGTCCACCTGTGAATGATCAAGGTTCCTGTTAAATGGTGTAAATGGCATGGTTTTCTTTGCAGATGCGGGTGATCTTTCGCCAAATAAAACAGGAATCAAATCTCCAGCTGGTCCTTTCTGAATACCCTTGCTAAGTTGAATTAGCGCATCTTTCATCCTGTGATAAGTCACCTACATTAAAAAGTCAATAGGAATGGTGATTAATAAGTGTGGAATAGAAAGCAATAGAATATTCACTTAAAATCAATCATTTGAGATTTTGTAACATTTAGTAATACAGAAACAAAATTGTTGAAGTAATAAACAAGCGAGCAATTTGTTAACCCATATGGCATCCTTCTTTCCTATTTAATCAGCTGTCTTCTAGATAAATCAGCAGCCTCAGGAATACAGGACAAGTAGTTGGACTTCAAAACACTTTGTTGCAAAAAAAGGTAGGTTGTATCCCTGAGCATAATTGCTTATTAGGGAAAAAAAGCAATAAGGTAAAGTATGATGAGTGCTGCAAATTCCAGTACTAATTTGAAAATTGCAGAAAATCAAATAAAATTGTTTGAAAAACTTGAGAGTAATTGACTGAGAAAGGAAGCCCCAAGCTAACGGTAATAACCATGAAGTTTTTGAGTCCACAAAGAGTTTCCTGAACATAATTCTCATCATTAGGAAAAGTCAGCTCAAAAAATTCTTCGCTTAGAAGTTTGGGGTGCAAGCTTCGCACAAATCTAACTTTATACTCCTGGACTGAATTCAGGATTTGATGTCATATAATTTTGAGATCTTTACATACAACCCCCTAAAAAATACCCTATTTATGAGCAACCCCACGAAATCAATATTTACCTACAACCTTTCCGTTTGTGATTTTATTACCTACAACCCATGATTGATTTTTAATAGAATATTAAACCAAAATTTTTCATTTTGCCCTTCAACTAATTTTCACATAAGCTCTCTTCTTTTTTTTATTTGCATTATGCATCAAAAATTTTTTTCACACAAGTCCTCAATTGATTTTTTAGAGTTGGTCAGTCACACCCATTGCCACCACAGGATCTGGCCACTGGTGCTTACGATCAGCTTCTGCCAACAGAGGATGGCCCTATTCCACCGTGGCTCCCTCCTCGCAGTTATTTCCAACACCACATTGACAGCGTCCTTGATGGTGTGCACCCTACTAGAGCCATTGTGGAGGGCATCAACGAGTCAGCAGGTGTAGATATGCTCCTTGCTGGTGGCCTGCCACTTGTTTCATCAAACCGATTCTCAAGTTTTCCAGGGAAACTGAATTGGATTCTGCCAAGGAAGAGGCAGAGGACATGGTGGCAGGACGCAGGAGATGGATGGAAGAAGAAGAAGGGTTAGGAGCTTTGGGTTCAATATATATATGCTTTACAATAAAGCAAGTACTAGCATATTATTTAATTTAATTAACTTTGCTTAAGTTGGGTTAAGTGGATATTAATTAGAGTTTAGGTTGTTGATTTTGATGGGATCTAGAGTATTCCATTATGTCCCTTGACAATGGATTTAATTTTTAAGAATTTATGCATAAATATTCCTATAAAATGGGGGCCGGCCAACACTAGAAAATCAATTGAGAGCTTATGTGAAAAAAAGATGGTGTATAATACAAATAAAAAAAAGTTGAGGACTTGTGTGAAAATTAGTTGAAGGACAAAATAGAAATTTTAGGCTTAATATTCCATCAAAAAACAGTTAGGGATTGTAAATTATGAAATCAAAAAAGGAAGAAATTATAAATAAATATTAAAATCACGAGGGTTGTTCATAAATAAGGTATTTCTCAAGAGGTTGTATGTAAAAATTCTTATAATTTTTTAAAATCTAATTTGTATGCCAATGCTTAGCCCTTAAAATTCAAGTTTTTCAAGAACAAATGCAAAAAGTTAATTCCAAACCAGGCATACTCTCCATCTTCTAATGGCTGCTCAATTTTCACTAACCCTTTACCCAACTATCAACACAATTTTTTTTCTCCCCACAATTTCTCTCATCACTTTTCCAAAAACTTCCTCAATCCCCTCCTCCACTCTGCCCCCTGCCATTTCTCTTCATTCTATTCCATTTTTAGTTCTCTCCCACTTCCAACCACTAAAGCGGGCAAACTACTTGAAAGCAATAAATTTTCAAATTTGTCCTATAAAATCATCCTCTCTTATGTCTATCCATGTAGAGAACCACAAATTCTTTTTCGAATTATTAGCAAGAAATCACATAACTTATGATGAATTTATGCAAAACTATATATCTTATCACTATTAGTAAAAAACACTCATTTTATATTATAAGTTTACAAAAAACCACCTATATTAAAATATTCAAATAATATTCTATTTTAATTTGATTTTACTGATTAAAATAATATAAAAGGACCAAATTATTTTTATTTGATTTGATTTGAACTACTATTAAATTAATCTAAAAAATCACTAATCTTATCATAGTATATATAAAGGACTAATTGTCTAGTATTATGAAACTAAGAATCCAAAATCTATTTTTATCAAACTGGTTGTCTAATGATTATGGACCGACCATCCGAACCAAAATCAACTGAAGGCAATTTGATATTTTTATATTAATTTAATTAATAAAATTGAATTTAAATAGAATATTCTTTGAATATTTTAATTGATGTGATTACAAATATATAGTAGAAAATGAGTAATTTTCTACTAATAGTGACAAAATAGGTTTTTTTTCACAAATTCACTAATATGACCTTGCTAAAAACTCTTCTTTTTCAATCCACTTCTACCATATGACAATTCCAACTACATAAGATTCAAAAGGAGCAAAAATTAGACTAATCAAATATTTCATTCTTCTCCCCAATCATCTACTTCCTGTCATTTAGAACAAATCTAGTCAAAAAACAGATTCTATTGTTCATAATCTAAGATGATTACAAATTTCTTATTTGGTTTCAAAAAGATGCAAATAATTAGAGAATATCTCAATGCTCTATAAATCAAAGTTCATTATGGGTCTGTTTGGAACGGGGTCATGGTCAAGGTCAAGGTCAAGACTAGTGAACCACTTTTGTAAACTAATATCTTTTTATCAAAATTAAGACTTCAATAATTTAAAGCTCAAAAAACTATTTAATTTTTTATAATAATTTAATTTAATAATAATATAAAATAATAAATATTAATTTCACAAGATAAAAAAAAAAATTCTAAAAAATGCTGACCCGGTCCCTGACCCCAAACCAAACAGGCCCTATATGTTTTACAAAGTTCAACTAATATGAAAAGATCAATGAGAAGAAAATTAAATAGAGATCTTATTATTACGTTTAAATGCAAGACCTGAATCTTCTGACCAAAAAGGCAGAGTTGAATCTCATAATTGATATTCCAAAAGTCAAAATTAGCTCAAATAAGCATCAAACACAAACAAAACATACCAAGAAAAGGTTTTGCAACTTGTATGACTTTTGATATGATCTCTAGGAAACCAAACCACTTGAGAAAAAATCCTGACAGCAAGAAGAACTGTTCGTGGAGTACCTCATTTGCCACCTTCTCAAGTCGAAGAGGGACATTCAGACCATCTTCTGGAATATCACCAAAAGCAACAGTGATTGAAGAGTCCTGTTTATTCCAAATAGTTGACATCCTGATAAGAAACAAAGGAAAGGGCTTTTTGCAACAATGTTGTTACTGCACTAGCTGCATTTATATACGAATTGCACTACCTTTAGGCGATATACAACTCCTTGGCCAAGTGAAGCAGAACTTGATTCAGCCTTGTTAGGTTTTAGAACAACAACATCATGAGTACCAAACTGCAGCAACAATTGAAAACCAGGTTCTAAGCCTCCAAAAGGTATTGATAATATCTGTGACCAAATCACTCCACCAAATACTTGGAACCAACACATTAAGCAAAGAAAACACCAGTGATTTTTCAACAGCACTCTCATAATAGATATAAATGCTCTCAAAAGGGCATCTAACTTCATACACCCTAAAGCTTGAAACTTAAATCTATCTCCTCAAACATTCAACCTAATGCAATTCCCACATTCTATTTTGTTATCTGTGCCATACACCACTTATAAATAAACAAAAACATAGAAAAAATGGTTGCAAAGCTATGGGATGAAGCCTCCTCCCTTGTTTCATTCATCATTCATATACCCAATATAACACTCAATTATTATGCTATCCCTCACTACCTTAAAATAATGGAGTTAATAATCGGTACAAAGAAATCAAAGGCTTGAAGCTATAAAGCAGCACTCAGCTGCAGCATGTCACTCTTGTTTTGGAAATAAATTAACTAGAAAATATTGACAGACACCAAACTATTCCATGTCCATATTACCTCACTAAAAGCAAGCTAATGGACAAGCCTAATCTGCTTAATTAAAACATGAAGCTTTCACGCTTTTTAAGTCCAATTTTTCTATGCCTTAAAATCCAACTTTTCAATAAAGATAGAGAAGAGATTTAACTGCCAGGATTCAAAAAAGTTGTGTAGGAACAAAGTTCAAGTCCCTTCATCCTACAGAACTCAACTTAAGCTAAATCTTCCAATATATCTCTTGTGAAAATCATTTTGAATTGAAGTTTCTCTTGTTACATGCCGTCTATCCACCTTTCTATAACATCGCTCTACTGATCTCATCCCTTTTCATCTTTACTTCCTAATCAGTAAAAGCTTGAGGTCATGTCTCTCTAAAAGATGTTAGCTAGAAAAGGATATCCATCATAACATGAATTGACTAAATAGGCAAAAAATCATAATAGTAAATATGCATTTTTAGGAGTATGATACATATTTCAATGCCATCACCATATAATCATCACCTTGTGTGCTGGAAGAACATTCCCCTTTGTAGACTGAAACTCAATAAGAGATTTCCCCATCAGTCCTGTCTAAGCAAATATAACAACGACAAATTCATTTCAGTAATAAATTGACGCAAATAGCAAATGACAAGAAAACACAAAATTACAGAGACCTGAACATCTATACACTTGAGATTGAGAATGGCAGAACCCTTCTTCTGCGCAACATCTAAGCTCTTCGATGATGAAGAACTAATCGATGCCGATATCTCAGCCTCCTACACTCAAGACCCGAATTTGTAGCATGAGACCACAATTACTACTTGGAAAATCCTAAATTACGGTAGAATTCAATATGGAGCATAGTGTAAATTTTCAGGCTTTTTCATTGAAAATCATACAAAATTAAGAACCCCAAAAATCAAATGCCAGATTAAACACAAACGCCAAATTCCATTCCAGAGATCGAATGATTTCGAATCTGCGAGATAATTAAATGCACCTTTTCCAAATCGATTAATGGCGACATGGTGGAGACGAATTGATCCAGAGTCATCATGGAGGATTTGCTGCTGGATTTTGATTCTTTCTCCATCGCGAATTTGGGGTTTTGGGAGCTCTGAGAACCCAGCTGAAGTCGGCCTTTATCAAATCGAAACGTGGGGGGTGCGATAGGATGGTATTTTTGCAAATAAACCCCTGTTTCAGTGTTTTGTGGTATTCTGCCAATAACATCATGTATTATCACCTACTTCAATTTTACATTTTTATTGGCGAAAGTGTCAAAAAGATGCCGATTACATTTAGTACTAAATTATCTCCGAACAAAGTTTTTAGTCTTTTTTTTCCAATTTTTTGATTTTTTTTATCTTGCTAAATTTCTGAACTTTAAAAAAAATATTAGAACACAAGCAAGTGCAATATACACATATTTTTTATAAAAAACATAAAAAATTAATCACTATTTTTTACATAAATTCTGAATAATTAATAAACTCAAAAAATACTAATCCAAAAATTTTATACTATGGAAGTTTACATATATTTATGAATGCGCTACACATATAATTCATGATTTTATTATAGTATGTATTGATATATTTTATTACTATAAATGATTTATTTCCAAATACCACAAAAATCCATACTCAAATATTAGTATGTATCATTAGTTAAATGTGATAAATAAATTCGTGATTTTATTATTAACATAAATATAGAAACGTTAAATATTGGAAGACCTTGAAAGAAATATTTTTCAACTAATAGTTTAAATACAAAATTTTGAACATTAAAAAACAAAGCTTACACAACAAATGAAGCAAAAGTCGATCAGTTCCATGAGATTAAGCACAAAAATTCCCTTTGCTTTCTAACTCAGAAGCTTATGAATAACATTTGAGTTCTTCACCAAGAAGAATAATATGTATCAGACCAAAAATAGGAAAACAACTAAAATTGTTGCATCCAAAGCACAGTGAGTCATATTCAGGCAAGAACAGTAAAATTTTTCAGACTAAAACTCATTTGACTATTTGGGCACCGTGACCAGGCCCAACACCAATATAATGATGGGGCACACCAACAAGCTCCTCTATCCTCTCCATGTAGCGACGAGCTTGGGGCAGAAGGCCAGAATATTTTCTGGCGGACAAGATATCACACTTCCAACCAGGCAACACTTCGTAGTCAACCTGAAACAGAGAAATAAGAAAATATTAGATACAATGTTTGTGCCCATGAAAACAATAAGATGTCCACCAAAGGTTTTAACACACAGCAGAAACCTGAACAACAATCTCTCCATCATTCGGAGATATCTCTATGAATTTTTTTTACAAAAACTAAAAGAGAAACCTACATACAATTTCTACCTGTACAAGGAATATGTCAATCCTAATATCACACGACCAAACTTCTACCCTGAAATTTGGCCCGTGATGGCGTCAAGATTTGCCCACCTCAGTCCGCCAAACTCACACAAGCCCACAAGAGTATAGAGGAGAAGAGAAGTACAACAGCCTTATCAACCTTTTATTGCTCACATAAAAGGAAATACAACTCTTAATGCGGAGCGACATTACGAGTCTCTCTACCTATGTGTGTCCCCAGCTCAATAGACTCCCTAGTCTATTTATAGTACACATATTTGGCTATGAGCAACTGCTGGAGATCATGGAGAATATATTTCACAATGTTCTCCCTGCAGTTCAACTGCTGGAGGCCATGGAGAACATGCTCCACAATGTTCTCCTGGCAGTTAGTTGACTCTCTGAGCTGCTGCCACCTGTCCCACGAGCCCTCAATTGCCTCTTTACTAGTTACGTGTCCCTTGACAGTTGCAGCTCTGGTTCTCTAGCTTGCAGCCACGTGTCTTCAGCCTGCGGTGCCAAATGTCCAAGCTGTTCACATGCTCCTACAGCTCACTTTAGCCAACCTATCCCGCTGCTCACTCTGCAAGACTGTTTGGGCTGTTCGGGTCTCCATCCGAATATGTCGTGACTCTGTCGCTTGCTGCTATGTGTGTTGCCCGCGCATACATATGTTGGAGACAGTCCGTCGCCTAGCATGATCATGCGCTCCCTTGCATGATACTCCTCGTAGTGGCACCGACCACAACAACTGGTTGTTTGCTCGTATGTGTGCTGCCCGTGCACATGCACGTTAGAGGCACTCCATTGCCTCCGAGATCATGAGATCCGTTACATGATCTCGTTGTAGTGGCACCTACCACTCACAACGAGTGTGACAAACCATCCCCACCAGGAGAGGCTGACGTCCTCGAAGGAGTAGAATCCATGTACTTCTTGATTTGTTTCTCAAACTGCCATAGTGTAGAGTCCCGCTCTCACGTGGCATCGGCCTCGCTGCCGCCTTTCCATTTCACAAGAAAATCAGTCCGTCGATTTTTCTTGTTTTGTCCCATAGTCCGGTGTGCAAGAATCTTCTCGACCTCCTTATCGAACTATTTTCGAACTACTCGTGGAGCTCTCCTTACTTATTGTCTATCTCCAAGCAAGTCCCTGTTGAAAGGTTTGAGAAAGCTTACATGAAATGTTGGGTGTACCTTCAGCCTGTTGGGTAGCTTCAACCGATAAGCAACCTGCCCGACTTTCTTCATCACCTCGAAGGGGCCGTCATACCTTGGTACCAACCCACGATATACGGTCTTGCTGCTGATTTTCTTCCATATCTATGGAGTGAGTTTCAGTAACACCATGTTCCCAACCTGGAACTCCAATGAACACCTTCGTTCATCCGCATGCCTCTTCATGCGTTTTGCTGCCTTGCGTAATCTGTCCCGAGCTTGTTCTATCAACTCCTCCTTCTCCTTGGCGAAGCGATAGACAGCATGACACTTTTCTTCGTCTGTCGATTGAGCCAACTCGAGAGAAGTGAGAGGCTGCTGTCCTATGACAAGCTCTGCAGGACTCATTCCTGTAGCCGACGACCTATGGATGTTATAACAAAATTAGGCTATATCCAACAACTCCAACCAATTATGCTGGCTAGCCATCACATAATGCCTTAAGTATTCCTCCACCAAGGCATTGATACGCTCCGTTTGGCCATCCGTTTGTGGGTGATTAGCCGTAGAGAACTTCAAACTTTGAACCCATCGAGTTGAAGAGTGTTGTTCAGAATCTGTCTGTGAATCGAGCATCTCGATCACTCACGATGCCTTTCGGAACACCGAAGTGCTTCACCACATGCTTGTAGAACAGCCCAGCTGCTACCTCTGCTGGACATGCGTGTGGTGCTGGTATGAACACCGCATACTTCGAGAGTCAATCGACGACGACTAGCACTGAGCTCATCCCATCCACTTTGGGAAAGTCCGAAACAAAGTCCATGGAAATGGACTGCCACGGCTTCTCCGGAATAGGTAGGGGTTGCAGCAGCCCTGCCTGCTTCTTCTTCTCCGTCTTGTCAAGCTGGCACACAAGACAAGTCTTGACATACATCTCGATGTCTTCCCCCATTTTTGGCCAATAGTATGACCTGGACAAGAGTGTCATTATCCTTTGCCCTCCAGGATGTCCTACCCATTGAGGATCGTAAGTCTCTCGCAGCAACTCATGCCTCAACCCTCCCGTCTCCGGGATGTACAACCTGTTGCCTCTAGCATACAACAAGTTATCTTCAAGCCAATAACGCTTAATTACCCCTTTACGTACCTCTCCCCTGAGTTAGACGTATTCTGGGTCCACGTCGGCTTTCTCTTTAACCCTCTCTAGTAGGGTTGACTGCACTGTGGACAACGCAACTACGTAGCATTGCACCTCCCTTCGGCTCAATGCATCCGCCACTTGGTTCTGTCGTCCAGGCTTGTGCTCCCACATGAAATCAAACTCGGATAAGAACTCCTGCCACCGAGCTTGTTTGAGGGTCAATTTCTTTTGGGTCTTGAAGTAGGTGTTTGCAACATTATTCGTCATAACCCTGAACTTCGTTCCCAATAGATAATACCTCCAGGTGTCCAAACAGTGCACCGCTGCTGTCATTTCCTTCTCATGTGTGGTGTAGCGTTGCTCCGCATCCTTGAGCTTGCGACTCTCAAATGCCACTAGGTGTCCTTCCTGAACAAGAACTCCCCCAAGAACACAATCTGAGGCATCCGTATGTACCTCGAATGGAAGCTCGAAATTAGGCAATCACAGCACCGGTTCCGTTGACACTGCTGCCTTCAGCTGGTCAAACACCGCTTGGCATGAGTCCGTCCATGCCCGTTTTTGATCTTTCCTCAGCAAGTCAGTCAAGGGATTCACTTTCTTTGAATAACCCTAAATGAATAGCCAAACCGAGGAAAGAACGAAGATCCGATACCTTTGTTGGGGCCGCCCAATCAATGATTGCCTGAACCTTCCTCTCATCCATTTGTATATGTCCCTTGCTCACCCTATGCCCAAGGAACCTGATTTCCTTCCGACAGAACTCGCACTTCTCCTTTTTGACGACGAGCTTGTATTCTCTAAGCCGAGAGAATACCTTTCTAAGGTGGTCGACGTGGTCCGCCAACGTCTCCAAGTAGATGACAATGTCATCTAAGTATACCACCACGAATCGATCAAAGAACTCATACAATACTTCATTCATCAAGTTGCAAAAGGTTGCTGGAGCATTTGTCAATCCAAAAGGCATGACTAGGAACTCAAATGAGTCATACCTCGTGACAGATGTCGTCTTTGACTCATCTCCCTCAGCAATCCGGACTTGCTAATACCCCGAATCGCAAGTCCAACTTGGTGAAATATGTCGTCTTGGCCAATTGATCGAACAAGTCACTTGTGTTCGGCACCGGGTACTTGTTCTTGATAGTCACCTTGTTTAGTGCCTGATAGTCCACGCACATTCGAAATGAACCATCTTATTTCCGCTGAAACAACACCGGGGCACCATACGGGGCTTTCGACGGTTGGATCAGTCCTGCATCCAACAGTTCGTTGAGCTGTCTCCTTAGCTCCAAAAACTCCGCATTTGTCAATCGATAAGGGGCCTGAGCTGGAGGTTTAGCACCTGGCTCCAGCTCAATCTTGTGGTCAACTGTCCTCAGAGGGGGAAGTTCGTTGGGCAGTTTTGGTGGCATCACGTCCGCGTAATCCACCAAAATAGTTACAACATCATCAGGTACCTCCATGACCTGATCCGGTTGTATCTCAATCAGTGCTGCAACGTAGGTGGTCTCGCCCCTCTTGAGACCCCCTTTCAGCTATTGGGGAGACTGCATACCCGCTGTTGCAGTTTTCCCTTCATACGCTACCTGTATAAAGCATGGTGATTCCTCCGCAGAAATCAGCATACCTGATAGGTGAAGCACCAAGCTAGCCTTAGCTTGGACGAAGAAGTCTATCCCCAAGATAAACTCGAACTCATCAAGCGCGGAGACTGTCACACTGATCTCTCCCTCCCAAGCTTCAACTTTGAGATTTGCGCTGGTCATTCCATGAATCGGAGTTGGTCCGGAGTTTACTGCCTTCACTTTCCATGAACTTAGTTGCACCTGCAAACCAAATTCGCTTACCAACTTATGGGAGAAGAAGTTGTTGGTCGCTCCTGTGTCCAGCATAGCCAAAACAAGTCTCCCATTTAGTAGCACCGATGCATACATCAACCCTTTGTAAGGCGGCTGTCTTTCTGTCGTCATTGAGTTGAGTAGCTGCAATGGATTCATGTGTGGTGTTGCTGCCGCACCACGTCCTTCTTCCTCAGATTCCCTGAGAGTTAGAGCAGATAGCTTTTCCCTCTTTAGACATTCCCTTGCTCGATGAGGACCATTGCATATAAAACAACCCTGCTCTCTGTTGGTGGGCTGCAGCTTGGACTGGCTCGGTTCCACAACCTTTTTGCCCTTTCCCTCGGGCTTCTTGCCATCCTTATGTGCACGCCCCATCTTCCTTCCCTCCATGGCCGTCTTGGTGGTTGTTATTAGCATGAAATCCACCAAGCCTTCCGCAAAAACAATGGCCGAAGAAAAATCCCTCACTCCTTGCCGTCGGAGTTCAGCTTGAGCCCACGGCTGTAAGTCAAAAAGAAAGTTGTACAACTTATCCTCCTCGGACATGTTGGTGATGTCGAACATGAGGGAGCTGAATTCCCGCACATACTCCCTTATAGTCCCCGAATGTCGCAACTTCTTCAGGGATTCTCGTGCAACCCACTCTGTGTTGCACGGAAGGAACTGCTCCTTTAGTTCCTTCTTGAGGATTTCCCAATCCTCCAGCTGAGCTCTCTCAGCTCGAGCATTCTCCGATGCTCTAGTACGCCACCATAATTTGGCATCTTCACTCAAGTACATGCTGGTGATGATAACTTTCTCCCGTTCCGGAATGTGAGCAGCCTTGAAGTACTGCTCCATATCCCATAAGAAGTTCTCCAACTCTTTTGCATTCCTGCAGCCATTAAAGAAATGAGGTTCTGGAACTCTTACCTTTGAAGAAGCTCCGCCTTCAACAGTGGAGTTTGCCACCGCTCTCTTTACCACCATCAAGTCCTGTTCCAAAGACTTTAGACTTGATCTCATGGAGTCCATGATCGCAGCATACCTTTCCTCCGCATTTTTCACCTCACTTGCAAGGGCCTCCTTGAGAGCAGCATTTTGCCTCTCTTGCCAAAGCCAACTGTGCCCATAAGCTGCCCGCATCTTCGGTTGGAGGATTCCCCAACATCTCCTCGATGCGAATCAACCGATCCCGAAACTCCACTTGCGTCACTATGGCTTTTGTTGAACTTGACTTCCGCTGAACCGGTTTCTTACCAAACCGTACTCTAATACCACTTGTCATACGACCAAACTTCTACCCTGAAATTTCACCGGTGATGGCGCCAAGGTTCGCCCACCTCAGTCTGCCAAACTCACACAAGCCCACAAGAGTATAGAAAAGAAGAGAAGTACAACAATCTTGTCAACCTTTTGTTACTCACATAAAAGGAAATACAACTCTTAATGCGGAGCGACACTATAAGTCTCTCTACCTGTGTGTGTCTCCAGCTCAATAAACCCCTTAGTCTATTTATAGTACACATATTTGACTGTGAGCAACTGCTGGAGATCATGGAGAACATGTTCCACAATGTTCTTCCTGCAGTTCAACTGCTGGAGGCCATGGAGAACATACTCCACAATGTTCTCCTGACAGTTAGTTGACTCTCTGAGCTGCTGCCACCTGTCCCACAAGCCCTCAATTGCCTCTTTGCTGGCCCCGTGTCCCTTGACAGTTACAGCTCTGGTTCTCTAGCCTGCAGCCACGTGTCTTCAGCCTGCGGCACCAAGTGTCCAAGTTGTTCACATGCTCCTGCAGTTCACTTTAGCCAACTTGTCCCGTTGCTCACTCTACATGACTGTTTGGGCTGTTCGGGTCTCCATCCGAACATGTCGTGACTCCGTCACTTGCTGCTATGTTTGCTGCCCGCGCACACATATGTTGGAGACAGTCCGTCGCCTCGCATGATCATGCGCTCCCTCGCATGATACTCCTCGTAGTGGCATCGACCACCACAGCTAGTTATTTGCTCGTATGTGTGCTGTCCGTGCACACGCACGTTGGAGACACTCCATTGCCTCCGAGATCATGAGGTCTGTTACATAATCTCGTTGTAATGATACCTACCACTCACAACGGGTGTGATACCTACCATGTCTGTTCTTCATGCTACTTTGCAAGATTTGCATTCCCGGAAGTGCCAAAAATGAGAATGGTTTAGGGTAGAACAAAGCTGTAGACAATCTACAGATGGAAGTATATGACCCTAAGAGAATCCCCATAATCAATGCAACTTGTAAGAAAAATTAATAGATTTTGAATTACAACAATCATCATGCCAATTGAATGTGTTGTACAAGGAAGTGTTTTCCTGAGTCTTGGGATCAACTTTAACCAAAACAATGAATACTCAATACTCAGACAGGAATGTTATTACCATGTAATGGAACTATCTAGACTGGTATGAAGCATAAAAACTTCAAAAACTTGCCTGTAGTTGTTGTTCCAACACATCCAGGCCTGCAGGGAAAGATTCAATATTTTGACCACTAACTAACCTGTAAGAAACACCCAACCAAATATCTGAGAGTCCTGACAGGACATCAAGATGGTATCAAACAACAAAGGAAGATGCACCACAACATCATTACCAATCACACAGTGTGAGTATTCCGGATGGAACAAGATGGGAGCAAACCTTTTTCCCTGAGAATCGTAGATGGTATGTCCGGCATTTG
Organism: Trichopus zeylanicus subsp. travancoricus; assembly: GCA_005019695.1. Taxonomy (NCBI): domain Eukaryota; kingdom Viridiplantae; phylum Streptophyta; class Magnoliopsida; order Dioscoreales; family Dioscoreaceae; genus Trichopus; species Trichopus zeylanicus. The sequence goes on along the minus strand of RXID01021780.1, from coordinate 361,630 downwards.
CTCCACCCTGATGAAAACAAAAATAAAACCAGATTTTTGATTCCACAGAGGTCTTAATTCATACTCGACTATGATCAATTTCAGAATTAACCATAAGATTTACCATATGTAATTCCAGTGATTTCAGTTTTTTTTTTAAAAAAAGTCCTAGCCTGTCAAATGTCAAAACAATTCTTCAAATAGATTAGAGTACGGAACACCATTCAATTCCAACTCAATAATCAGAAGCTAACAGCATTTGTCAGTTTTTCAACTCGCAAATGATAGACACAAGTTTCAATAATCACAAGTTGCAACGAAAAAGGTAGTCAAAAGATAGACAAATAGCTCCAAAACATCCTATACCAACCCAAACTTGGAACATCAAATAATAAATCGATATATGAAACACACATAGTCTGAAAATAACAAATGAAGGCCAGAAACACCAATGCAAGCAAGAGAGATACACAAATTGCTCAGAAAAAATTTCAAATGTAGATATCAATCGAGTGAAAAAGACCCACAAGCATCAATATGACAACTTAAATTGAGAAACGTCAATGAAATAGAGAAAATGGAAGAATGTGGCATCAAACGACGAGGACCCCCGTCACCTGGCACAGCGCCCCGACCCGATCGAATGCCCCTTCCGCCTACACCTCCGCCGCGGAGGCCACAGCCCGAATCGCTGGAACCGGAGAAGATAGCAATGCATTTAGGGGCTTGCCGGAGAACCGGAAATAAGGGTGGAGGCGGACGACGCCTTCGGTGGCGGGGTGGCGGGGTGGCGGCGGGCCGTGAGGCACTCGTCTGTGCGGGCCGCGGTGGAGGTTGCCATGGGGTTGAACTCTAGAGCGGTTTGTTTGAGAAAGAACCCGAGGGGAAATGGCATCTACAGCAATCGTTCGGCGCATCTGGGCCGTTGGTGGTGGAGTGAATCGATCTGGACCATTGGTGGAGGATCAATAGGTCCAAGAATCATAAAGAAAAAGAGAGTTATCTGACAGGGCATTTGGATTCACTCAATTTCACCGATTTATTCTCAATTCTGAATTTGTATTCCAAATTAGATGGGAGTGAAATTCACTGGTTCATCTGAAATTGATTTGAGAAAGCACACATTTAATTGGATATAAATTTCTGTTAAATTACTCTAATATCATGAATTTAATTTGTGTATTTTAATTTTTATTAAAATAATTATCAATAGCTTAATTATATATTTTTCATAACCTAGTTTATATATTTTCAAATCCAACCATTTTCACTTACAAACACCAAAATTTAAAATTATTTTCGCTGATTTCATTGAATTAACTAAATTGACCAATTCTCCACTTTTGCCCATCAAAATTATTACGGGTTTTATTTTAGACTAGGAATTTGAAATATGAATAGATTTTGATTTAGGTTTAGGTTTTTCTATCCATATGTCTGTAAATTTTCTTAATTGCATTTCTCCCTTTCAAGATTAAAAATAGAAAATTTTGATTGTACACCCCTTGAAAAGGACTAAATTATATTTATACCATTCAAAAAATATAATTATTTAAAAAATCAGTTTTTTAGACAGATATTTTCACATTAGATTCTATTAATATTCGTCTAAATTAATATAAAATTAATATCAGACAACGGGATAATAACTATCTCAAAATCAAATATTTCAATGAAGAACGGTAAAAAAAAATCTAAAATATACACTAATCAAAGTTAGATAAGTGTAATTTTGGTCTTTTATAAGGATATACAGCCAAAATCCCTCAAAAATATTTGCACAAATGATTCTAGTGTTAGTCCCGTTAGAGTTTTACCAAACTTATTTTGCCCTAAACTAAGGCGTGCAGCATGTGCTGATGAACCTTGGGCCTTTTAACCTTGAACCTCGATCTAACTACACCCTGCAGTCATTATCACCTTGCTCAATCTCATGCGCCCTCTAACCTCACTAGAATCCTCCCACCTCCCCGCATTTGCAAACATGTTCGACATGAGCGCAAACGAGCTGCCGCCTCGGACCGTCATCTCCCCTTCGACGAGCCTCCCCCTCATACTCTCCCACACCATCTCGCCGCAGCCATTGATCTCGTAAGCCTTGAGCAGTGCTCCCCATATATGCCGGTCCAGCATAATTGGCATTCAACGAGAGAAATCCACCGCTTTGCCTAACTGCCCTGCCCGCCCGGAGGCATCAACGATGCATGTGTAATGCTCCTTCTGCGGACCCACTCTATTAACGTCCTTCATGGCATTAAACATCGTCAAACTTTCATCAACGAGCCCGGCATGGCAGCACACAGAGAGCGCCGCGATGAATGCTGTTCCATCCGGCTTAAAGCCATGGCAGAGCATTTGGCCGAACCGTTGGAGAGCTTGCTTGGCCATACCGTTTATTCCCAGACCGCTTATAATTGTGCACCATGACACCAAATCCTTGCAAGGAATTTCATCGAACAACTGAAGAGCCCGCAAGGAATCTTCTTCAAGTATGCGTGCAACCCGCCGTCCAAACTCAAGCAACCAAGTAAAGCACAAGCCCGCAAGACGCTGACAATTGCCGTTCGTTCGGCGCAGCCATTCCTCACGAGCGTGGAGACCAACGAGGTCCAGGCGACCACGCCGGGGTTGAGGATTCCATCAAAGACAAGGCGCGCGGAGAGGAGATCGCAAGCGGCGGCGTAGAAGGCGAGGAGGGTAGTGTGAACGAAGGGGTCGGTGAGGTGGCCGAGGTTGGGGGCGCGGGCGTGGACCTCCGGGCCCTCGCGGGCGGCGGGGAGGAGGGCGCAGCGGTGAGGACGGAGGTGAAGGTGAGGTTGATGAAGAGTGGAACATTTGATTGTAGATGGCGAGGACCTTGCCGCCGCCGGCGTCAGCCGGAACGCCGGCGAGGAGCAGGAGGAGGAGGGAGTTGAGGCGGTGAGGCTTCGGGGCCTTGGTAAGGTGGGCGCGGATTTTGGCCATCTCGCGGGGCTTGAGAGGCATTCGACATTTTTTCCCACGTTGGCTGCAGTTCACGCAGTAGTTTATTGGAGTGGGATTTTTGCATTACAACCATGAAAATATGAATAATGATGCGATTGCATTATTATTTTTCATTTTTTGTAGTAGATGATAGTGATGAGTCATGACACCGCCAATTTGAGCATGTTATTGAGAAGAATTATTTATTAATTTAATTTCAGCAAACATAGCAACAAATTACCTATTTATTAGCCAAAAACCAACTTAATTCTCTATTCTCTTCGAAAAATAGAAAATACATAAACATAATCACAATAAATTTTTTACCAAAAAACTTAAAATGACATACATGTATGTAGAATAAGTTGCAATATGCACCTCGAAGCATCAAATTCATGATTACAAAATTAAAATAAACAAAAATATAAATGTTGCAAAACATCAGGATATATCGCAATACGAATTCTATAGGGGTATATATGGAAAAAAAGTTTATGAGATCTCATGCATGTGAAGTAGAAGCGAAGCAACTGCTGTTGTAGAGATGGGTGTGGCGACGCACATCGTATCTGGCGTTCAAGATCACGAGGCACTCCGCGCGATGGTGATATCCGGAACGTATGATGCTCCATACCACATGATAACTCGATTTGGATGTCAATCGGACGGTCAGGGGAAGGCCACGTCCGGACTCGAGCAGGTCCTGCATCGCCCGTCCGGCTCCGTACACGGGCATGTCCTTGACGCCCACGTACAGTCTGAGGGTTTCCGTGCTGTCGCTCTGCACGTATGAGTGCTGAGCCTGGAATAAAAAAAGAATATGAATAAAATATCAATATTAAAAAATAATTTAATTAAAATTTATTTAATTTTTTTGGAAATGAATTGAAGAATGAAAAAAAATAATTTATCTCATTTCTGACCTACTATACACTTTTATACGTGGTCTGAAATTTGGTTGTACAAATACATATTTCGAAAATATAAATGATTAATTATTTAAAATTTTAAAAGTCATGATAATAATTATATTATATTATAGAATATTATTAGTACTATTATAATTTAAAATATTATTAAATTTACTTTTACAAATTATTTTAATTAAAAATAAGAATATAAAATTTAACTTGTTTTTTACTTTCGGACCGCAAATAATTAAATTGCAGAAATCAAAGTTATACAATCAAACAATAAAAGTATATGAAAATGATTTCATTTACGTATATTTTAAATATAAATAATTTTGGGGTTTTTTGCAAAATTAAGCAATTCAAGTTTTAAACATATCAATAAGAAGGGTTCTCTGTGAATACTGTCCTAAATATATTATATTTACATATTACCTCTTTATATTTTGAAAATTTATGTATATCTGTCTCATTTTCACTTTATCAACTGAGAATGCCCTGTATTTTCATCAATTTTTTTTTTAAATTAAGTCCCACGTTTAAACTCTAAACTCTAAACTTTAAAATATATATATACACACAAATGATTCATTTGGCTAATGATTAAATTCGTTTCATGCTCAGTCGTTTATGATCTGATTGCTTGATAAAATCACTTCTGATGTAAATTAGCTTGAATAAAATATCCGGAAAAATATTATTACCTGTGAGGTAGCGAAGTAGAGAGCCCCAAATGCCATCTCCAAATGAAGAGGGTAAAGGTGCAAGCCAAAGAGCTTTGATTTGTTGTCGATCTCCAAATCCATGGAAGCATTGCATGTCAAGACCTTGGTCGCCACTCCAGTGCCATCCAGGCCCTCCCCAAGGTTGAAATGCCTCACCCTTGCTATCTACAAACACAATTATATCATATTAGTGCAATTATTGTATAAGATCAATTATGATCATGGAAGATCAATTATGACCATGGAAGGTGTGTTAGCCATCATGTCTGAGTAACCGTTTTTATTTAAATTTTTTTTTAAAAAATTTATTATCATGAAATTTTAAACTTCAGACACCCTTTTTAAAGAGTAATGTCTTTTTCAATGTAATAACAATAATTTGATTAAAAATATTTATTTAAAATAAAAAAAAATCACAATTAAATAAAATATAGAGTCTATTTAATATTTACATATTATTAGTCATTTTTTTCTTATTAAATCCTCCATATGATTCAATATTGAAATAAAGGGGTTTATCCACAAATACCTCCAAATCTAGGGGGTAAAAATGCAAAATTCACATTCTACGACAGCAACCAAGCCATATACCTCGGCAGAGACCTTGGGTGCCGGCGGCCGCGTGGCCAGGAAAAATACGAGCACTGCCGCCAGGATACTGACCAAGAGCCGCCACCCCACCTGCAACACAACACAAACACAGGGCGCCGACCCGTCCAACGCCAGCACCCTCCAAATCCCGCCCCTTCCTCTACTCCCTTCTTGTTCCTCCTCCTCGCCAGCGACGCTGACTATCCTCAGCCTCCCCCGGCCGGTCTTGAGCCCGGGCTCAAAGGAGGGCAGAATCTTCTTGTCTTGGGGGAAGGAGTTGTTGGAGGCCCGGGAGGAGGAGCAGCGGGAGAGGTGATGGTGGTGGCGCGGGAGGAGGGTGTCGTCGTGGGGGAAGTCGGTGGTGGCGTGGGAGGCGGTGGAAGGGCTTTGGACGTAGTAGAGGGCTGAGCAGGGGTATGTGCTGCTGAAGAGGGCTTCTTGGTCTTCTGGCTCCATTCTCTGTGCGTTTGCCATGTAGAGCTTCGGTTACTGACTAGCTACCGTTGAGGTTCTTGGGTTGCTTGGACTTCGGAGGGTCTTTTTGTAGGGCCAGGTTAGGGCAGGGCCGTAGTCGGGTCTTGATCTAAACCCTAAGGCCCATTTGGATGGTGAGCATAGAGGTCTTAATTATCTTACAAATTAAAATGCAAAAGATTTTGAGATATTAAATAGCGTCTCATCAATCACGGACCGTGCAGTATGTTTGATCCGAAAAACCAAACAATGATTCAAACGACGGACATCCAAGCTTTCAAATAATGGCAGCCAACCAAAAAAATTATGCACCATTACGGCAAACTATGCGCAAATTGCGGAAATAGGCCCATAGATGGGGAACCATTTGGATAATCGGGTCTTGGGCTTCGACCGGCCCGATATTGGCCCGAAAGTTTGGAGCAGGGGAGGGAGGAATAATTGTTGCTTTAGGTTAGGGAAGCGTGCATGGGTTAGCTGTTTTGTTGGGGTTTAATTATTAATTTTGGTTGGATCAAGTCAAGTGGGAGTGAGGATTATTACCGTGGGACCGCCGTCATCAAGAGCTATAATGCTCAATGGTGTGTGGCTTTCACTTCAAGCTTGGCTAATTTCTCACCAATGTTAATCATATTATTGTCATGATCACTGGCAATTTTTTTGGTATTTTTGTTATGGTTAATAGTATCCTTTTCAATAATAATTACAAATAATTTAACAAACATAAAACAAAAGTAGTATACACATGAAAATTATAGTAAATTTAATGGAAGTATGGCAGACACAGATCCTATGAAAACCGATCACGAGCCAAGGTACCCTAACATTTACCTTCCAACAAGAAGACCGGGGTTGAATTCTTGCCACAAGCATATGAGGACTCACTTACAACTTTCACTTCACATCAATCATTCTACTCTCGTGATCCTTTGCAAGGGACCAGTCGTAGCAGGTATTATTGAAGAATAACTCACATTTTGTGTACCACAGTGAGCGCAGAGAGCAGGAGGAACACGTCCATGCACATGAACTGAACTCATGGAGGATAATAGCCTGCAAGTCCGTGCAGCCTTATCCGCTCATTCGTTGGAAATGCTTTGTTCTTGATCCCAATACTAATATTATTCAACAAGTTTTTTGAGATGAGAATGATGGCAGTAATTTGCGTGCTTTGAGAATATAGAGGTAAGTGTTTAATGATCATAGCATGCGGGCAGAGAACATGGCTTATGGTGTTTGTTTATTTACTACAATAAACTAATTGAACCATCTGCTTGCATACTATTATGCACTATAGCTTATATGTCAAAAAAGTTTAAGAATGTCAAACTAAATTAATATAATAAACAGAAAGATGGAGATCTGGTGCTATGTGACAAGTGAAAACTAAACCTGAACAGATTTTGAGCTACATAGACATCACACACAATCAAATTTGGCATCAGTGTTAAACCCTAATCCAACAATTACATATATACAAATAAAAGATAGATAAAATAGAAGAAAAAACAAATAAAAGATAGATAAAATAGAAGAAAAAACGCCGCCCCTTGCCTTACCCAGAGAAACCCAAAGCAGAGAATGGTAGAGAATCAGTGATCAGATTGAAAGGGATTCATCAACAAATATTGCGAAAGTGAGCTGAATGGAATATTTGATTTCAACTTCACAGATTTACAATTTTCTCTTTTTTTTTATGTTAAATGCAAGGATCCATCCTTCATCAGCTTCAAGCTGAGGTTGTTAAACCGCTCCCGAGAATACTGCCTTGATGCCTTTCTCCAGTCTGTGCCTGCCTTCATCATTGTTGAGAACTCATCGTAGCTAATTTTCCCATCCTGAGAAATGAGAAGAATAAATGTCAACTTGCCTTGTTTTGAATTTGTAAATGCACTTTACCCTGATTTATGGTTAGTTAAATTTATCAAGCATTTTAAGAGTGATAAAAAATTGACTGACCTTGTCTGTGTCAACGTCACGAATAATTGCATTGATGACTTCCTCCTGATTTTCCCCCAAATCATCAGCTAAGCATTCCCTGAGTTCTTCAATTTCAATGTAACCATTTTTGTTCTGATCAAAATATGCAAAGGCTTGATGCAAGTGCTCATCATTCCCTATCTTTTTCAAGTGAACTGATACTGCAACAAATTCTCCATAGTCCAAGGTCCCATTGCCATCAGCATCAGCCTGCAATTAACAAGCAAATGGCTAATGAACTTATCAAACAAAATCTCAAAAGAAATACAGCATTTAGTTCCTATAATGGTGTTAATAGGTGGATCCCCTCCAGGCCATGCAGATGAAAAGAAACTGTTACTTTGAAGAGTGTCATGTGGTGAAAAAATATTGCAGGATAAGCACTCACAGCTTCCATTAGTATCTTGACATCTGGATCAGCAATCTGGTGTCCAAGCTTATGTAAACCATGCTTCAGATCCTCAAAGGTTAATTTTCCGGTGTTGCTTGTGTCCATTGACTGGAACATTTCCTTCATATCAGCTGTTTCTTCTCTGGATAAATGTTCAGCAATCACCTGATAAGTGGAAGTCCCCAAACAAATGATTAGGTTTTTGACAAGAAACAAAATTATTAGAGAGCAAAGCAGTAGATGTAGATCATGCAAGGCTTTTATCATATGAAATGTGTAGTAATGCGTTAAGGCAAATCATCAACATGGTCTACTCCAATAAAAACTACAAATTGACGGTTCCATACAAGCAGCGGAATGAAAGTCGTACCCTAAGAGCTCTCTTTTTTAATTTGTTCATTACAGAGAACTGCTGAAGCCTAGCTTTAACAGTTTCACCAAGAGAAACATTTGGTGCCTTTTTAGCATTCTGCAACCAAGGGTGATCTGCATTAGAATGGTCAAAGAAAAATCATAAGCTGAACGGCCAGCCAAAAAGCATCAGCGCATAAGGAGAATCTATGAAAGATGCATAGACAATATCAGTCTCTTAGATCTGATAGTTATCTATAACACCTCAAAAGCAAATTATTCATCCACATGCTATTATCATGTAGGAAAACATAGAGCAGCTTTGTTCACTGAAAAAGGTAAAGTTAGCATTGTTCAAAGAAAAAAGAAAAAGTTGACATTTAGCATGTTTCATTGAACTTTCTCGTATTACAAATTTTGCACATTTTTGCATACAGGTGCATTGTGATCTAGTACAAGTACAACAAGAAACTTGAAATTTAATTAACAAACAATTTTGTAAAATTTGCACTGTTCTAAATTTGAAAAAGAAAGGGATAAAAGAGCCAGGCATTACCAAGCACTTGTTGAGCAGTTAACCTTCGTTTAGCATCAGGATCAAGCATTCTCTTGACAAGATCCTTAGCATTATCAGATACTTTAGGCCATGGATCTCTTTTGAAATCTATAACAGAGCGAATAATTGCTTGTGCAACTCCTTGTTCAGTCTCTGCATAAAAAACAATCAGCCTCAGGTGTATTGTGCAAGTAAAGATAACCTTTAGCACCGAAGTATGCTAACAGAACATAAGTCACACTCCTATGGATAACTTTACCTGCCCAGAATGGTGGCACACCACAGAGTAGAATGTATAATATAACTCCAGCACTCCAGACATCAACTTCTGGACCATAATTTCGTTTAAGAACTTCTGGAGCCATGTAATAAGGACTGCCCACAATCTCTGTAAAACGTTCATCTGTGCAGCATCATGAAAGAGTCAGAAAATCAACGAAAAATACAAGACTGCCACAAAATGACACTCTATCTGCATATCTTACAACTAAACATCTAGCCATGAACAAAAATGACAGAGTGGAAATTAGGAGTTATATGCATCAGTTACTGGAAGTAAATAGGTACACGGCGAGTCTTTAATCTAGGTATTGGTACTACAGAAAATGACTACCATAGTATAGGTGATTGATTAAGTTCCTAAAGTTACCAGTTTTGAAGAATACAGACAACCCAAAATCAATTGCTTTGAGTGCAGCGTTCTCCTTTGTGTTTGCAAACAAGAAGTTCTCTGGCTTGAGGTCCCGATGCATCACCCCATGCTTGTGGCATACCTGTGATATCAGGAGAGAAAAAATAAGGAAATGATATGATAAAATTTTTTGTTTCCAAGAACAAGTAACATAACAATATACAAAACCAAACCAAAGCAATGCCAAATGTTGGTAAACAACAAGCTGTGATCCAAAGCTTTTTTGTCTGTTTCACAATATCTATAAAAGGAGAATATGGACAATCTACAATGGTTTAGTGTTCATCACGCATCCAAAAAGCCAACCAATTAATAGCAGCTTGGGTAGTTGATTTCTATGGTATTATTCCAATTCACCATAGAACCTTCCAAATCAGAACCAAACAACATCTTTCTTATAAATATCCGCAATAACAATAGAACCATTACACCACAAATCATTGAAAAAAGCAGTCCAACATGGAAAAATACCGACATTTGAAACATATTCACATTAAGCAAATGCCCTCCGCAGAAGAAAGAACTAAGAATCAGAAATTCATGAACGCATAAACCACAAAAGGAAATCCATGCTTGAAGAGCATACATCCCAGCAACCATAACAATAAGACCTTTTCTGTGATTCAAAATAAACAAATCAAGGAACGCAAAATGGCCAACATACCTGCACGACCTCAACAATGGTGCGCATAACAGTGGCCGCGGCGCGCTCGGTGTAGTGCCCGCGCGCGACGATGCGGTCAAAGAGCTCGCCGCCCTCGCAGAGCTCCATGACGAGGTGCACAGCGTCATCATCCTCATACGTGTCCTTGAGGCTGACAATGTTGGGGTGCGCCGGCATGTGTCGCATGATCTCCACCTCCCGGCGCACGTCCTCGATGTCGACGGCGGTGCGGAGCTTCTTCTTCGAGATGGACTTGCAGGCCAGCTTCTCGCCGGAGACGCGGTCAGTGCAGAGGTAGGTGACGCCGAACTCGCCTCGCCCGAGCTCCTGCCCGAGCTCGTACTGGCTCCCGATGTCGCTGCCGGTGGGGGACTTGAGGACGACGAGCTTGCCACCGGCGAGGTCCGAGGAGGCGTCCTGGGAGAAAGGGTTGGCCTTTTTTCCCTTCTTGTGCTTGGGCTTCCTCTTCTTCTTCGACGGATCCCCCGCCACGGCGCAGCAGTTCCCCATTGCGAATCAAAGGTTGGATTTTTCGCCGGAATTTGGGGGAAAAGTGGGAGCTTGATGATGATTTCAACGGAGCAGAAGAAGAAGAAGAAGAAGAGGGGGTCAAATTTCTATCAAAAGAGACCCCCTCCACTGCTTATGTAAAAATTGCTCCCTTTTTTTCAACAGAAAATGGTTGGGGAAGAAGAATGAGAAATACAGCAAAAATTCTTTTTTTTTTTTGGCAAATTGAAAAATTTTGGAATTTTCTTTTGCTGGAAATGATGAAATTTCTGCCTTTTTTGTTCGGAAAAGTTAGAGAAAGAGAGGGACCAACAGGGTGGAGGATCCAAAGATAGGAGATAAGGAACGCGGTTGCTTGGTCTGTTTTGTTAGGCACTTTTTTAGGTGTGATATTTTATTTTTGTATATTTAGTTTTTCGTTTTTTAATCCAAAAATGAAAATTATTTTTTTGGGGCATTTCGTAAGAATTATTTTTATTATTATGGGTAGCTGCATGAACTACAAGATTAGTTAATGAAGTGCGTTACACAATGTACAACCAGCGGTGAGCCATTTTTAGCATCTCCGCGTAAAAGACCCGATGAGCTGTTATTAGTATATAATAAAATTGTAAATCTATCATGTTGTGCGGTTTGTTTGAGTAGAGAATTTTGGAAGTTTTTTTTAATTTTTTCTATGGCCATTGAAATTAGTATCAGTATACATCTTTTAATTGTAAAAACATTAATTGGCCCCTCATATTGTTTCTTATGAATTAAGAGTGTAGAAATCACTTTCCTTCACTTTTTATAACCAAACAAAAATTTGTTTAAAAGAATATAATTATTAATATGTAAAATATATTTATTTAATATTGGGGTATTTATTTATAATTCTCAAGATTTGTCTTATTTACCAAAAATCTTCCTTGGTCTCAGTATTTATTTACAACTCTCTCCTTTTTAAATTTATTTATTTACCAAAAATTTTCACTTTTACCCTCTATAATTTTATAACTAAATCCAAATAAATTCTTAATTTCTCACCCTTTTTACTCTTTCTCTCAAACATTTACAAATAAACCCTCAATTAAATTTTAAATTATAATTTACATATGTATATATTTATAAATAAATCTCTCGAATATTTTTATTTATATATAACTCCAAATTTTAATATTTTTCAAATGAAAATTCATAAAGAGAACCTTAAATGTTACAATTTTTTACAAATAAACCCTCCATAAAAATTTAAATTACAAGTTTAATATCCATACATTTATAAATAGACCCCTCAAATATTTTTATTTATAAATAAGTCCAAATTGTATCTTTTTTAATAAAAATATTACAATATTGAATTTTTAAAACTTAAAATTTTAAATTACAAGTTTAATATTTGTATATTTATAAATAGACCTCTCAAATATTTTTATTTATACATAAGTCCAAATTTTGTCAATTTTTTAAATAAAATTTCACAATATTGAAGGTCTTAAAAATTAAAAATTTAAATTACAAGTTTAATATTTGTACATTTATAAATAGACATCTTGAATATTTTTATTTATAATTAAGTTCAAATTTTATCATTTTTTAAATAAAATTTTATAAAAAAGATATTGAAGGTTTTAAAACTTAAAATTTTAAATTACAAGTTTAATATTTGTACAATCACAAATACACCCTATGAGTATTTTTATTTATAAATAAGTCTAAATTTTATTATTTTTTAAATAAAATTTTACAAAAAAAATATTGAAAGTCTTAAAACTTAAAATTTTCAATTACAAGTTTATTATTTATACATTTATAAATAAACTCCTTGAATCTATTTATTCAAAAACATGTCCAAACTTTATCATTTTTAAAATAAAATTTTACAAAAAATATATTAAAAATTTTAAAACTTAGAATTTTAAATTACAAGTTTAATATTTGTACATTTACAAATTGACCTCTTGAATATTTTTATTCATAAATAAGTCCAAATTTTATCATTTTTTAAATAAAATTTTACAAAAAAGACATTAAATATTTTAAAACTCAAAATTTTAAATTACGAGTTTAACAGTTATACATTTACAAATAGACCCCTTCAAGATGTAGCTTTATCCATAAGTCCCGAAATTTTATGGTTTTTTTCTAGAAAATTTTGACGAAAAAGAGAGTCGGAAGTCGTAAAATTGTAATTTGATGACAAGTTTTAATATTTAGATATTTAACAAATAGATCCCGTACTTTTTTTATTTATAATGTAGACTTAGGGAGAAATAAAAAATATTGAAGGGGTCTATTTGTAAATATATAAATATTAATTTTATAATTTAAAATTTAAAGTTTTAAAAAATACAGTATCTTTTTTAGCAAAATTTTATTTTAAAAATGATAAAAGTTGGACTTATTTATAAATATAAATAATCAAAGGGTCTATTTGTAAATATATAAATATTACTTGTAATTTAAAATTTAAAATTTTAAAACTTTCAATGTCTTTTTTGTAAAATTTTATTTTAAAATGATACGATTTGAGCTGATTTATGAATAAAAATATTCAAGCGATCTATTTGTAAATGTACAAATATTAAATTTATGATTTAAAATTCTAAGTTTTAAAACCTTCAATATCTTTTTTATAAAATTTTATTTTAAAAATAATAAAGTTGGACTTATTTATAAATAAAAATATTCAATTGGTCTATTTATAAATGTACAAATATTAAACTTGTAATTTGAAATTTTAGGTTTTAAAACCTTCAATATCTTTTTTATAAAATTTTATTTAAAAATAATAAAATTTAGACTTATTTATAAATAAAAATATTCAAGGGGTCGATTTGTAAATGTATAAATATTAAACTTCTAATTTAAAATTTTAAGTTTTAAAACCTTCAATATCTTTTTAGTAAAATTTTATTTTAAAAATGATTAAATTTGGATTTATTTATAAATAAGAATATTCAAGGTTTCTATTTGTAAATGTATAAATATTAAACTTATAATTTGAAAATTTGAGTTTTAAAACCTTTAATGCTTTTTTGTAAATTTTTATTTTAAAAATGATAAAATTTAAACTGATTTATAAATAAAAATATTCAAGGAGTATATTTATAAATATACAAATATGAAATATATAATTAAAATTTTAATTTCTAAGGCCTTCAAATAGTGTGAATTTTATTAAAAAATTGATAAAATTTAGATCTTATTTATAGAGAAAAATATTTGGGGGTCGAGTTATAATATACAAATAATTAAACTGGATTTAAAAGTGTAAGTTTTAAAACTTGCAATATTGTAAATTTGTTTTATTAGAAAAAGATAAATTGTGACGTATTTATATAAAAGATTTGGGGATCGAGGTGTAAATGGATGAAGAGGAAACTTAGATTTTTTAATTTGTTTGGAGAGTTTATTTGTAAAAATGTTTTAAACATTTAAGATCCTTTTTGTAAATTTTTAATTTTTAAAACATTTATAATTAATTTGAACTTATCTATAAATAAAAATATTTGAGAGTTCTATTTATAATGAGAAATAGTAAATGTATTTAAAATTTAATGAAGAGTTTTATTTGTAAATATTGAGAGAAATAGTAAATGATAAGAAAGGAAGAATGTTAAAAAAGGTTTAGTTGTAAAATTATAAAGGGTAAAAGTGAAATTTTTGGGAAAAAATTTTGATTGAAAAACAATTAGGGGATTGTAGGTAATAAATTTGAAAAGAAGGAGAATGTAAGTAAATACTGAAATTATGGAGGATTTTTGGTAAATAAGGTAAATCTTTGGGAGTTATAGATAAATACCCCTTTAATATTTTATAAATAAAAATTTTTAAATTAATTTTATTATAAGAGCTTGGTTCACCACTAGTTTCAATCAAAAAGGTTTCTCGAGATCAAATTTGTTAGGTTATCTTATCATCAATTTGTAAGAAAAAAATCATAAAGTTTTTTGACGGCAATTGCTCCGACACCTAAATCGATCACAATAAAACAAAATGTGGATTTTAAAAATAAGCATTAGTTCCTTATTTTAGTGAATATCCTAATATTTTTAGTGCGCGAAGGAGATTTGACGTATTTGAGGTTTCTTGATGTTAGTCATGTTACGAATTCCTCATAACTATCTATTACAAATCTTGGATACCTCGAATTATTTTTAGAGGATAAAATGCCTATAGATATTTAGATTAACGATTAGATTATTAATACGTTGGTATCACTAAGCTTCATGGTCCATTTTTGAGTCATTCTTTATTGGACTTATTGAGTAGGAAATGTTGCAAGGTCTATTTGGTAATAGGTCAAGATTAAAATTAAGCTTAAGGTTGGTGAACCACTTTCAAATTAGTTTTTTTTAATCAAATTAATCATATAATAATTTAAAGTTCAAAAAATTAATTAAATTTTATAATAATTTAATTTAATAATAATATAGAGTAAATTAATATTAATTTTTTTTAAAAAAAAATCAAAACTAGGCTAAACCTGTTACCAAATGGGTATCGAGGACTAACTTATTTTGAGGCTACAATTGTTCCCATAAATAGCTCAATTTTTGAACACTAAATTGGGCTATTGGCTTAGTTGACTTAATTTGATATATCATCAAATATTATTACAATATACAAGATTATTAATTAAATTATATTAATTTTAAGAATTTATTTTGGAAAAAAATGTAAATAAAAATTAGTTTATTTTTTATTTTTAAATTTTATTTTCAAAAATCACTTTCATATAACAAAATAATAAAAATATGTGAAAATAACTTCATTTTTGTCCATTTTTAAATAATCAAACATACCCTTAATATAAATATATAAGGGTAAACAAAATATAAATGAAAATTGGATTTTCATGAGATCAGGTAAAATAATCATTTCAATTAGCTGTAGTTAACATCACATTGATGAAAAATGAGTTTTACAGTTAAAACCAAAGACGATAAAATTAGTGCCACATGATATGTCAAACCAAATAAATCGAATCCATAATTGCATTCAATATTCGAAAATTAAGTCATTTATGAGAAAGACTAAAGTCCCAAGGTATTTCCAATTTGATAAACCTCAATAAAGAATTAGTTTGAAGTGAATCATAAAATTTGATGATCTCAATAAATTAATAGCATGCTCATTAATCTAAATACTTAGATTTATTATTCTTTGAAATACAATTATGAGATATTCGAGATTTATAATAATCAATTATAACAAAATCTAACGGGTATCAAAGAATCTTATATACGTCAAACTTCCTCATACACTATAAGTATCATGATATTTAATTTTTTAAATTTATTCTTTATTTTTTTTACTGCTACTGAATTAGACATCAAAATAATTACTGTCAAAGAGTTCTTAATGATTTATTTTATAATTTTTTTCTCTTACAAAGAAATCCTTTAAACTAGACTCCCACAGCAATGCCAAATCACTCGATCAAGCCTAAACAAAGCAAATATAAGCAAATAATATTTAAATAATTTTGTGATGGGTTACGAGCCTATTGGACTTTGACACTTCCCTGAGCAAAGAAGTGGTGCAATTGGACCAACTGAAATGGTAAATTCACAACTCATTAGCGGCCTTTTTTCGGGAACGAAGACATTGACGAGCAATAGCGTGCGCTGCTATCTCTGTTGATCGAGCTGTCGTTCGTTGACTCTGTGTCGTGCGTCAATGCAACTCTTTTTTGCCAGAAAGTCAGCTGTTCAATTTGTTTCCCAACTCGAATAATCCCCGCAGATGGAAAAAGCTGGGTATTTAGTCAAAAATTCAAATATGTTTTTTTCCTACAAATCTGGATATACCTCTAATAAAATCTGATTACTCTCTAGCAACATCTGAACTTTTTTATTTCCCGTTTGTGTCTTGTGGATTTTGCTCCTGAAAAGAGCAAATTGTCTAATTACAACTCATCTTGAGAAAAGTAGCAGAATTCATGGGAATGCATCAAAAAATTTTTAGATAAACATGCAAAGATGTTCACAGGAGACAACTTCAAAGAAAGAACGGCCATGGCAGAATTTACACAAACATAACTAACTGTATTATCAATCAAGGATCAACTCCATATACAAATTTCTCATAAATTACTCCAAAATCCAGTTTTTTTCTCATAAAAATTACGGAGAGCTTTGTTCTTGATCTGGAATAAGCGGTGCTTGCTGCTCCACACTTCCATCGTAGCCAGATTCAAAGTAGCCATCCACAGAAGGCTTGATGAACACATAGAACAAAATGTTGTTGAAAATGGTGAGACCCACAAGTGCAAGCGCAGAATATGCAAGAAAAGAATCCGGAATATCCGGCATCTGCACTCGCCCGGTTATCGGATCTCTGTCTAGCTTCATGTCTGCACCATCATTTTCCATAAGCAGATCGCAATTTACAGTAAACAGTAGAAAGAGGAAGCAGATATTGAGACAGAGGGAGAACCAGGGAAAGGAGACGAGGGTCTTCTCCGTGGGACGGAGGAGTCGGACTGGGACAGAGACTTCAGCTGCTGGTCCAGCTTCCGCAGCGCTTCCCGGGCCTTATCCCGGTCGATATCAAACTCGGCTTCCTCCCGCTCCCCTGCTCTCTGCCGCCATCTTCGGTGATGATCGTCGCTGACTCTACCACTATTACAACTTCTTCTTCTTCTTCTAGTTATGGTGGTGTAGTTGAAGTCACGAGGAGTTGGAGAAGAGAAAGCAGGAGAGGCCAGCGAAAGCATCTGGGCAGTAGCAGTAGCAGAAACGGCGCCAGCCATTAGTTTTGTGTCTTGCATGGATAAGTCTTAAGCGCTGGCGCGGGTGGGGCATCACAAATATCAGGTGGCTTTGTGATTCGCGGAGCATGAACAGGGTTGCAGGGGCCTTGGTTGGGCTTGATTGGACTGGCTACAGAAAATATATTTAATAATCTGTAATTTTAAAATTTTAACTGATAATTAAAATATAACTAAAAACTTAATAAATAATTTGGCAAAATAAAAATAAAAATAATTTTAATTGAAATAATAAAAATGATGGAAATTTATTATTTTTGATAATAAAATCTTAAAACCTTGTCATGAATAATGGCATGACTCGTATGGGAGACCAATCATGCATCTCTCTGCAAGATCCCACTGTACGCTCCTCCAATCAATCACCAATGTGCCTCTTGCCGGAGTTCGGTTCATGTGAGACGAGATACTAAATTTTCACATGTTAGGAGTAGTTTTTTCCAAGGTTATAATTTTCGGTTTCAACATTCAGCGAAATCAATATATTTTGGCCATTTCGACTTCAGTAAAAATATTTTTTTAATTATTAATTATATATTGACTAAAATTTGATTATATTTTGGCTGTATTTTAACTTCAAATTAAAAATATGATAAAATTTTTTAAAATTTTTTTAAAATTATAAAAAATTTAAAAATTTATTAATAATTTTATCATAATAGTAAATATAAGTTTAATTAATTTTAATTAATTTTTATAGTTAATCACTTAATGAGTAGGTCAATTTTTAAATTTAGAAATAATAATTATATTTAATTTACTAAAAGATTTTTTTGCCTATAAACCCCTACGTGATTCTATTTTGAGTTTCGATTTAATTCACCAAAATATTTTTTTATTTATTAATTAGGTATTGACCAGAGTTTGACTATATTTTGACTTCAAATTAAAAATACGATAAAATTTTGAAAAAATTTTCAAAAAAAATTAAAATTATAAAAGAAGTTATAATTGATTTTATTATAAGATTAAATATTATTTTAATTAATTTTAATAATTAATCACTGATATAGTCTATTTTTTATATATTACTATATAAAAAAAGAAAATATACAAGAAATAATATGAATATAATTAAAAGTTAAAAATTAACATAAGCAAATTTAACTTGACATTAAAATGTACTTGACATATACATAATTTATTAATTATAACGTAATACAACCAATCATCATTATCATAATTATCATCAGTTGAGTTTGAAATATTTGGATGTGAAATTACAAATTCAGCATCTGGACGATCTGGACGAGCATTTATAGGCATACGAATAAAAACAAGTAGGTTTGCGTGATCTTATGACAATGGTTTTGAAGTATAACCATACATCGAAGGTCCAAAATAAAAATGATAACTATATTCATTAATAACACATAGTAAAAGTAGTCCAATAACCCGTAAGAAATAAATATCACACTCCGTAAAGTGTTCAGAGAAAATTACGGTAATACGCTAATTGATAGCGTTAAGTGAAGCTTGTTGAGTGACACGATAAATTTGATTATTTACTCTTCCATATTCTTTCAATATTTGCTCAATTAAAGCTTGTTCAAGTGTGTCATAAGCCGAAGGCTGAATCATTCTACAACATAATATAAGTTTTTGATGAAGAATGGACATAATTATTCTTCTTGCTTCAAATGTAACTTGATCTGAAACTATAATATAATTATCCAGATTTGGCATTATATGTTTTAAAAGAAATATCATAAGGTAATTATTAGAATTCATAAATATAAAGTAGATAATAGAAAATACGTTAGAAGAAAAATATTACAACAAAATGTGATAATGAAGTAAATAAATTATTATAGTTCAAAATGAACTATACATATATTAAATTTGAATGTCATAAAATTACAATAATATTATATGCACATCGACTACATATATAACATAAAATATATTAATTTAAGATAATAATGAAAACATCATTTCATAGGTAGTATAAAATTACGCCTTATAACCACATGCTATTTTGAGACGGGTCTTGGAGAGATTGATATTCTTCATCACCATGTTCATCAGTACGATGAAGTTTTGATCGATAGTATTGTTTAACATACAAATAGTATGAAGTCGTATGGTCCTGGATTGATTGATGATATTCTTGATTGTAAAAAGACATCACACTGTAATATCTGTCATAGTAGCTAGAGCCCGCACTATCTATTGGACCTTGATTAACATTTTGTTCACCATGTGAAACATATAGATATTGTGATACATAACCGCCATAAATTAGAGTCCAAAAATTTATTTTCTCTATACCGTAGAAAAGATGAAGACAAGTCCTCATATTGTAATTGTTGGAAATTGGCATCACTAGCTGTACCACCATTGCTGCTATCATTGGTATCAATAGTATTCTCCATTATGTCAGTTACCTCTTTCGATTCTTTGTTTAAGAGACGACAAATAGCTTCTTGTGTTTGGGGATGATTTAAGATAAGTTCTTCTCTTTCTTGACTCCACTATATTAGAATATCATTATTTTCGAATATGGCAGACAAGTTAATTATTTCTCTTAAATGCATATTATAATAATATAAAACAAGTTTCTCCAATTTTTTTATTTTAAGTATGTTTCTCGTCTTCATATGAATTAATCCAAAAGTTGCCCAATTCCTCTCACATTGTAATCTTGAAATAGTTTGACTTGAAATTCTAATTGCTATCTTTGCAAAATTAGGTGCTGGATGCCGACTATAAATACTCCAGCATCTAGCTGTAATTTAATAAAAAATTTATTTAAAATTTGATATAATTTAAATTAGCAAATATGTATAATTATTAAATATACCAGGAGTATCACCCCTAATAGTTACAATTGCTTATTGTGTGCCAAAGTCCTTGACTTTATTTTTAAAGTCGTCTGCCTGTTAATGGACGTACTCAAATTAAACACTTTATTAATTATGTAAAAAAAATTTCTGATTTAGAATGTACCTCGCACAATACTAAGATTCTTGTTGTCATATCTGACTCCATCCTTTCAATTACCTTATGTAACGCTTCAAAAATTGTATTACTATTGTTGACATTATCAACATATTGAAATATTGGATTCATAAAGTCTTCTACAATATGATTAAATATTAATGAATAATATTATCATTATAACTTAATAAAATTCTATAGAATGACACTTTATTCAATTACCTGCAATATGAATATCTCTGGATAATGTTTTTCCCCAACAACGATCAATAATCTTCTCCCATTTATGAAATTTAATTACTCCTATATATCATCTTATTTGTAATTTTGCTCATTCTATTATTTTATATAAGAACCCCATCTGTGAATGATAATCTGAGTCAACAATTCGAAGCACCTTAATTAATGGACTAAAGATTCTGATTACATTTTCAACTAATTCTCAATATTGCTCATTCAAGACTTGATTGCAGAATTATTCAGAAAGAATTTTCTTCGACCATTCAACTTTAAATAATGCTTATCATATTCTTCACTAGTAAATATTCTCTTTAGTGTCTGTCGATGAGTATATAGGAAATTCAAGGAGATAAATTATGTAGCAAATCGAGTAATGTCTAGCCTGATAATCTCTCATCCTCGTGTTTTCTTTTTCATCAGTTTAAGACACCAAGTATGGTTATAAATAAATAATGTTAACTTTTGACCTTCCTCAATCACTTTGTCTAATATCAGGATCCTTACTCATATTCTTTAATATTAAGTCAATAGAGTGTGTTACATAAGGTGTTCAGAAAAGATATTTTCTTTTTTACATTAACTTCTTTCCAGCATATACCAGCGGAGTTGCATTATCAATTATGATTTTGTACCACTCTTGATTACTCAATCTCCTCAACGACATTGTCAATCAAATGATATAAGAAATTACCAGTCTTTGACTCTCTTGACATATTGACTGACTTTATAAAAATGGTTCCTTCAGGATAATATGATAAAAAATTTATCAAATCTTTATTGTTTTGTGTCTTCCATCCATCACACATCAAGGTACACCAAAATTCATCCCAATATTTATGAAACATCTGTATAAAAGCAAACATCTCTTCAACTTCAAGATCTAAATACTTTTTAGAAATTTCATAAACACTTGGTGGAAGAACTCCTAGGCCAACCTCTTTAATGACACATATTATTCTATGATACTAACCACTATTTGCTAAATAAAATGGAACATGGTTATCAAAAAAAAATTTGGATACTACCCTATTCAACCACTATTTTGCCTTCCGAAAATTATTTGATGTTATTCTCAAATTTAGTTGAGTATCATCTCTTGGTTTTAATAGAAATGGGTCAATTGGAGAAATATTGATAGACCCAATGTCAGAAAAATGAAAATCCCTTCTAATTCTCGAAGGGGCAGCTGTATGTCGTTGTGTATGTCATTCTCTGAAACTAGTAATTCGGTGATCACGAATTGTCTCAGAAGGCCCATCACCATCTTAAGTTTTCTTGTACAATCTTTGACTCTCATAAATTACTTCCTGAACCTCATTATCATCGTCTTCATCATTAGAAACTTGCTGGCGATCTAGATTACAGAGCTTGATAAGTTCCTATTCGAAACATGATTTTTTGACTTATATCCTTTCTTCTATGTTCTCTGTTGCTTTGAACTATTGCCCAAAATAGTTATCTCACTTCATTCGGAACTTTCTCACAGGTTCGGACTGAGCCAGTTACTCCTTTCGAATGCTCTTTTAATCTTGTAATTTCAGAATAAAATACACAACCACACCATTTGCAAGGAACTTTCTGAAGACATGCATCCACTAATTCACAGTGTTGTCATGCGATATCGACATCGCGAATTGATCGTTGCATGTTTTGTTTGGGAGTCATGTTCAATACAATACCAATAGTAACAGAATAAATGCTGGTGGAAGAAAGTTTACTTATGATTAAGAAAAAAATTGCCACATAAAGTTCCCGATTTACTAACTAATTTTCTCACAAGCTCAAAATTTTTCAATTTATTAGCTAATTTTTACATTAATTTTAACATTTTCAATTTAATACATAATTTTCGCATAAAATTTTAATTTTAAAAAATATAAAAAATACTATTTTGGCATAAATTTATTAATAAATACTTACTAATTTTTACGTAATTTCAATAATTTTGATTTAGGGTTTAGGGTTTTGGATTTACTAACAAAATTTTTGATTTATTAACTAATTTTTACATTAATTTTAACATTCTCAATTTAATACATAATTTTTGTATAAAATGTTAATTTCTAAAAAAATATAAAAAAAACTCTATTTCTGCATAAATTTATTAATAAATACTAACTAATTTTCATGTAGTTTCAATAATTTCTGATTTAGAGTTTAGGGTTTAGGGTTTAGGATTTGTTAACAAAATTTTTGATTTATTAGCTAATTTTTACATTAATTTTAACATTCTCAATTTAATACATAATTTTCTCATAAAATATTAATTTCTAAAAATATAAAAAACTCTATTCTTGCATAAATTTATTAATAAATATTAACTAATTTTTACATAATTTCAATAATTTCCTATTTAAGGTTTAGGATTTAGGGTTTAGAATTTACTAACAAAATGTTCGATTTATTAGCTAATTTTTACATTAATTTTAACATTAATACATAATTTTTGCATAAAATGTTAATTTCTAAAAATATAAAAAACTCTATTTTCACATAAATTTATTAATAGATACTAACTAATTTTTATATAATGTCAATAATTTCTGATTTAGGGTTTAGGGTTTAGGATTTACTAATAAATTGTTTGATTTATTAGCTAATTTTTATCTTAATTTTAACATTCTCAATTTAATACATAATTTTTGCATAAAATGTTAATTTCTAAAAATTTAAAAACTCTATTTTTGCATAAATTTATTAATAGATACTAACTAATTTTTATGTAATTTCAATAATTTCTGATTTAAGGTTTAGGGTTTAAGATTTACTAATAAAATATTCAATTTATTAGCTAATTTTTACATTAATTTTAACATTCTCAATTTAAGACATAATTTTTGTATAAAATGTTAATTTCTAAAAATATAAAAAAACTCTATTTTCGCATAAATTTATTAATAGATACTAACTAATTTTTATATAATGTCAATAATTTCTGATTTAGGGTTTAGGGTTTAGGATTTACTAATAAATTGTTTGATTTATTAGCTAATTTTTATCTTAATTTTAACATTCTCAATTTAATACATAATTTTTGCATAAAATGTTAATTTCTAAAAATTTAAAAACTCTATTTTTGCATAAATTTATTAATAGATACTAACTAATTTTTATGTAATTTCAATAATTTCTGATTTAAGGTTTAGGGTTTAAGATTTACTAATAAAATATTCAATTTATTAGCTAATTTTTACATTAATTTTAACATTCTCAATTTAAGACATAATTTTTGTATAAAATGTTAATTTCTAAAAATATAAAAAAACTCTATTTTCGCATAAATTTATTAATAGATACTAACTAATTTTTATATAATGTCAATAATTTCTGATTTAGGGTTTAGGGTTTAGGATTTACTAATAAATTGTTTGATTTATTAGCTAATTTTTATCTTAATTTTAACATTCTCAATTTAATACATAATTTTTGCATAAAATGTTAATTTCTAAAAATTTAAAAACTCTATTTTTGCATAAATTTATTAATAGATACTAACTAATTTTTATGTAATTTCAATAATTTCTGATTTAAGGTTTAGGGTTTAAGATTTACTAATAAAATATTCAATTTATTAGCTAATTTTTACATTAATTTTAACATTCTCAATTTAAGACATAATTTTTGTATAAAATGTTAATTTCTAAAAATATAAAAAAACTCTATTTTCGCATAAATTTATTAATAGATACTAACTAATTTTTATATAATGTCAATAATTTCTGATTTAGGGTTTAGGGTTTAGGATTTACTAATAAATTGTTTGATTTATTAGCTAATTTTTATCTTAATTTTAACATTCTCAATTTAATACATAATTTTTGCATAAAATGTTAATTTCTAAAAATTTAAAAACTCTATTTTTGCATAAATTTATTAATAGATACTAACTAATTTTTATGTAATTTCAATAATTTCTGATTTAAGGTTTAGGGTTTAAGATTTACTAATAAAATATTCAATTTATTAGCTAATTTTTACATTAATTTTAACATTCTCAATTTAAGACATAATTTTTGTATAAAATGTTAATTTCTAAAAATATAAAAAAACTCTATTTTCGCATAAATTTATTAATAGATACTAACTAATTTTTATATAATGTCAATAATTTCTGATTTAGGGTTTAGGGTTTAGGATTTACTAATAAATTGTTTGATTTATTAGCTAATTTTTATCTTAATTTTAACATTCTCAATTTAATACATAATTTTTGCATAAAATGTTAATTTCTAAAAATTTAAAAACTCTATTTTTGCATAAATTTATTAATAGATACTAACTAATTTTTATGTAATTTCAATAATTTCTGATTTAAGGTTTAGGGTTTAAGATTTACTAATAAAATATTCAATTTATTAGCTAATTTTTACATTAATTTTAACATTCTCAATTTAATACATAATTTTTGTATAAAATGTTAATTTCTAAAAATATAAAAAAAACTCTATTTTCGCATAAATTTATTAATAAATACTAAATAATTTTTATGTAATTTCAATCATTTCCAATTTAGGGTTTAGGATTTACTAACAAATTTTTTTATTTATTAGCTAATTTTTACATTAATTTTAACATTCTCAATTTAATACACAATTTTTGCACAAAATATTAATTTATAAAAAAATATAAAAAACTGTATTTTTGCATAAATTTATTAATATATATTAACTAATTTTTATATAATTTCAATAATTTTTTATTTAGGGTTTAGTGTTTATGATTTGCTAACAAAATTTTTGATTTATTAGCTAAGTTTTACATTAATTTTAGCATTCTCACTTTAATACATAATTTTTGCATAAAATATTAATTTCTAAAAAATATAAGAAACTCTATTTTTGCATAAATTTATTAATAAATACTAACTAAATTTTACATAATTTCAATAATTTCTGATTTAGGGTTTAGGGTTTAGGATTTACTAACAAAATTTTTTATTTATTAGCTAATTTTTACATTAATTTTAACATTCTCAATTTAATACATAATTTTCACATAAAATGTTAATTTCTAAAAAATATAAAAAAAATCTATTTTTGCATAAATTTATTAATAAATACTAACTAATTTTTATGTAATTTTAATAATTTTTAATTTAGGATTTAGGGTTGAGGATTTACTAACAAAATTTTGGATTTATTAGCTAATTTTACATTAATTTTAACACTCTCAATTTAATACATAATTTTCTCATAAAATGTTAATTTCTAAAAAAATATAAAAAACTCTATTTTCTCATAAATCTATTAATAAATACGAACTAAATTTTACGTAATTTCAATAATTTTTGATTGAGTAACTAATTTTTATATTAATTTTAACATTCTCAATTTACAAACTTATAAACCTTATATAATACGCAACTGCAATTCTATATATAATGTGTATAATAATTTAGAATTTAAAAAAATTTCTTACCTCCTTTTTTGAATATGATTGTAGCCTAAAACATAAGGAAGACAGCATACTTACAAAATTTTGCAAATGAAACGGTAGTATTACAATGCCTGAGAAATTTTGAGCACATGAATTGCAGAATACTTACTCTGACTCTATATAATGGATATTAACATTTCTCACAATCACTTCGGTGTCGAAAAAGAGATAGTAGACACATGTAAATGCAGCTCCATCCCTAGTTTGTAGCTAATATAATACACCATGTTGCTGTTAACAAACAAGTCACAACTTGCATCCATTTGCAAACAAACAAATCACAACTTGCATCCACATACATCCACTTGCATCCAGTGGACTCCACAATCTGCACATCATGAACAGAACCACCAACTTGCATCCACTGCACTCTACAGCCTCCACAGCCTGCTCATCATGAATAGAACAATGAACAGCCATAAACAGTAACATGAACATAAAGTTCTGTCTGCATTGGAGGAGTTTGGAGTAGTCCTATCTGCAAATTAACAGCACCATCGGACAACTGGAGAAACGAGTTGTCTCGCAGGCAAGGAGGTGGTCATCAGCTTGAGTTAGCTCTCATTGATGAAGAGGGCATCAATGGAGCTGCGACTTCCCGGAGCTGGACTCAATGGTTGAGGCATCGCTGGAGTAGACCCCGTCGCTGCTAGACCTCCTCCATGGCTGAGAGTGCCACTGCTTGTGTCTGACTTTACGTGGCTGTGCTAGCTTTGCCTCTGGGAGGATGTACATGCTCCATTGCCGCTCGCTGCTCCGCCGCTGCTCAAAAACACAAAAGCAGAGAAATTCTTCGTGCTTGTAATGAGAGGAGAAGAATGGCAGTACCGGACTGGAATAGAGACTCATTGCACGTTTGTCGTTACTTCTATTTCGTCGCTGCTCGCTACTTCGTCACCGCTCGCTACTTATGCTCTGTCGTTGCTACTCCATTACTACTCATTGCTCCGCACACTACTCGCCGCCGTTTCGGCTCCGCACGCCGCTATCTGTTTGACTGCTGGCGCTCCGCGCACTACTCCTCTATTACTGCTCCGCACATTGCTCTCTACTCCGCCGCTTCTTCTCCACGCGTTGTTGGTTATTCTATTGCTACTACTCCACATGCTATTCGCTACTCACTGCTCCGCCATTTTTGCTCGCTGCACCACCGCTTCTACTCTGCTCGTTATTTCTGCTCGTTGCTCCACTGCTTCTACTCTTTGCGATCTCACTGCACTTGCTCTGCTTGCCATTTCTGTTTGCTGCTCCACCACTTTAGCTCTACACGGTCTCGCTACACTTGCTCTGCTCACCATTTCTATTTACTGCTCCATCGCTTTACCTCTGCTCGCCATCATTACGCAATCTTGTTGCGCGATCTCCCCATGCGCTCACTCTACGCTCGCCGCCGTTGCAAAACCCTAACCCTAAAACCGAAACTATTTAAGGCGAAACGTTTCATTACTGGCCAAAACTGAAACGTTTTGGCCGAAATATTTCAGTTTTGGCTGAGATTTAAAACCTTGATTTTTTCCTTGTCACAAGTCTTGGAGTCAGATCTCCTTCCGTACCCTCAGGCCACCAAGTACATCCAGTTTTTAATAGCCTAGTCATAAACTTGCACACATATCTTTGGCCACAGATTATTCAACTATCTGTCTTCCCACTTAATACTAGCATGATAGCTAACAGTGATCGCAAGTATATCCCATAAAAATATAAAATTTATCTAACTAATATTATAAACTAAACAAATATATAGTAATTATCGAATTAACATCACAACATCTCTACTAAATGCATCAATAAATACCACAACTATTCATGTAATTCAGACATGAATTGTTTTAGTCATGATAGTGTTGTTTTGTTGACTTGGTAATATTTTGAATTTGAATTTTTTGAAAAATCATAATTAAATTAGGATTTATATTAGAAAGTGATTTAGTAGCTCTAATTCTTTTTTTGAATTTATCTCCTACTGAAAAACTTGGATTAGTGTGCCAAATTAGTCTTCGTTGATTCAAATTCAGTTATATCACTCCTAAAAATATCCTATTTATCTAAAAATTTTATATAATAATATAAAGAAACATATATTAAAACTCTCAAAACATCTTATGATGATTAGACAAATTAGTCTCCTATAAAAGTTGATAATATTGGAGTTTCATTTTTGTCATTGTAATATCCTTTTTTTTCTCATTAATAAAATCACCTTTGGATCGATTTCACCCGTGAAGTAAGTCACAAATCGAACCATGTAAATCTCTTTATATTATTCTTAATTTTTTATTCTTTTATTCTTCTACATCGTGAATTATGGTGGACATTGATCTTTCGCATAACAAATTGGTATCAAAGTTTGGTTCAAAATGTCTACTGTGAAGTTTGATATAAAGAAATTTAATGGAAAGTAATGGTTTCTTATCTAGCAAGAAAGAATTCATGTAATTCTTACTCAATAAGGGTTGAGAAGCATATTAGAGGATGTCAAGATTAAAGATGTCATTGAAAGTGTCTAGAAAAATCAGAAAGTTAGTGTACATAACACTATCCTCCTCAATCTTATTGATGATGTACTCTATCCGTTTCTTGATAAAATATCACTTTCAGAGTTATGAAAAAATTTAAAAAAAATACATGAGTAAGTCTATTTCAAACTATATTTACCTAAAGTAAAAGGTTTTTAATTTTCGAATGAAAAATGATATGAATATAGTTGATCATCTTAATAATTTTAATAAATTAGTCTCTTGATTATTGAGCATTGATATTAAAATTGAAGATAAAGATAACGTAATTATTTTATTATCATTTTTACCTTCTTCCTTTGGGAATATAAAAATTACTCTCATATATGGTAAATATTTAAAATTTGACGATATTTTTGCTGCCCTTTTATGAAATAAATACTTGAAAAAGATTGAATGAGATAAGTCACACTCAGAAGCACTGATTACTAGATGTTGTATCAAAGAAAGATCAAAAGTAGGTCATTCTAAATCCAAATCCAAAAAGAAAAGTTGTATGTATTGCAATAAGATGTGACATATAATTGAAGAGTGTCAAAAGCTTAAAGTAAAAAAGAAAAAAAATCTCAGTCTAAAGGGCAATCCAAAGAATAAGTGTTAGAGTTCTAATGATGATTATGATAATATTCTCTCTGTTAGTTATGATTTCGATTGTTATTATGAAATTAGAATTCTTGATTCTAGTTGATCTCACCATATATGTTCTAATAAGAATTGGTTTGAAAACTACAAGTCTTATAATAATAGTTTAGTTTTGATGGATAATAATACTTTATATAAAATTATCAAAATTGAAACAATTAAAATTAAGATGTTTAATAGTATTACTAGAACTCTTACTAACATTAGATATGTTTCTGATTTGAAATTTTTTTTTATTTTTTTGGGCGCTTTGGATTTTGCTGGTTATAAGCATTCTACTAAAGGTGAGGCTCTTAATATTACTAAAAGCTTATTGATAATGATGAATGGCTTAAAACATATAAATTTATATGAGTTAGTAGGAAAAATCATTGAAGGTAGATTAACAATTTCTCAAAATTCTTATGAAATAACCCACTTATGGCATATGCGTTTTGGGCATATGAATGAGTAAGGTTTTACTGAGACCAACAAAAGAAATTTATTTGTTGAAATGTCTCATCTGATGCAAATTAGATTTCTATGAGTGTTGTCTCTATAGCAAATAGTCCAAGTTAAGGTTTAATGTTGATATTTGTTGCACTAAAAACTGAATTGGTTATATTCATTCCAATGTGTGGTGCTCTTTTATTCAATCAAACTATGGTGCTTATTGTTTTGTTAGTTTTATTAATGATTTTTTTTAGAAAAGCATGAATTTATATTTTGCATCACAAAACTGAAGTATTTTCTGTTTTCAAATGATAAAAAACTTCAGTTGGAAGAAAAATTGAAAGAAAAATCAAATACTTCAAAAGTAATAATGGCCAGGAGTATAAATCAACAAAATTTCTCAAATTCTGTAAAGATAAGGGTATCAAATGCTACTTTACTATCCTAGAAAAACCTCAATAGAATGATATGACCGAATGAATAGAACTTTGTTGGAGAAAATACATAGTATGCTCAATGCAACAAATCTTGACAAGGATTGTTGGACAAAAGCAACTAACATAGCCTATTTTATTATGAATTGCTATCTTCAAATAGCCATTGGTTATAAAATTTCTGAAGAGGTGTGGACTGATGAGCCTCTAAATTATTCTTTTTTAAAATTTTTAGTTGCGCTACTTATATACATGTCATTAAAGATAAGTTAAATGCACGTTCCAAAAGATGTATTCTCTTTGATTATACTAAAGGAGTTAAGAACTATCATTTGTAGGATCCCAAAATTTCTAATGTAACTATTGAGATAGATGTATTATTTGATGAAAGTACTATATAATTATTCAAGATGTGTCAAACTCTTAAGAGAATTTTGAGGGTCAAGTGAAAGTTTGTGAGAAAATTTCACCTTAATGATCTCAAAGAATAAAATCACCTGAAAGATATGATTTTGAGGATATGGTAACTTTTACTTTATTTACTGACAATGATAATCTTTCTTCTTATAATGAAGCAGTGCAGGATAAGCATTTTTTTCAATTGCAAATTGCTATGAATGAAGAGTTGAATTCTTTTCAAAAAGAACCATATTTGGAACTTGGTGAAATTATCAAAAAGTAAAAGAAAAATTGGTTGTAAGTGAATATTTCAGAAAAAAGAGGATTTTTTTGAGATAAATAGTGTGAAATTCAAGACTCATTTAGTTACAAAAAGATATTTACAAAAGGAGAGAATTGACTTTAATAAAATTTTCTCTTTTATAGTTAAAAATACATCTATTTGTTTTCTATTTCTTTTAATTACTTTTCATAATTTTGAATTAGAATATTTTGATATCAAAATCACCTTTCTGAATGGATAATTAAAAAAATAAATTTTTATGCAGTAACTTACGGGGTTCATCCAAGAATGCAAAGAAAATTATGTCTCCAAGTTAAAGAAGTTATTTTATGATCTAAAATAATATCCAAAGTAGTGATATAAAAGGTTTGACAGTTTCATATTGGGATAAGATTTATTCATTGTAAGCATAATTGTTGTATCTAGTTTAAGATGTATGCCAATAATTTATTGATTATATTACTTATTTATATTGATGATATACTTATTGCTGCTTAAGACATATTTTTAATTAATGATTTAAAGCATATAATAAAAAAAATGAGATAAAAGATTTAGATGCTGCAAGAAAGATTCTCGGTATGAAGATTGATTGAAATTGAAAGTATAATAAGTTATACCTCAAACAAAGTAAGTATTTTGAGAAGATTATTTCTTATTTTGGTATGCAAAATTCAAAATCTGTTAGTACTTCTTTAGTAGCCTATTTCAAACTTTTAGTTTGATTGTGTCTCTCTATAAATTAGGAGTATGCATACATGGAGAATATCTCATTCTCAAGTATTGTTAGAATCTTAATATATGTTATGTTGTGCATAAGACCTCATATTGTACAAGCAGTCAGTGTTGTTAAATACTACATGGCAAATTCAGGAAAAAAATATTGAAAAGTTGTGAAGTGATCATTGAGATACATTAAAAATACTTTTAATGTTGGTATGTATTTCAACAGTGACATAGTTCAAGAGGATGAAATTATTAACTATGTTGATTTAGACTATGTTAGAAATTTTGATCAAAAATAATCCCTCACCGGTTATCTTTTCACATTTTGTGGTGGTCCTATTACCTTGAGATGTATCTTACAGTCAACTATAACATTATTTACAATAGAGTCCGAATATATGACAACTACATAGAAGTCAAAGAAATTTTATGGTTAAAAAGTTTGACAAATGAAATTGGTTTCTCTTAAGGTGTTTTTCATATTTTTTGCGACAATCAAATCGTTATATACCTTATGAAGAATTAAATGTATCACGTTAAATCAAAACACATAAATATATGATTTCACTTTATTTGAGATATTGTTAAAGACGATGACATTTTTTTATAAAAATTTCATACTTTAAGAAAGCTGACGAAAGTGACTCTAATTAAAAAGTTCAAGCTCTGTCTATACTTGATCAATATTCAAGGTAGTTGATCCACTCTACAAGACAATAACAAAGACATCTATTGAAGATTCAAATTCAAAGAAGAAGAAGATTCTAACCAAGGTGGAGATTATTAATTTAATAGTGTCGAATTCGAATTTTACAGAGAATCCTAATCAAATTAGAATTTACATTAGGTAGTGATTTAATAATCTTCGTTCTCTTTTGAATTTGCCTCTTACTAGAAGACTTGAATTAGTAGACTAAATTAGTTTTCTATTCTGATTCAAATTTAGTTATATTACTTCTATAAATATTCTATTCATCTAAAAGTCTAATATATAGAGACAAAAAAACATAGATTAAAATTCTCAAAATGTTTTGTGAAAGTTTGTGACATTGGAGTTTTGTTTTCGTCGTTATAATCTCTTTTTTCATTAATAAAATCTCTTCTGAATTGCTTTTATTTTTAGAGTAAATCATAAATCGAATCACATAAATATTTTGTTGTTATTTTATTATTATTATTATTATTATATTATAAATTATACTGGATATCGGTCTTTTGTGTAATATAGTTGAAGTTATAAGGAATTAGCTGAAGAAGAGAAAGCAGGAGAGGCCACATCTGAAAAGCAGTGGTAGCAAGCAAAAATGGAGACAGCCATTAGTTTTGCGTGTCGCATGGATTAGTTTCTGTGGTGGGATATCGCAAATATCACGTGACTTCAGGATTCGTAGGACAGGAACAGGGGCCTTGATTGGGTTTCACTGGAGAGAGTAGGTTGGATTTTCTTGGGCAGCGAAGGCATGGGTTGAAGGCAAGAACAATGGCATGATTCATGTGGAAACTGCGCTTGCATCTCTTTACATGAGCCAACTGTAAGCTACTCCAATCAATTATCAATCTGGTTCTTGCTGGCCTTCGCTTCAACCAATCTTGCTTGGATCCCTAACACTGATCCTTTAAACTTTCACATGCTTCAATGAATTAAGCATTATATTTTTAACTGACCAAATATGATAATTAGTCAGGCTGATGAGATAGTGGAGACAACCTCATATTTCCTTTTCAGTTGTAATGATTAAGATCAGACAATTATTTGGGAGCTCCCTTCGATTGTTGGGAGCAATTTCAACACTGTTTTATTGACAGGAAAGATCAGAGTTTTTTTGGAGTTTAATATCTTAGAGAGTTAGAGGCTGTTTGGATCAATTTTAAATAGTCCGAATTGAAGAAATTGGGAGAAATTGGAGAATTGGCTCACATTTATTTGGGTACATTAATAGAAAATTTTTATATATTTTTTTAATTCAATCATTAATATTATTTTTTAAAAATTAAACTAAATTTTTTTATTTAAAATCATATGCAAATTTTTTTCTCTACTCATTAATTTTTTAACATATTTTTTAAATATTAATACTTATATATTATCAATTTCTGATTTAAAATATATTTTATTGATTGAATAAATATTTAAAAAATTATTTTTTTAGCTTGAATTTTTTTTGATATATATTTTTTTTTAATCACCAAAATATGATTTATTAATTTATTTATTAAATATTTATATTTTTTTAAAAAATAAAAATGAATAAAAAAATAATTTTATTTATTTGAAAATAATTAATTTTTATTTCCAATCCAAACACCAAAATTCATAAAATCGATAGAATTGATAATTCCTTAACTTTACCTCAAAACATATTCAAATACCTAAATTATTAATTCGGTTAATTTTCTCAATTTTTGGCAATTGATCGAATTGACAATTCCCTCTATTTCAAATCGGAATTGATTCAAATCGGCCCTTAGTAGTTTTGCCAATAAACGACCCTCATTTCATTTAAAATAACTTTACATACCCTCTTTTTTCTACGCTCATATTTGTTGAATAAATTGAATTTCATTATAACTCTTCCTATTTCTAAAAAAATGTTAGACAACTAGCTCAATATGCGGAAACAATAACAATAAATTTTTATTCTTAGAGAGTGAGATGATGTGATTTTATCAGTTATTTTTTTCTTAAATAAAATTGAAGTGTTTTATCCATAAACAGCAAAATTTATGATCATTTTCAAAACCAATGTCAAGAAATAATACATATTAATGAAATGCTAAAAACATAGGATGTTTAAATTTATTCCAATTGTAACTTGTATTCTTTGTATAATAAAACTCTTAGGTATCGTTTCGTTTCGTTTCGTTCGAGATTAGTATCAAGATCATTCTATTTCTAACCTGTTTAATATCCAAATACTAAAAAAATAGCCATATTAACTATATTTTACTTTTAAAAATTAAATTACTATATTATCTTTACATTTATTTATTTAAATCTCAATAAATAATATACCTAAAGGTATGATGATCTAAAACTTTTTTTTATATAATTCACTAGTCAGATTACCATTTAAACACCAAAAATTTGACTGAATTATTTTTTTATATATTTTAGTCTTCATATTAAGTTTGATTTTAATTTTGATTTCAAACTAAACGGAGCTTAACGACTAACTCTAATGAAGTGATGATACTATATTTTTAAAAATCTAAACCAATTAATAAAAGTAAGGGGAAATTGCATATTATTTAAAGAAGTGTGGCAAATTGAAAACTTAAGCCGGTCAATTAGAAAGAATTAAAAAAAATTCAAACATTGCTTGTCATCTACGAATATGACTGATTGTGAACTAAAAACTAAAATTGGAGGCAAATTTATGAAATAAGTAGAAAACATGTGCAAATTAAGGCTAACTACGTGATTAGAAAAGATAAAAGTACCGTTTGATTTAGAATCAAGATCAGGATCAATATTTTTTAGAATTATTTTTTAAAAAAATTAATATTACTTATTTTACACTGCTATTAAATTAAATTATTAAAAAAATTAAATAATTTTTGAAATTTTAAATTATTGTAAGATTAATTTTTTTAAAAAAATATTAATTTATAAAAATAATTTATTAATTTTAATTTTGATTTTAATCCTAATTTTGAAACAAATTGTGTAAGTCTCTGATTCCCACGTGGCACAGTCCTAGACATCGAGTTCTCAATTCGTGTGAATTTGTAATTCGATTATTTTTTTTAGCCTAGTAATGTCAATCTAATGCGTCCTATGATTTGTAATTTATTGGGTCAAATGAGAATTGAGGGCTGTTTAGTTGGGGGTCAAGGTCAAGGTCAAAAGAAAAGGTAAAGTGTAAAAAAAATAATATGGTTAAGTAAATCTTATTTGGTTACTGATCTGACTAGCGTGGTGGTTTAAATTTTTTTATGGACTATTTTATCCTCAACTTTTTTTTAATTACGTTTTCGTTCTCGTCGTCGATCCCGTCGTCTCCGGTGAGGTATGGCGTGTCAAGCGAGCTCGGGTGGTGAGCTCGTGTGGGGAGCTCGCTGGGGGAGCTCGCGCGGGCAGCTCGGATGGCAAGTTCGCATGGGCAGCTCGGGCGGCAAGCTCGTGCGAGGAGCTACCCCGATGAGCTCCTCGCGTGATCTCGCTCGACCAGCTCCGGCAGTGAGCTCGCGTGGTTAGTCCGGGATGCAAAGGCATTTTAGTCATTTACTAATTATAATTAAATTAAATTAAATAATATTAGTCTGATCAAACTTTTTGTATTTTGATGGTAGCCCGATCAGTCCATGATGATCCTAGGCTTGACCTTCAGAGTTTTAAAAAGGGCTAAAACGGAATTTTGTTAAAGTACAGGGAACCAAATTAAAAAGTCAAAACTCGCAAAAAAAGACTAACAAAACAATTTGGAAAACCTAGGGTTCCAGATGAAAAGTGGAAGTCTCCCAAGAGAACTGATCATAAATTTTACAAAAGCTGAGGAGCCAAATGAAAAGTAGAAAGCTAAAATTAACTGGCAAAAAGAATAGCCAATTGGGAGCGCGAGTTTGGCCGGCGGAAAAAGGGCGCTTACACAGAAATAGTTGGAAAAGATTTTGAGAGATTAAAAAGAAATAAAAAAAATTAATGGAGTAATAAAAATTTGAAAAATTTTAAAGGACTTATAAGAAATTAATAAAAAATACTCAAGATTTATAAAAATCTAGGATTAAAGAATAAGAGCCACAAACTCAATTTTTTTTATCACAAGGCTTAAAACTCCAAACTAGAATATATTTAAATGGTGCACAATAGCATAATTTATAATTTTTCTAAGTATAATGTTCTATTTAATTATTGGGATTATTATGTATAACTCATGAGAAATACTTTACCTATAAATAACCTCCGTGAATTCAATATTCACCTTTGACTAGGGGTAAGTAAAAAAATTAAAAAATTAGTATACTGAACTATACTGATTAAGAATCGTATCGAAAAATTAGTTATCAAAGTAAATCAATATGGTTCCTAGGTCTTAATTTTGATAGAACCAAAAATCTGATTCCGATTTTGGTTTTATATTTTGTGAAAAATTAATATATCGAAATCATTGGTATATATATATATATATATATATATCTATATATTATATATTATATATATATAATATATGTTATAGTGTATATTAATGTATTTAAAATTTTTTTTTATAACATTATAATGAATAATATAAGATTTTTTGGTAAATTATGTGTTAATATATTTAAAATTAAATTTTTATAGGATTTAAATATAAAATAAAATATTTTAAAATAAATAATTTAAAAATCGATATACTGATTTTAGAATCGGTTTAGAATTGTTTCAAAATCGGAACCAACAAATTGGTTCTCAACTCAAGCCAATAAGATTTTAGTTATCAATTTTTTAAGAATCAAAATCTGGTTCTAATTCTAAAATATATAAAATTAGTACAATAAACCGATTTTTCTCGTAACCTCCATCTTTTTAGATTTCATTATCTACAATTTCTGATTTGTTTTGAATAAAAATATTTTCTTATTTATCCTATGACGTCTTTTAATTAAATATTGTTTAGGATGCAAAAATTGCATAAAGACTCTTTTCCAAAATCTTTATTTTCTTAAAATTTTAAAGAAAACTTAATTTCTTAATAATTTATAGAAAAAAATCTCATTTTTCTCAAAAATTTAAAGAAAAACTCTCAGTTTTTTAAAATTTTCAAAAAATCACTCATTTTTCTTAAAAATTTGTAGGAAAGCTCTCGCTTTCTTTAAAATCGTAAAAAATCCCTCTTTTTTAAAATTTACAAAAAACTTTGTTTTCCTAAATTTTTTAAAAAACTCTTATTTTCTTAAAATATTATCAAAAAACACTCGTTTTCTTAAAATTTACAAAAAATCTGTTTTTCCTTTATTTGTTTTATACACTCTTTACTTATAATATATTAATTATTTTAAAATAATCAATTAATTTTGTGGAGTATTTAATTTTGTTGAAAATTGTGCTCTTTATGCAACTATTTAACAATCCAAGTTGTTATATGCAAGTTTTAAGTTTTTAGGTTGATTTATGCAATTTGTAGCAAGTTTAAAGAATATTTAAATTTCATGGCATCGTTTTATTTATAATTATTTTACTTAAATGGTGTTATTTATAATTATTTTACAGAGAAGGTGTTAGTGCAATTATTTCTTTTACAAATAATTAAATTGTAATCCATATTAAAATGTAAATAAATTTTAAAACAATGTGTTATTTGTATTTCTTTGTCTTATTGGGTCTTCAATGTAAGTTATAGCATGTTTAAAATATGAATAATTTTTTTAAAGAGGTGATATTTGTAATAATCTATCTTATATGTTTTTCAATAACAATGTTAGAATGTAAAAGTTTCAATTAAGGATTATAGTTGTAAATATTAATTTTCTAAGACAAAATAAATTTCTTAATTATTTAATTAATACCAAAATAAAAAATTTTACAAGTGAAGAATGTATTGTGTAAACAAAAATTAGGGCTTTTCTGTAAATTTTTTTTTTTAAAAAATGAGGGATTTTCTTTATTTTTTTAAGAAAAATATGGTTTTTTGTATTTTTAAAAATTGAGGATTTTTTAAAAACATTAAGAAAATTATTTTTTATAAATATTTAAGAAAAAATGTTTAAAAACTTTTAAGAAAATGAGGGTTTTATGTAATTTTTTAAGAAAACAAATATTTTTTACAAAATTTTAAAAAAGAGAAAAACAAGAGTTTTTATGTAAATTTTAAGAAAATGAGGGTTTTTTATAAATTTGGAAAAGACAATGACTTTTTTGCTAATTTGGAACTCTGAAAAATATTTAGCTAAGGGACAAAAAATCATTTTATATGGTAAATAAGTGAATATTTTCATTCAAAATTAATCAGATGTTGTAAGTAATGAAGTCCCAAAAGAATGAAGTTGTAGTTATTTATTGAAGAGTGAATACTTCATCATGGTGAATTTATTGTAAATAAGTTATTTTTCAAGAATTATACACTATACTTTTTTATTTATTTGACATTACCTTTAATTGATTTTTCTTGATTATAATTCTACATGACATGCTCTTCCTATTTTTTGAGAACTCTTGATTTCCAATGTTGCATCTTCTTATTTACCCATACATTTATGTTTTCTATGTTATTTATAATATTTTTTAATAGTTTGACTTATAATGAATAAAAATGATAAAATTAAATTATATGTAATTTAATAGTTTGTATGTATTTGCGATAATTTTCTTTTTCTATACGTAAACATAACATGTGAGTTTTTTTTTAATGTCGAACCATAAATAGGCTCAAATTGGTTTTCGACAAAACAACTAACATCTATTTTTCATATGACGATTTACAAAGAAAAAAATAGATATAACAACTAAATTAATATTTAAATTATATATAATCTAATAGTTTATCAAACATTTCCACATCATCGTTTTTCATAAGCATACGGACAGTTTTGTGTGTTGCACAGACAAGTTTTTGCGGCGGGACATCAGGAAGATCAGGTGGGTTTGAGATTCGCGACGCATGATCATTGGCTTGTTATATAGTGGGCTGGATTTTGCTGGTCCGGTTTTCCATCGAATTGCACGAGAGGCACGACACACGAGCCATGGGCCATGGCTCAAAAATGCATGACTCATGCAGAAACCATGTCTGCATCTTCAACATAAGAAAGAAGCTCCTTCAGTCCATTACCGATGTGCCTCTTGGCTTCAACCGGTCTTCTCTGCTCCCTCACACTGATGACTGATCGCTCACTTTTTACCTGAATCAAACATGTTTTTAGTGGATTATCCATTAAACTCTTGCATGAACAAACATCATAAGAAGTGGAACATAACGAGATGTTGGAGAAAACCTAGCATATGGCTTTTTTTTTCGATTGTAATTATTAGGATTAAACAAGATATCAAAACAGGGAAAAAGAGTGTCGTGGTAATATAAAAAGCTTAAAATTATTATAAATATTATATATTTTTTTAGCAAATTGAATTTATCATTATAATTTTTTTAAAGTAATAAATAAAACTGCATAGTGCTATTAGTTTCTAAGTACAAGTTTGAACTTGGTTGGATCGCTTACTAAGATCAACCTAATATTAACCGCAAAATAAAACATGCTAAATTATCAAAATATTGAAACAACAAGAAGTATTGTTACAACAAGAGCAAATATTTGCACATCGATTTTTAAAGTATTTATCTACAATTCTTCAAGATTTATCTTATTTATTAAAAATCTCTTGAGATTTCAATAAATACTTACCTCTTCTTCTTTTGAAATTTATTACCTATAATTTTTTATTGTTATTAAAATAAAAAAAAATTTCAAAAATTTTACTTTTACCATTCGTAATTTTACAACTAAATCTCTAAAAAATATATCATTTATTTTGTATATAATTTTGGGGTATTTACCTATATTTTTCTGAGATTTGCTTTATTTACGAAAACCCCCCTAGATTTTAAAAAATTTATTATAAATTAAATTCTTTAATAATCACTACTTCCAACTATCAATCAAATCCAATTTTACCCTTTGCCTTCTCTCTTCGTCATTGCTCCACTCAGCCCCGTGTCGTTGCTCTGCTGCTCTCCCGCGCCCTCACATCGCCACCCCCCAGAGTTGTCGTGACCTTGCGCCCACGGCCTGCACTCATGCCGTGCTAGCTCGCGTCGCCATCGCGCCTTCGGCTAACATCTGTGTCCGCTCCGACTAGCCGGCCGCGAGCAGATCCGCCACTCCCTCCTCGGCCACTAGTAGATCTGCACCCTCTACCTCGCAAGTAGATCCGCCTTTGCCTGCCCCACTGCAAGCAAATCCACAACCCCCCCCCACCCCAACCCCCCCCAACCCAACCCAAAAAATAACCCAAAAACCCCCCCCCCCCACCAAGACCTAATCCACGTCCACTCCGATCAGCCAGCCACGAGTAGATCCGCTACTCCCTCCCTCACCACGAGTAGATCTGCACCCCCCTACCTCGTGAGCAGATCCACCTCTGCTTGCCTCGCCGCAAGCAGATTTGCACCCTCTGCAAGCTGATCTGTGTTGGCCTCCCTCACGATGATCGGCAGATGCGGCCCCAGGTTGGCAAGGGTGCACGAGCATGCGAGTGCAGACGTCAGAAGCTAGTGAGAGCGCGCAAGCATGAACGCCAGATGCCGACGAGAGTGTGCAAGCGCAGACGCTAGAGGCCGACGAGAGCGCGCCAGCACGGACACCAAAGGCCTGCAAGAGCCCACGAGCGCGGGCGCCAAGCCGATGAGGGCATTCGTATTAGCACCCACGCCTGCGCCGTCGTCGACCTTGGGCTCACGCTCGCGTTGGCTTGGCGTCTGTGCCCTCAATGACCTGGCACCCATGCCTGCGTTCTTGCACCGGCCTGGCGCCCGTGCCCTCACCAACCTACACCCGCGCTCGTGCCCTCATCGACCTTGGGCTTGCGCTCGCGCTGTC
The DNA here is from genome assembly GCA_005019695.1 of Trichopus zeylanicus subsp. travancoricus. Classification (NCBI taxonomy): domain Eukaryota; kingdom Viridiplantae; phylum Streptophyta; class Magnoliopsida; order Dioscoreales; family Dioscoreaceae; genus Trichopus; species Trichopus zeylanicus. The sequence goes on along the minus strand of RXID01021780.1, from coordinate 320,525 downwards.
TTGGCGCTCGTTGCCTCAACGACCCGGCACCCACGCCCTCGTGCTTGCACCGGCCTGGCGCCCGTGCCCTCATCGACCTAGCACCCGCGCCCATGTGCTTGCACTGGCCTTTGCCCCCCCCACCCCCCCCCCCCCCCCTCCTCTCCTCCTCCTCCTCCCTCCTCCTCCTCCTCCTCTCCTCCTCTCCGTCTCTTCACCTACCCGCCGATCTGATACCCTCCGTGCAGCCGATCTGATCCCCCCTCCACACCCCCTCCTTTGATATATTGAATTAAATTAGCATAATTTCTAATTATCAATGCGCTTTAGCTTCAAAAAGGGATTTTTCAAGAATCAAATGTGATTTCTCAATTTCTATTGATTTCGGATTAAATTTGAACTAGCTTTTGATGTTGTTTATTTATTTATATTCTACTCATATTGTTATATATTTTATAAATGTCTGATTCGGAAAATCTCATAAGATTAGTATTTCGTTATATAGGATATTGGAAGAAAGTTGGACATACTTAAAAGACAAAATATGTATTTGGTAGACAGAAGTTTTTGTTATTTGATATAAATAAATACTCATTTTCGCAATTATGGATTGAAGTCTGTAAACTAGTTCAAGTAAGGACAAATAACTTACTTGTGATCAAACACTTACTTCCAAATAGCACTTCTCCAACTTATATGTCAATCAGTAGTGAAATTCAGCTCACAGTAATGTGGACAGTGGTAAAAGACTTGAAGTATAGCAACATCTACATATCAATCAAGCGCATAGTATATCCCTTATCAGTGGTGCTTGTAGTAAGGCTGACTCTTTTGACTTCTACATTTGGTACATCGCAGTATGGTCAAAAATGGTCTATGTCAGGAGAATCTTCTAAGCATTATATTGTGCAAAGATATGAGTACATTGACTCAGATTTAAATTCTTATCCTTCTGATTCTAGTTTTTACAATCTAAATTTTTCTTTCGATGATGATAAAAATGAGGATGATGATGATGATGATGATGATGGGTTAGAGGGAGAGCAAGAGAAAGAGGAGATGAGACAAGGTGAAGAAAAAAGAGTAAAAGACAAAGTAGAAGATGATCTGTTACATTTACTTCAAAATAATTTGAATGATAATATTATGAAAAAAGGAGACATATTTAAGGATGTATATGTATTTAGAATGATTCTTAGATAATATTATATTATGCTCAGGTTTCAATCTTTGTTTGTGAAAAATAAATGTAATAGAATAAAAATCAAATGTGCTTCTGGGAATTATCCATCAAGACTTCATGCTTCAGAAATATCTGGTGGTTCAGATTTTTAAATAAAGAAAATTAAACCAATTCATACATGTATTGTTGTCAATACCTCTGAAAATAAAATGACAAGTGCTAAATAGGTAAACAAATAAGTTTTGCATTAGATGAATGTTGATAAGTAACATAATAAAATAAATACAAAATTTGATGAATAATAGATACAATTGTCAGCTGAGTTATATGCAGGCATAAAGAAGAAAAGACTATTCTTACAGGGTTATTCATGACAATGAAGAAGATTTTTTTAATTTGTTTCATTCGCTTAATGTAGAGTTGGAAAAAAGAAATCATGGTAATATTATTTGCTTTACCCAAGGTCCAAATATGTCTTTCCAAAGATAGTTTCTATCACTACATGCTTGTAGTAGAGCTTTTCTCACTATATGCATGTCTATATTGGGAGTTGATAGATTCTTGAAAGGCAAATATAAATGCATATTGCTCTCACCTTGTAGAATTGATAAGGAGAATAACCTAGTTCCAGTTACAGAAGTGAAAACATACCAATTTTGGTTATGATTTTTGTATAACTTGAAATGAGTATTAGAAAACTTGGATAGCTTTACTATTATTTCGGATATACAGAAGGATCTTTCTGATACTGTGAAGAATATCTTTCTATATGTTGAGCATAGAGCTTGTATAAGGTATGTGATTGTAAATTCCAAGAGATTCTACCTTGAAAAAAATTTAAAAAATTTGATTTTTAAGGCTTCAAATAGATTTTTGCTTACTAAATTAATCAAGTACATGGAGAGTATTAAATAGCTATTTATATCAGTTAGTTGATACACAAAAGAAATAAATGACTTTGCATGGAGTATAAGTCAATTTGATCCTTAGTATCATTATATGACTAATAATATTTTTGAGTTATTTAATAGTTTCATTCAAGATGGCAAAGAATTTTCCTTACCTGAACTACTTGATTCTATCATACAAAAGATAATGATAAAATTTATCATAAGAAAAAATGAAGGATCCCACTAGCCTGGTAAACTAGTGCTCAACATAGAAGCTTTTATTAGAAAATTTTCACAAACACATGGTAAATACCACATTTGAAGGTCTTCTGATGATATTGCAGAAGTCAATGATTTTGCAGGGCGATGGATCGTTAATATAAGACAGAGAATTTGTGATTGTAAATAGTGGCAACTAATAAGAGTGCCTTGTGTTCATGGTATTATTGCTCTCCTTGATATTCGCCTTGATCTAATTGATTTTTTTGACGAATACTATACTATGGAGGCGTACAGAACAATATATGATGTTCATGTCACTCTATTTTCAAGTAAGCAACTTTGGGTATCTGTGCCAAATGCTATGCAAGTGCTTCCTCCACGTTCAAGAAGACCACTTGGTTGACCTAAAAAGAAAAGGCTTAAGCATTCAATAAAAATATTAAGTAAAACGATATATACTTGTAGTAAATATGGTAAGGTGGGATACAATAAGAGAGCATGTAAAGAGCCTCTTAGACCACAACAACTAACTGAAGATTCTAGATCTAGCAGCAATCAAGAATCAGTGGAAAAACAAGAATTAATAGAAAATCCATATGTAAGAGGACATGACAAGGGAAGGGAAAGGGGAAGGAAAAGGTCTAGCAGAAGAATTTCAGATTTTAGTATACATTTTTCATGTGAGTTTTTCTTAGAAAATATTAACAATTTTTTTGATATTAATTTATATGATTTTGAAACAATACATTAATAAATATCACTATGTTTTTTTACAAGAAGTTTATTAGATGATGGATGATATCTTCTATGTAATTTTAAAATTATAATATGATAATTTTTAAACTTTTATTCGAGTATTTATAAATGACTTAATAAGTTAGTATAAACATTATAACGTATATATTATGATGTCTAGTATTTATAGATGACTTGATATGTAAGTGTAAGTTCATTAGATATTTATCTGCGAATGTACTACATATTTATCATTACTATTTTGGATATAAGTATTGTAACGTATATATTATGATGTCTAATATTAGAACATGTTGGATCCATATGATTCGTTATGTGACTTTCAATTTGTGTATGTTACTTACGATCTTATTCCAGAAAATACTTAATTTTTCATGTTAATTTTCAAGTAAATTTACATCAAAATTTGGACTTATTTATAAATAAAAATATTTGATGGGTCTATTTGTAAATATACAAATATTAAACTTATAATTTAAAATTGGAGTATTTTAAAACCTTCAATGTCTTTTTTTGTAAAATTTTATTTAAAAAAAATAAAATTTGGACTTGTTTATAAATAAAATATTTAATGGGTCTATTTGTCAATGTACAAAATATTAAACTTATAATTTAAAATTGGGGGATTTTAAAATCCTTTCATTTTTGTAAATTTATTTAAAAAATAATAAAATTTGGACTTATTTATAAACAAAAATATTAAGGGCTCTATTTATAAATATAAAAATATTAAATTTTTAATTTAAAATTTGAGATTTTAAAATCTTAAATTTATTTTTTAAATTTTTATTTAAAAAATAATAAATTTGTATTTATTTATAAATAAAAATATTCAAAAGATTTATTAGTAAATGTATAAAATTTGTAAAATTTTAAGTCTCAATACCTTCAATCTCTTTTTTGTAAAATTTTATTTAAAAAATAATAAAGTTTGGGCTTATTTATAAATAAACATATTCAGGGGACTTATTTGTAAATATATAAATATTAAACTTGTATTTTAAAATTTTATGTTTTAATACCTTAACCCTTTTTTGTAAAATTTTATTTAAAAACTAATAAAGTTTAGACTTATTTATAAATAAAAATATTCAAGGGGCTTATTTGTAAATGTATACATATTAAATTTATGAGTTAATTTCTTATATAGGGTTTATTTATAAAATATTTAAAATATTTAAGGTCCTTTTTATAAATTTTTATTTGAAAAAATTTTATTTGGACTTATTTATAAATAAATATTCAACAGGCTTATTGTAAATGTATAAATATTAAATTTTTATTTAATTTCTTATATAGAGTTTATTTGTAAAATATTTAAGGTTCTTTTTATAAATTTTTATTTGAAAAATATTAATATTTAGATTTTTTTATAAATAAAAATATTCAAAGAGTCTATTTGTAAGTGTATAAAAATGAATGTTAAAATTTAAATTTAATGAAGGATTTATTTATAAATATTTGGGACAAAGAGTGGTGGGTGATAAGTTAAATTTTTTAGGGATTTAATTGTAAAATTAGGGAAGATAAAAGTGAAATTTTTGAAAATTTTTTTGATTAAATAATAATCATGGAATAATAAATTTTTTTTAAAAAAATATAGATAATTATTAAAAATTTGAGAGATTTTTGATAAATAAAATAAATCTTAAGAAAGTTGTAAGTAAATACCCTTTAGTTTTTAGCTTAGGGTTGGGAGAAAGCAGAATCCTTCCTCCATCTCCTTTGGTTCTGCAATTGCATCAAAAGAAGAATTGTTATTATTTATTTAGAGCTTTTTTCTCCGACATTCTCTCCTCAATCAATGCTTGCCTTGCGTCACATGCATTCTAACTCCTAGGGTTGTTGGCATTTTAGATATTTGGACACTTAAATTAAATTATTATCAAAAATTAAATAATTTTTTGAATTTGAAATTATTGTAGAGTTAATTTTGATAAAAAATATTAATTTATAAAAATGGTTCACTAATTTTGATCTTGATCTTGATTTTAATCTCAAATTAAAAGATGGGTTGTGTATTTAAAGTGAGTAAAAACATGTCTATAATTTTATATATAATTTGCTAAATTGTGAATTTTGCCTCCATTTGTTCGAAATGGTGTATGACTCGGAGAGGATTTTGGTACATGTAAAATATTATAAATATTATATTTATATTTGGTTAAAAAAAGTGATTTCATCTGTGAGCACTTCACCTAATACGGTTTCTTTTTCCAATTTAAAAGTATTATTTTGAGGATGGCTTCAACAACATTTTCCATATATTTCAATAGAGCAAAAATACTTAGCAAATATGTTTTTTTTAATACCAATTGATTGTCAATACACAAGCATTGTATGTATGTTCCATTCACACAAAAAAAAAGAGATGCAGAGCCCAATTAAAACTTGGCAATTGTTGTAGAAGATTATATGAGCTCCAGTTTTAACAGTTGAATGAATTGATCTTTATTTCAAATAAAAAACCTTGGTGAACGTTTTCTCATTTTTTAATTTTAACATCTAGAAATTTGGTTCTATAATTTTTAAAAATTAATATCCACCTTATTTGGTGCTGTAATGCTTTCTAAACTAAGTTTTCATATTAGAGTGTGCCTGTTTTGAAAGAAATTAGAGCTCTAAAAATTGAAAAAAAAATTTAAAAATAATTTTATTTCATTTATTTTGGAGGAAAAATGAATCTTAGAAAAATTAAATTCTCAAATCTTAAAAATATTGATTTTTCAGAACATCAACGTCTAATAAAACAAACATCTCCTTATAAAGTTCTATTTGCAAACTTTTAATAGGGACTCGTTGGTCATTTAAATTTTTTTTTTAAAGAATTTTTAGTAAAAAAATCACCTATTCTATGACAAATTTACCAGAAATCACCTATTTCATTAGTATTAGCAAAAAAACCACCTTGAATATTTTAATTTAATTCAATTTTATTGATTAAAATATAAAAAGATTAAACTATTTTTATTTGATATTATTTTAGACAATCTTCACAATAACCAAACATTGGTGTGGAAAAAATTAAATTCCTAATTTCTAATTTTATGATACCGAATAACTCGTTATTGATAAAAACTGAAATAAAATGAGTTTTTTTATATTAATTAAATAATTATTCAAACTAAAATCAAATGAAAATAATTTTTTTAATATTAATTTAATCGATAAAGTTTTTTTGAATATTTTAATTGAGATAATTTTTTCATAAATTTATTGTACAAAGCAGGTGATGTTTCGCTAATAACAAAAAAAAAAGATAATTTCTTGTAAATTTGTGATAAGACAGGTGGTTTTTTACTTAAAAATTTAAGAATTTTTAGCAATGAATGACTTGTCTTATGATGAATTTACGAGAAATCACCTATTTTAATATTATTAACAAAAAATATTAAATTTGTACTATATAATTATAAAAAACACATCAATTAAAATATTTTTAAAATATTTTAATTTAATTTAATTTTATCTATTAAATTAATATAAAAATATTAAATTATTTTCATTTAGTTTTACTTCAGACAACTATCACAATTAGTCGATTTGATAGAATTAGATTTTGAATTTCTAGTTTCATAATACCGAACAGTTGATGTTTTATAAAAATTGAAATAAAACGAATAATTTTTTATAGTAATTTAATAATTATTTGAATCAAAATTAAATGAGAATAATTTAGTTATTTAAGTTAAGATAAAAATAAATTTAAATATTTTAATTGAGATGATATTTTTTTATATTTATAGTGCAATGCAAGTGATTTTTTTCTTAATAGTAATAATTTTTCGTAAATTCATTATAAAATAGTTGATTTCTTGTTAAAAATTCAAAATTTAAATAAAACTAATAAAATTACCCTTTTGTACAAACTCTTTTTTTTGCATCGCGTTTTGTTTGCCTTGGCGATATTACCTCCGCGTTCCTCCGTCGAGATGGAAGAGATCAAGGGCCTGGCGATGGATAGAGCTCCGACAAGAATGCATCTTCTGGTGCCCGATGGTGACGTTGGCTTGATGCCCAAGAGGAAGATGAAGGTTTGATTGATTGGCTTGCATTCTTCTCTGGTCCTTTTCTCCACACCGCATTCGTGTCTCTCCTCCTCCTCTCTTGGAACAGGTCAAGGTTTGGTTCTGAAAGAAGCTTTGGATGAGATCAAGCAGAGATTAATAGACTCCTGAGCCTAATTGGCTGCGAAGGTTTGGATCTGATGCGTTTTTTGATTAATTTGATTTTTTTTTTTTCTGGTTGGAATTTTGCGCAATGGATCAGGGAGATTGTGGTTAAGGTGATTCAGGGTGAAATTTGTTCTACCAATTTATGTCTTTTAATAAGAAATATGAAAAAAGAATTTGGTCATTAAATTATTTTTTTTATATAATTTTTTCAAATTAAAACTTTTTAAAAAATTTGAATTTCAGACACGATTAAGTCAACATTAAAATACTTAAATAATGTGAAAATTATGGGTTTTTGTCGTTTCGTCATTTTCTAGTGAATTGCTGTGTTGCATTGCTATCTTTGGAGTTTTAGTTTAATTAGATGCACAGGTGGTAGATTATTCTGCAATTATGAATTTTTTGCTAACCATAACAATGTCATTAATTGGAAATGCATTGCGTGTTCTTTTGTTTGTTTCGTAATTTGATTACGTCTTTGAGGATTTATTCAAATTGCAGCCTCTTTTTCAAGCAAGAGATGAAGCTGTTCTTGGTTAGGCTTCAAACTGCTGGGAAACCCTCGCTTTAACATTATGTATATGCTGGAGCATGTGAATTTCTCGACTCAAACTTAAATTTTAAAAATTAATTGTACTTAGTTTATATTAAAATAATTCTTAAAATTTTAATATTAAAATAAAAAAAATTAACATGATAATATCTAAATATAAAAAAATTATATTAATCATCACATGACAATTAAATAATTTAATATACATTTTTAAAAGTATATTTTTTATATACTTATAAATCTCATAGAAAACATATGGCATTATTTTTTACAAATACAACTTTTATAAACGAATCAAAGAATATAAATTTTTTTTTTTACCATACATAAATTTTTTTAAAAGGCTACTACTGTTCGACGCTTTGGATTCATTCAAGTTAATTTCAAAAGTGAAATAGACTTGAACTTTGATGACCAGAGCTCAAGTCTATTTCAAAATTCTTGGTCATGTACGCGGCACGTAATATTTTACTAGTCATACCAGCTAGGGAAAAAACGGTGTCGTCTGACTTGAGCCGAACGCGATCCATCCCAAACCAACCCAAGCTCAAACCCATGGTTTCAGTCTCGGCCGAACCCGATCCAGCTTTTCACCTCAAAGCCCATGCCTTGGCCCAATACTGTTTGGGCCCACCCGGAAATCCAAACCCATGCCACAGTTGCCACTCACTAAAGAAAACGACAAAATCAAATAAAAAACAAATACGTCCGATTCCGACACGTGTCATTGTCCTCTAGCGTCCATTCCATGAGCTGTCCTTCTTTTCCCAAGGCCTCAACTGATGTTTGTCCTCCGTCCAGCCTAGCACCAGCACAGGCCCCACGCTTCCCTCGCGCGCTCAGCGGGACACGTGGCTGTCGTCTCGTCCCCCCCCTGCGTTATAGCTGTCCCCCGCCTACACGACAAAACCCTGACGGCCGCCGTTAATGTCCCACGCGCCGTCAGACACGTGTCGATCACTACCAAGCGGGCCCCAGATTCGTTCGTTTTGATTGACGCGTAAGCAGCTCCATTAAGTGTCTGTTTCTGGAATGACTTTATTGCCCTCCGGCTCAGCGAAGAGGACAAGATTTGGTAGCGGCGTTTTCGTCTTTTGGGGTACTGTCAAGTCAACGGATTTTACCTGGTTCTAAAATTTGGGAAATGATTTTTTCACACGGAAAGGTAAAGTCCGACGAGAGAAGTGGGTGATTCGTGGACCACTTATTTCACTTACAAGTCGACCAAATTAAGAAAAAATATTACTGTATATTTGGAAAGTTTGCTAACAGCGTTTCCGTTGCTTTCGGCAGTCAGTCCGCACTCGTCAAGTGCCCCTGTCGCCATGTGGACAATTTTATTATAATTAACGACATAATAAATTTAGAAAATGTATATAAATTTTTTTTCACCTTCAATCCAATCGACACAAAATGATCTCTTCCAAAATTCAATTATGTATTTATTTAAGACATCGAATCCCTGCAGATATATATATAAATTTTTAAAAAATATCATATTTTATTGAGGAATTTCAAAACTTCCGACAGGTCAACAGGGCAGTCAAGTCAGTGGTTGGCAGCTCATTTCTCGATTTTCCACCAAATAAGTAGAAAACTATGCATCCACGTGTTAACCCCGGAGCTGGCAGTTTGCATAGGTGTAACGGGCAGCCATCCTTTATGACCAAATTGGCCTTCAAAATGGACGGCTAAAATTTCTCTACGAGGGGAAACGAAATCGCATGGGAAGTAGGGCTTGGACGCTGTCAACTTGATCTGGTCAGATCCGCTTAGATCTGGTCCGGACAAATTTGGTAATTTAAACCCGTTCACATGAAAAGCCCCCAAAATGGGCTGTTTTATATTCAGATTGGAACACAATTAGATTTGAAATTTATTGCCAGTGAAAAGTACAAAAATAATAAATACTTATTTGAATTAAAATAATTGAAAAAATAACGATAACTTAGATAAATAATGAGTTTTACGGATTTTAGTTCACGTATATTTTTTAAATTAGTATGATTATGTTTAATGTGAGTAAATTTAATACTTAAACTACCGTCTAGTTCAAGATCAAGGTCAACTCCAAGCTTAAAATCAATATTAAATTATAAAATATTAGTCTGATTAAAATTTTAGTATTTTAATATTAGTCTGACTAATAAATAAATAAATAAATAAATTTTAGTATTTTAATCCTCGTCCCGAAGCAAGTGCATCCTAAAATTTAAATTACATTTGCATACATATAAACAAGGAGACGATAAAAAACATGATATTTTTTAAAATTTTTTGTAATGCTAGAATAATATCAGATATGTGAATGGGTTTCAGTGAATTTAGTATACCTGGATCATTGATCAAATAATTACAGATGACTATTGTGGTTTGCAATTAAAAATGTTTTTCTAAAAATATTGATAGTTTTAGATTTATAGCGAATATACCATTAAAAAAGGACTTTCAATCATAAATTTATGATCTTTATGACTGGCCGTCAAAAATAATACTCGAAAAAAATTTGTTAAAACTTAGAAAAAAATTCTTCTCAAGAACTTCGATAGAAATTTATTCACCTTAATTTGGATCAAATCCTAGTTAATTTCAATTCAATTAGACAAGCTTTAATCACAAACAATTGTCCCTTTCTTTCTCTTTTTCCTTTTACTCTTCTTGAATTTTCAAAATACAATTTTTTTTCTTTTTACATAGAAAATTTCATATCCTACATGAAATTTATCTCTAGACAATATTTCTTGATTTTTTTTCTCATATTTAAATTTTGATTTTTGGCTTCTGTAACATCCAAAAAATATCACAAAATATAGGGGAGTCTTTTGCAAAATTTGGGAAACGGATTCCCGGAGAACAACAGGCAGGGGCAAAACCGTCAATAAGAAAACCGAGCCCTTAATTAAGTTTATTTAATAATAGATTATCCAAACTCATTAATAAATACGCAGAAAACAAGCGAAAAAAGAGCAATAAAGCGAAGAGGAGAAGAAAGTGGTCGGACGAATAGAAGACCAGAGAGAGCAGCAGCCTCGGAGGAGAAGGCGGATTAAATCCCTTCTTTTTTTCTCGATTTTTTCATGGATTTTGCGGCGCAATCATGGCCGGAGACGGACTAAAAGCCTCGATTCAAGGGCTCTGACCCGGTTCCTAGCTGTGAGTTGACTGTTGGTTGCCCCCAATTCGGATTTAATCTCCCAATTTCGACTTTCTCGTGGTTTTTTGGGTTGTGTTGTAGTGGTTTTGCTCGGATTTGGGGTTGATTCTTGATTTTAATGGTTTGTTTGCTGTTTTATTGGGGGTTAGATCTGGTGTTGTGGATTTGGGAGCGGACTGTGATTTTGATGTGGTGTTTGGGTTGAAATTGTAGGGTTTGGCGAGGGGGTTTTGGTTCTGTGAGCAAGGTCCTGTTTTTTGGAAATATTTGCTTCAACTTTTTTATGCGCTGAATGCTTTTTTGTGTTTTTGTGGATCACAATTCTTTGGATTTACTCGTCGTAGATTCATTTCGATGGACCAAGACTTGAAACTTGGAACAATGAAGCCAAGACTTGTAATATTTTATCCAAGCTGTTTTTTTATTTTTTATTGCTTATTGAATTACAGGCGAGGCATTCATCTTATTAATGTGGATCATGCACATAGAGTTCCATAGAATTATTCTTGTATTAAAGCAAAGTGACTAAATACTATACTAAAATTCGTAGTAGAAGATTGAAGGAAACGCAAGCACTGATTGGTGTAGAGATAAATGCAACAGATCAGGGTATTCTACAAAAGATGGATGATGGTTATTTCATTGACATATGTGCTAAACAAATACTTGAAATAATGCATAAAGCAAAAGGCAGATGTCCTGCAAAGTATCTTCTGTGAATATTCATATTCATCGCCTTTTCCAGACACCAAGGTAATAATAGATTTCCTAAAAAGTATTTGATGGTTACAGGAGATCATGCCCTTTTCCGTTGTTTGGTTGCTGAGCAACTTATTTATAACCTTGATACTGGTAAATGGTCGAAGTCCATCATGTTATAAGAGAATTATAAGTATACATGCTTGCTTATTAACATTGTCTTGTTTATATAGCCCAAGCATTAATCTTTATGAGCATGGGAACAAGACCTAAGAGTGCAAATTCAGGACCCAGTGCACAGGGTGTTCTTCCATCGTCGATTACCTCTCAGCCATGGTGGCAAGGTCCTGCTTTCTGTGGGTTTCCTCCTGCTATACTGCCGGAGGGTGTCACAAAGTCAACTTCTGTGGCTAATCCTGCTCGAAGCGAGGGGGTCAAAAGTGTTGGCAAATCTCAACAACAGGAGAAAGCAAATGATACTGCCGACGGTAGCAAACAAATGATACAAACAGGTCATTTTCTCTAAATTTATTTGCTATCCATGTGGGGTGAGCATCCTATATGATTTTAGTGCATTTGATGGATCCTATCGCTTTTATACTGCTCATAAGATGAAAAGTATCAAATAATTTGTAAACCACTATCTACTCCAATATCTCATCATCCATAAGGTAAACCAGAAAATTTCAAAGTCCTGTTGTCTACCGTTATTGTGTTTTTACATTGTGGAGGACCTAAAATGTTGCCCTATCCAATATTTAGCTAGTTGATTATGTTTTCTTGGTTACTATTTTGATCTTTAGCATTGATTTTCTCTGCTAATTTTTGCTATGTAGATTCAATTTCAATCCTCATTTGATGCAGAGGCATCCATGTTCTAACATGCTTTTGAAGGGGCCATATGTGCGTTTGGGCTCAACATTTAGTACTTCTGAAGAATCTCCTACCATCCGTAATATTATGAGATCTGTCTACATGAAATTACGGGAAAAAAAATATTGTTTAATTTGCTGTCTATCACAGTAGCTTGGTTCAAAGCTTTTAAGGTTTCAATAGTATTGTTAAGCAATCAGATCCTAGGCTGCCCAGGTAACAGTAGTGACAGTAATTTATTATGATATTACTGATTTTATGCTAGGAGATGCTTTAATGTAATCTGCAATATCTTCTTGCTATGCGACTGGCTCTGAACATGAAGTATAGGAGGTAAGGTATTTCATCAAAAAATAAAAAATTTTAAAAAGATATAATTGTAGTTCAGGAAAATATATCATTTTCTGACTTTGCCCATTTGATTAGTGCTGTCATATCAATTATTAGCCAAGATGTTATATGGAGGTTGACTGTGACTTGTCCAATAGAATAAAATCTCATAGACGTCTTTTGTAGGGCCAGATGGGGACCATGGACTGGAACACCAACATCAGCAGCCTGTCTCATCTGCCATTTCTACAGTAATGGCTGAATATGCTGTGCCACATACACAGCTGGAACTTGGTCAATCACTTGTAACATTTCTTCCTTCATTTATTTGTTTTGCATTCTAACTGGTTCTATATTTGTTTAAGAATATCTTTACTATAGTTAATGGCAAATTAATTGCGTCTTTCCTATGCTATGTTTTGTTAGAGAAAGTGCTCACTTGTCAACTTTCCACCTTTCTACAGGCTTGTGCAGCATATCCATACACTGATCCCTACAGGTTAATGACTGCTTATGGCAACCCAGCTATGGTTGGTAGCATGCCTAATTATTTCAATAAAACATTTATTCTCTAATATACTTCCATTAACATCAGATTTAAAATTGGTTTAAACTTTGTGTTATAGCTCCTTTCTTGTTTTGCATCATCTTGGCTTGCAGACTGATCACTTGAATTTATAGACTTTATTTAAAATTTTGCTTAAGCTAATGAAATGGAAGCAGCAAGGCATCATACAAATCTAAGAACGTAGATATTCTACTGTTTTACCTCATTGGAAGTGCAGAACGTGAATATCTGTTCATGTAGATATTCTACTGATTTACCTCATTGGCAGTGCAGAACTAGTTGGAATACAAAAATTTGGGAAAATTTTTTAGAGATGAGAAATATTTATTTGTTTACTGTTTTCTGCTAGGAACCTGGTTTCCACTGAGTTTCATTTAACCAGGTGAATTTGTGTATATAATTTCTGACATTTCTGTGAACTATTTCAGGTGCATCCTCATGTGATAGGAATGCCCCAGACTCGCATGCCTTTGCCACTTGAGATGACAGAGGAGCCTGTTTATGTAAATGCAAAACAATACCATGGAATCTTGAGGCGAAGACAATCACGTGCTAAAGCTGAACTTGAGAATAAACTGATAAAAGTCAGAAAGGTACATTATTAGAACCTTAATCGTTTTTTTCTGTGTTTGTGTTTTTTCTACATAGAGATAAAATTTATTAATGGCAGTGTTGATGAAATAAAAAATTCAATGTTCATTTTTTCTGAAACTTCAATTTTCTTAGAAAATTCAGATGTTATGGTAGGTTTTGACTGAAATTTGTGTCTTGTGCTTCATGTTTTCTCCGTGATCTGCTGTGATCTGTTTCTTTTAGGTATTGCTGTCAATAAGCACATGCCTTAGGTGAGGAAATGGAGAAATATTAAGATGGAAAAGGCGCTTATTATTATCATTGTGATAAATTCTTTTAATCTGAGAATTTGCAATGTGGAAGAAATTTTGTTGTGGTCTCATTTCTTTGCTGCATTGTCTCTTTTATATCAAAGCGTGTATTATGGGAGCAATTTCTCAATATATGATTATCATTAAGCTTCAGCCATTTGGTGCATAAATAATGCTGCTTCATTCCACAGCCATATCTTCATGAGTCCCGTCATCAACATGCTATGCGGAGGGCCCGGGGTTGTGGAGGTCGCTTTCTGAACACAAAGAAGAACAATGGAAATGCTGCTAATTCCAACACAGAGAATACGTCAAATTCAATTGCTTCACTTCCGACATCATCAGCCAACTCATCTCATTCTGAAGTCATGCCGCCAGGTTGCTCAAGAATTTCAGTTTCATCTAATGAGACACATGCATCAGAAGGCAAGGTGCAGCCGCACACTTACACTGGTGGTAGCAATGTCTACCAGCAATCTGGCTTCCAGTTGCCGGCCTTCCACTCAATCCCTGGTGAGAGGGCAGATGAAGGGGACTGCTCTGGACAGCAGCGTAGTGGCATCCTGGTGAACCAGCCCTCGAACAGGGCTGTCACCATCCAGTAGAAGTTCTCCATGGCATGTGACCTGTCTTCAGCATTGCCCTGCACTTTATGACAGCTGCATCTTGGTTCGCATTTTACTGATCCACTATTACAGGCTTAGGTGGGCATGCAATCTGGAGACGTGTGCCACGGGCAGCCTAAGAGGAGGAATTCGCTGGTTATCTGGTGTTATAAGGCAATTCATTCTTGGCTTTGTTCTTAATTTTTCTTGCGTTCTTTTTTTGTCAGACCCTCGTTTCTTTCTTGGTGGGAGGATTGAAGGAGAGCTGGTCATGGTTATGCTGGTACTGCTGTAATAGATACATGTTTGTGTTATGAATTGTTATGATCCCTCTGATCTGTAGCTTCTCATATTATTTGCTGCTCTTATGTGAGAAAGGAAATGGTAAATGTAGTCAATTGTGTAATAGATGACAGTATTACTTTGAGTTAGTTTATGGATTTTTTAAACTTTTTGAAATGCATACTGGTGTGGCTTTGTAATTTCACAAAAGCATAAAAATGTTGGGAGTTGTTCAATCAATGGGGATGGTGATATTCTCTAAATCTCTTTTCTGAAATGGGATTATGGTTTTTGTATAAAAAGCATGTCTCCATTGTTGTGTTCCATTTTGCTTCTACTCATCAGCTTGATACTGTACGTGTAGTATTGCGACTTTCATTGTGCAGCTGTTTCCATCTTGAAATGGGGGAACCGGTAGCATGTTCGGTGTTTGAAATCAAAGATCAAAGCATCCTATGATCCTGAATTAAATGTCGAATCTCAGATTTTTGCCTATTTTACAGAAATACATTGATTTCGCACCGTGTTATATATGCTTTGAAATTTCAGTAGAAGGAATAATGTTTTATTCTAACAAACAATTACACACTAAAGAGATGATTTCTTGACAAAATTCTCATTTTTCATCAATGTCCAAGCAGTACAAATAACTAACTTAACGGAAATTTCACGTAGACCCAGCGAACATCCCCATCAGAGTTCATATAAAATTTATACGCCACTTCTCTAAGTCACCAAAATTTCAGATAATAGTAAGATCCAACGTAGTATGAGGTGATCTGTAGCTCAGTCCAAGTAAGGGACCTCGACCGAACTGATTGCACTCAAACCATCAGTTGATGAGTCGACACAATATAGATTCAATCCTCTTGTTCGGCCAGGAGCTCCACCCTTGAGCGACGAAATGTCAAGTTCATATCTAGCCATTGAAACATCATCACACAATTAGATAGGTTCCTTGGACAACAATATTAAGCCCAGAATATGATATGGGATACAAGTAGACTTACATTGTAGGTGATGTACTTTGCTCGTCACGACAGTGTATCAAGATCTTTTGATCTCTTGTTGTTACAGCATGGAACTCGGGAACAGTGAAATCCTTTGTGTCTGTCGTATAAAAGAAATCAGTACTAGAAACTTAAGGGTGAGAAGCTGTAGAGAAATTGAAATCAAGCGAACTGTGCTTACATGTATCATATGCAGCATCAGCATTGTCATCAAATGAAATAATTTTCTACATCAAATAGATTATTTACATTAGAAATTTCATTACAAGCTGTCATTTGAAATCAAAACAAGGCCATATGCTAGCAGTTGATTGAATCCTCACCTAGAAGCCCTAACTTTGTTAGGAATCTGACAGTTTCATAAACCATGGCTATGAAGGTTTTGAAGTCATAAAACAAAAGCATGAACAAATGAACATTTATATTGTTTGAATTAGTACCTTGAGCTCTTCATAGCATGCTTCAAGGTTATCATTCACCAATATATGATCAAAGAGACCTTCAGATTTCCCTTGCTCAAGCTCTGCTTTTGCATTTCTAAGTCTCTTTTGAACTTGTTCCTCAGTCTCTGTTCCCCTGCAAATTAAACCAAGGCAATGAACAACCAAAGTGGAGAGTTGAAGAAATAAACTTATTCAGATCTCCCTTTACCGTGCACGGAGGCGCTTCTCAAGTTCCTCGAATGATGGCGGGCATATGAAAATAAATATAGCTTCAAGAGAGCTAGCCCTCACAGACCTAGCACCTTGAACATCAATGTCCAGAATGCACCTCTGCAATCAAAAGAAACATTAAAACATGCTTTTCAGGAGTTTCAATTTACATATGTACCAAATTACTCAGCTGATATATTATAAACAACCAGGTTTCACCTTTCCAGAATCTGTAACAGATTCCACAGCTTCAATACTAGTTCCATAAAGATTTCCATGGACCGATGCATATTCAAGAAACTTCCCTTCTTTTATATCTTTCTCCATTTCGTTCCGTTCTGTGAAGTGATAATGAACTCCATCCTTCTCCTTCTCTCGTGGGGCACGGGTTGTGTGACTTACAGAAAATCCAAAAGTTGAAGGGAATTCTTGCATTAGTTTGGCAATCAGTGTTCCCTTCCCGACTCCAGAGGGACCACTAATTACCACTGGCTTTAGGCCATCCCCATGGAGCCCTTTACTCCAGGTAACAACCCCCTCAGTACCAAGAACTTTCTTTTGCTCTTTAACAAATGGGGTATCCAACTATTGAATAGCATGAAAAATATTACGAGTCAGGGAAATACTGTCAAAATACTCAAATAACAATGAAATCAGATTCTCAAGATAATGTTCCCAGGCATTTCAGTTATCTAAAATGATCCTTTTCACTAAGATTCTACACCGAATAGCATCCTTGTTGACTTAAGACATAACAGTTCCAGATTTCTAAGATATATCTCTTCCCATATTATACCGTACATATAGCACTAACTGCATCAATTTGTTACAGACTGTGCAACTAACATACATAATTATTGTTGCACGTATGGATAAGCTTCAGTTAATTCACACAGTTATCTAAGTGCCCATGCAGGTATGCTAATCTAAAACTTACCATTAACTATTACATAAGCTGGAGAACATCATTCTCTTTTATGACTTGTCATTTTTAGGTTGTCCCTCTGTCTGGATGAAGCTCCAAAGCACTTTTGAGTTACAAGAAAGTGGAATTTGTTAATAAGTCAAAAAATGCCCCACAGGCTGGCTAAACCATTGAACTGATTAGCATTACATAATACTGAAACATGAAGGGGCCCAGAACTAAGCAATTCTTCCAGTAGCTCCTTAGTGTGAAACAAGAACAGCCTAAAAATACATGTAGCATTTCTTTATAAAAAAAATACAGTTAATGGTGTGATTGGTGTCAAGTGGCACATGTAACACACTAAACAGAAGCAATTCCCTTATGTAATATCACATATACCATCAAAGGTAATAAGCATATAAAACAGAGCGCATAATTCCAACCTCAAGAAACCAGAAAGAGTCATCGAGTGCGGAATTGCTCTTCACAACCAAAATCCGATCCTCATTTACAAGAGCAGCTGAATGGGGACTATCTAGCTTTGGTTTCAAACCTAAAACAGTAGGAGTCAACCTGCAAAGGTAAGTTGAATTAGTCAAACTCCAGAAACAAAAATCAAACAAGATAGCAGCTTACCAAACTCACCATTCACCTGTGGATCTATCATAAATTTTCACAGTAATTGAATCATCGTATTCATCATCTGATCCTCCAATTACATACTGGACAGTTGCAAAACCTTAGATCTGAGAATATTGAAAACCTAATATAAGGAATTTGTGCATTATGCATCATATCAGCTTACTATCTTTTCTCGTACAACCGTTGATGTTTGATTGTCTTGGAACTCTGAACAATCGTCTTCGTTGTCAAAATGATACTCAGGTGCTTCTTCCCCCTGAAAATAAATTTCTAACCAGGTCAAACATCCTGAAAACATTCCAATTACTGACCAGAAAGACCTCATTAATCAACAGTAAACAAGACAGTTGACCTGGATTTTCTTTTTTTCTTATAAATGAGAGTAAAAATGCAATAACAACTTATATCTCACCATCAACGAACAAGTCTTGTTTCTCTAAATAAACCTTCAAGCCTGCAAAGATAGAAAGCCAAAATCAAAGAGAAGGATAGAAAGAATCACTCAAATTACAAAAAAAAAAAAAAGGTTACATTTACAGTACACAGAAATTATACACGTTCTCCATAAAGGAAAAAAAGATTATGTATTTGAACAGTAACAACAGTAAAAAATGAAAGCCATGATATTCACATTTTTAATTGAACTAATTTCCTAAATCACTTTTTTTTTTCTGAAACAAAAGATACGCTTCTAAAAACAAGCACAATGAAATAAAACTATTGAACAAAAAAACAGAAATCCGCATTGATCATAAAATAACATTTTTCAAATAATCAAAAGAACAAACCATTGCCAATATCACAACGAACACCAACAAATTTCACAAAGCCCATTATATCAGTCAGATCTCCTGCATATGATTAAAACGAAACAAAAAAAACATTTTTTGCACAACCATCACAAGATCAAAAGCAACAAATTTTTTCAAGCAAATTCAAACAAAAAAAAAGAAAAATAAAAACTTTAACCAAAAACAAATTTTTTTTCCGCGCCATCATCAATGAGAAAACGAAAATTGACAAAATTAAAGTCATCAAAAGATAAGAAGAAATATAAGAAAAACAACTCACCAGACAAAGAGCTAGAGAAACTTACCTCGGATCCCGAGATCAAACAAAACCCTCTGGAACTGAAATCAAAGAACGAAGTCCAAAAAATTGCACAAAAATCTGGGAAAATACCCGTACTTTTTAGCCCAAAGAAAGGCGCCCGGCCTTCGGGAAATGGCTAAAATTAGCACTATTGTTTCTGGCTTTTTCACGATCCCCGCTCTTTTTCCCAACACTATCAAACAAATCCCAACAAAAAAAAAATTCCCAAAAGAATTCAGAGAAAATTCACGGCCGTGTGGAAGAGCCAGCAAGGAGCCGCCCTATTTATAGGGGAGAAGTTTCTGTCCTCCTCGGTCACCTCCTCAGACCGGTTCACGTGAATCGGAAAAAACCGATTCGGGTTAGGTTCATTGGGATCAGGTGCCGTGTTGATCGGACGGTGAAAATGGTGATGAGGTGGCAGTGGTGGCCATGTGTAGCGATGTAGTGTGGTTTGTAGACCCGAATCTTGGCCCGTGCTGAAGCCCAGATCGGGCCCGCTCTGAGAGATTAATATAGTAAAAAAGTGTCAGGTCTACGCGTCTACTCATTAGTAATGCAAAAGACCATGCAACAATATGATTGCTCACCGCATGTTGGTGTAGCCATGAATTCCGTCCTTTTTCTTTTAAACGATTTAATATAGTATTATTAGTGTTATTATTTATTTTTAAAAATAATTTCTAAGCATTTATAAAAATAAAATTAGGCGTTAGACTGTCTACGTGCTTATTGTTAATAGCGCAGAAGACCATGTGACTAATTGGTTATTTAATCTAATATCGATGTAACAGTTTATTTGTTAATTTTATTTTGAATAATTTCTATATATATAAATAAGCTTAGGGTTAAATCGGTTACCTGTCTACTAATTAATAGTGCAGAAGACATTGCAACCACCGAGCTTAACCAAGACTGGCCATCGATTGTCTACCAATTAATAGCGTAGAGAGTAATGCCCTAGTTTTGTTGTTTTATCTAGTGTTAGTGTGATCAATTATTTGTTATTTTTTCTTTTGAATTTATTCTAAATATATACATAAACAAGACTAGATGTTGAATCGCATGCATGTCTATCGAGATAACATATTTTAAGCATCCTTTGGTTTCGGACTAGAAAGTAGTGAGATTTTCTTATTTCTATTTTCACTAGTAATCAAATATGTAAAACTTAATCAAACTAAAAAAAAAATTAATTAATTTCCTTTTATTAAAAAAAATAAATTTACTAGTTCATTCTTGATCTATATCTCTTTCCTTTTTATTTTGAAATAAATGAAAATATTTAATTTCAATTTTATGGATATCATCACTTTCCATATGGGTCCCAAGCTTTTGAGAAAATTCGAGTCACATGGACTCCAAAATATATATATATATATATATATAATAATGTCATAAATAAATGTGCAATTAGAAGTTTCAAAAGATCCAAGTAGCTTCGTTCGTAGATTGGGTCAAACAAAAGTCTTTTAATATAATATTAAGATAAATCCAGATTGATCCGCTTTGCGTGGATATTAATTTGGATTCCTTTGACAAATGGAAACGTGCCCATCAGTCAAAGTCAATGAATTCTAGTTCAATGATTTTTAATAAAATTTAAAAAATTTACAAACAAGTCCTTAAAAATAGGTCAATTTATTATTTTGTATAGTGATGCATTATTCGATTTGAACCGAATAAACCAACCGAACCGAACAATAAATTCGGTTCGATTTATTTGATTTTCAGTTCAATTTGATTTTTAAAATGAAAAATTTTCAATTTCGATTTTTTATTTAAAAAAATCGTAAAAATCGAATTGAGCCAAAGGACATGTGTATATAAATATATAATATTGATTTTTGATTTCAATTTGAATATAATTGAATTTAAATTGAAAGAATAAAAATGATTTAAATTTTCGACTTTCGGTTTAAACTGGACCGGATTGAATTATTTCGATTCGATTTTAGTTTGATTTTTATAGTATTTCGGTTTGATTTTAAATCGAATGCACAGCCCTAATTATGGGAGATTGATGTTCTACAAGGACAAAAGTTAGAAAATACATCTTCTATCAAAATTTTATGCGATTGTTTAGATAAAAAGGGGTGATTTCAAATCTTGAACTCTGGTGAACAGAAGTCTAATAGGACCTGTCTTTTATTGCAAGAAGTGGAGATTATACTAAAATTCACTAAAAATAAATTATTATAAAATCATCAGAATCAATTAAAATAAATTATTTTTTGTTATTTGCAAAAAGCAAATGTGTAATTAATTTATTTGCAAAAAAATAGTCGAATCAACTCTAACACAAACTGGCCAAAAAAAATTAGATTTTCTCCTCAGTTTTTTTGAAAATAACAAATTCGAAAAAAATCAACAAAAAAAATAGAATATATATTTTTTTTGTAATAAAATTATAAGACTGGTGGTTTATGCAAAAGAACCCAAAAAAAATCAGTAGCAGAAAAAAGAAAGGCTCAGATCCACCGCCGAAAAATTTGTCCGACGGTGGGACCTACCTTGCAAACTCTGGAAATCGTACGGCATCTGCAGGTGGACCATCGGCACCGTCAATAGCGGTCAAACCATCAAATCAGATCAACCTAAAAAGCAGTGCGCGATGGACGGGAGCGCATTTGTTTGTTTCGCAGGAGGCGTGCAGGCGATTGTCGTCCTGGATCCGCTGTTGAGACCCAAACACCATAAAATTTCTGACTTTGAAAATTGTTAAATCAAGTTTAGCTCAAAGTTGAAGGTGACGTAGAATCCTTATAATCAGTTTGAAAGGTATTATAGTTAGTCGATCACAACGAGGTAGTCATTGTGGGTTGGAAGCCAATAATATGGCAACTAATGATTTTCTACAACTGGTAGTCTAATTGGTTTTTGTTGATCATAATATTTTATTGGAAATTTTTATTTTTAGCCCTTTAAATTTTTGTCTTTTTAATCTAATTTTTTTTAAAAACGTTCATTAGTCCAGTATTGTTTGAAGTTAGGTGTTTGGTCATCCAAAATATGGTGTTTGTTGGGAGAAAGGGAGGTGTCACACCCGTAGGGGTATTAATTTAACTCGTCATTCATAAGTAACTTGATTTTGGCTTATTTTAAGCTCAAACTCGAACACTGAGCTTGAGTTAGACCTGATTCGCTCAAAATTATATATATTATTAGCACTAATAAATTTTTAAACTTAATATTTTTTATTATAAATTTGTGAATTATAATTTATGATATTGTGATTGATTTAAAAAAAAATTTTTTTTTGTAATTTTTAAAAAACATTTTAATGTAAATTAATTAAATTTTAATTTTAATTTTTTTTTTTTGAAAATTTGATTTCAGCGTTTGAGCTTTTGAGCTCGACGAGCTCAACTTCGAATTCCCAAGTTTAACTTAAACTTTACTATTTTTGGTGTCAAGCTAAGCCAAGCCAAAGTCAATTAAGGGAGTTGGGAAGACGGAGGTCAAAAAAAAGTACAAAATTTTTTTTAATGATAAAAATTTATAAAATTTTTGAGAAACTTATAAAAAAGTATTGTTTTTATTCAATTTCTCGATTTTTACAGGATCAATCATGTGTGGATAATTGAATTAGAAAAAAACAGAGAGTCGAATTATGTCGATCTAAAGTTTTAAATGCATTGTTTTTTTTGGCGAGATTTACAAGCTTGTGATCCAATGCTTTGGAAAAGTGCCATTTAGGCCAATAATAGCTTCAAAATCTCTTTTAAATATGTCAACATTCCAACGAAGGTAAATCAAGTGGTCATATTCTTGTTTATTTCTAGCCGTAATTTGCTTCTTGAAAATCTTTTCTCCCAATTTGGACAAGTTGAGATGGTAGTGGCCAAACATCTCATCCTCGCCGCACATTTTTCCTCTTCTTTTGGGTTTTTCTCGATAGACCGACCCCACAAACTTTCACCAATTCAAAATCGCCCCATAAATAATCTTAGTTATATATATTAACCCTTGGAATTTATGAAATTATATCCCTAGTCGTATCTATCATTGGTGACATTTTTATTAATAATAATAAAAATAACAATATAAGTAGTTTCCTGTAATTTTTGATAACGCAAATGGTTAATCGCTTAAAAATTTAAATAGGAAAAAAATTTCAGGTCGAAAAAAGAAATGCAATTTGAGATGAGGATCTTGTTGCAAAAAGAAGAAGAAAATTTCTTTTTTTTTTTTGTAATTTCTAGTTAATATTCAGTAAAGCGTGGATGCGCAAGCGACGAGTAGCTTAGATTCGGTCTGTCGTTTCTTGGTCTATTGAGCGAGACAAATTGATCCATTAATAATTTATTTCTATATCGGTCCAAATGAAAACAAAGGATTTGCCAAAGGACCCAATGAACCTTTTCTTCTGTCTTATTACAGTAAGAGTTTTTAGTGAGAAATCAACCGAATACACTGGATTTCTCACGGGAGGAGCATATTGAATGATTCGTCTTTGCAAAAATGTCTGGGCGTAGCAAACCTCCAAAGAACTATGCGACCTTCTATGAAAGAGCCAAAGTACATACTGACTCTTGTTTCTCCGTGTAGACTTATCAGTTAATGAATGTATTGGGCCAACATTGCCCAATAAGGCCTTCGGTCCAAACCCAAGCCCAACCCCAAAGTCGCACAACAAAAACATGAGCCCAAGGAATTCCTGCACATGTGATTCGTGATCGACAATTCCATCATAAATCATCGATGATCTTAACGTGGCTAATTTCATGATCTTCATATTTCTTGCACAATTCTTTCTTTTTTGTGATGATCGTCATAAACTCTCATGTTTGCTCCTCAACAGTAATAAAAGATGAACCTAATGGGCGGCTAAGTGCGATGTATATTTATGGGCCTTTGGCCCAAGACTGGCCCATAATTTTGTTTGCCTTTGAATGTGTAGGGTGTATCCTATGTTGTTTGTTTGAGAGTTAGCGCTATATTTTTTTTTTTACTTCATGAGAAGAAATACTTTGTTTATAATAGTAATATTAACAATTATAATATATTGTTTATAACTATAACTTAGTTGTTTATGATTATTATTAAAATATAATTATGAGCATGTACGTCAAAAGAATTTGGATGTAATCCACCTATTTCTAAGTATCTGTCTAATATCATTTGGATATATCAACTCATCCATATGATCTATTTACATTGTTAGCCACAATTTCGACATTAGAGAAAATATTCTTCCTGAAATGCTTTTTGTGTTATCCTTCGCACGTTTTTGTAGGAATTTTTATGGAGATATTTATGTTAGTTGTAGGGTTTAGGATTTGATTGTGCTAAAACTTTACACATGTTCATGAACTTCTCTGAAATATAATAAGTCTATTTTATCGAAAGGAGTTTATATATTTTTATGCTTGATGTATGCAAGATATGTAATGGGAGAGTCCAAGGACGTTAAATTTGGTCATCATACCAAGTTAAATACCATATTATTTAAAAAATTTAAGTTGATAAAATATAAGTCAACCCATTATTTATATCAATTTTTATTTATTTAATTAATTATTTATAATAAAGTTCAACTCTAACCTCTCACCAATTTTTTTTATCCCTTGGGACTTTTGCACTTTTTAAAATATGTTTGGGCTCCTTTCCCTGTCACAATCCAAGTTGCAGTATAACCTAGTGCACTATAACTTGGTGCTATTGTCAAAAATGAGGTTGATTTTTCCGAAATGTACTGGCTTCTTAGTAGCAAAAATCTCGCCTCGGGAGAGGGTAAAGTTATTAATTATTTCACTTTATTTCTCTTATTTTTCTGATTAGTTCGATGGAGCCCCAATTCTTTAAAGGTGAGGGCATCGTTTTTGAAGTTTTGAAATATTCGAACTGGGATGATATGTTTGGTTGCATTTGCAACTATTGGAAGCTCACACTTGACAAGGTGCTACTAAAGTACCTCATCCCAAGCATGGAGAAGATGTTGATTCCACTTTGTAGTGATCACAGACATGACTAAATGTAAGACATCCGTATACACTTTAAGATGTGTTTGCTAGAAATGGCTGTTTTGAAGGTTGACGTCAATGACAACAAAAAATATGCTTTAAAGTATGTGAAAGTAATGTTAGGGTGATTGACTATATGTGTTATTTTTTCAATTTGTTTATTTTTTTTATCGAGTATTTACATTCTATTTTTTATTGTATTTATTTTTGAACTTTCGCCACATATTAGAAATATGTTATTTGATGTTTTATTATATTTCCTCTCTTATGATACTTTGGCCTCTTTATGTATGAATAAAATTTGTCACCAATAAAATTGAAAATGTTTCCACTTGAATGTGTAAGGTATATTTTGTGTTGTTTATTTGAGAGTTAGCACTATATCTTTTTTTTACTTCATGAGAAATACTTTGTTTATAGCAATATTCACAATTATGACATGTTGTTTATAACTATAGGTAAGTTATTTATAATTATTATTGAAATAGATTTACGAGTGTGCCCGTCAAAGAATTTAGATGCAACCCACCCATTTCTAAATAGCTGCATAACATCATTTGGATATGTCAACATATCCATATGCTCTATTTACTTTGGTAGCAATGATTTCGACATTAGAGAAAATATTCTTCTTGAAATTATCTTGTGTTATCCTTCACATGTTTTTGTAAGAATTTTTATAGAGATATTTATACCAATGGTAGGGTTTAGGATTTGATTGTGCTAAACCTTTACATGTAAATTAGCTTTGCCTCCTTTCAATATGTATGTTAGTACTTAAAAGACCATCCAATGAGAAACAATAATCTCTCACAAGAAATGTTCTACATCATAATGTGATGTGTTTACATATATAATAACATTGTTTGTTATTTTTGTCGTGCTTTTTCTTTTTTTCAAGCACCGAATTATATAGTTACAATGTAAGTAGTTGATTGTTGAATATATTGTTGGTAATTATTTTGAATGTCACTATAAGGTTCGATGTTATGTGACAATTTTTATGAGCCTGTGCTCTTTAAGGGTTATATTAGTTATTTTCATCCATTTATTTATTTATTTATTTTTTCCTTGTTAATTTAGCAACAAAATCTTGAAAGAATTTGGCATGCAATTTTCATTGCTTGAAGTGGAAGAATAATTGATATGATTTATTTTGTTCAAGTAGATATTGTGAATATTAATGATTACATGATGTTGAGAAGAATAGATATATAATTTTATATTTTGGATATGTGACTTTGAAAAATCATCTTATGTTAGATCATCGTAGTCATTATATAATTTGAAATTGATTGATATATGTTTAATTATTATTTTATCATTCATAAGAGGAGACAAATTTATTCTCCAAATTTTTATATGGTTTGAAATATGCAATTATGCATACATATTATTATCATGCAGGCAGAACAAATAAATAAATAAATAAATAAATATTATATAATGAATAGATATATGTAAAAAAATACTTATGTGGCAAAATTAAATATATCGTTATTGATTGCTGAATATATTATGATTTAAACATGAATGCTTACACCAAGAGGTAAATATACTATACCAAAAAATAAAGATAATATAACAAAAGCACGAGTACATTTTATTTATGAACTCACCAACTTGAAATTTACATATACAAAAATAATATTTGAGAATTTCTATAATTAAAAATAGTATTTGTAACATCATAAAGTAAATATGAAATATATTTTTAAAGAGTTTTTCACTCAATATTTGCTAAATAATTCAAAAACATATTCAAAGTCCATTTAAAAACACTGGTCCTTTTATATATTTTTCGTTGACAATCACAAAATTATTTGTTATGTGAGTAGTCAACGTGAATGAGCCAAGGGCATAGACGCGAGCTAATAATGCGGGAGGGCGACACTAGTGGGCTGAGTGGTACAAATATGTACTATATGAAATATTTCAAAAAAAATACTCAATATTTAGATCCTCCCATTTACAGACACGAAGAAATTAGAGTGCAATTTAGTCTAGAAATTTTTTTTTATTGATCTAAGAAAGCCCATAGGGCTTCAGGGGTTATTAGAAAAAAATGAGTTATTTTAAAAATTCCCAAAGGGGGGAATAAAAATTTTCCCAAGTAAAAATTGAGGAGACCGAAACTTATTTTTTTTCTTAATTATTTTATATAAGACTAATTTATTACAGATGACATTTTAACATGGGTAATTATTAAAAAAGAAAATGTACATATGTGGGGCATGGGATTGCTTGCTTTAGCAAACAAAGCACAATTATGTTGTTTTCAGCCTCAAAGAAAGCATGTATATTGTCTGCTCACAGCTTACAGCTTGCTAGAACAATAATAGCCTAATCAGTAATCAGATAGCAATAACAGCTAGAAAGTTCACTGCTGATTGACATATAAATTGGAGGATTGCTGTTTAAATATAAATACTTGATCACAAGTAACTCATTTGTCCTTGCTTCGACCAATTTACAAGCTTCAATCCATAATTCTGCAAATGTGTATTTTCTTGTATCAACCAGTAAAGATTTCTGTCTACCAAATACATATTTTCTTCTTTGAGTATGTTCCACTTTCTTCCAATATCCTCCATAACGGAGCACTAATCGTACCAGATTCTCTGAATCAACCATCTGTAAATACACAATATCAAAAATTAGATATAAAAAACAGATAAAAAAAATCGTAACAGGTGGCTTGGTGGAAAGGGGGTGGGGGTTGGAGTGGTGGGCAGACGGTCGGGGGTGGCGGGGCCGAGGGGTAGGAGGAGGGAGGAGGAGGAGGAGGGTAAGGAGGAGGAGGGAGGGAGGTGAGGGGTGGAGGGTGGGGGGGGGGGTGATGGTTGGTGGGGGTTTGTGTGGTGTGGGGGATTGCGCCCCGGGTGCGGTGGTTGTGTGTGTTTGATATCAACCTTCTGGATGGTAGGTGCTGGTGGGGGGCAGTGAGGGCAAATGGTAAAAGGTGAGGGTGGGGACAAAACAGGGGGCGAGGGGTCCAAAGTGAGGCAAGGGGGGAGGGGCGGGGGTGTCGGAGCCCGTCTGGGAGCAGGGGCAAGGACGGGAGTGGTGGATGGGTCCGAGGCCGTCGAGCGGGGAGGAGGTGGAGGCAGGGCAGCAACAGCGCGAGGGAACGGTAGAGGAAGGTGGAGGCGGGGCAGCAACGAAGAACAAGATGGTGGCTTACCTAGGACGAAGGAGGGCGGCAGCGACGGTAGCGACGGTGTTCTCGCCGGTGGGGCAGCAACGGCGCGAGGGCAGACGGCGACGACGACGTCGTGGGGGGCGCAGCGTAGAGCAGAGACGGCGTGGGTGGCGCAGGGCAGCGAGCGGACGGCGACAGCGAGCCGGCAGAGCAGCAACGGCAGCAGCTGCGCAGGGACCGATGGCGGCAGCAGCAGAGCAGAGCGGCGGCGGCGGCGCAGATGCGTTTAGGGCTACAGGAAGAAGAGGATTTTATAAGAAAGTTCTAAACTTTTTTGTAATTCGGAATAATTTCGGGGTGTTATTTGCAAAAATCCAAATTTCGGGGACTTTTCTTTAAATTTGAATAATTTCGGGGGTGTTATTTGCAAAAATCTGCGCCCGCGCGCCGGAGAAGGAGGCGGAGGCGGAGGCCGGGGCGGCCGGCCGAGCCTGCGCGGGAGCGAGGGGGAGGCCCGAGCATTCCCCCCCCGCGTGGCCAGGGGGACGGAGGCTCGAGGCCGGCGCGCCGGCACGCGGGCGTGGACGGCCAAGGCCAAGGCCGTCCGTCCCCGGCACACGGGCGCGCCGGCCTCGGCCTCCGTCCCTGGTACGCGGGGGCGGAACGGCCTCGGCCTCGGCCTCCGCTCCCGCCGCCGACACCCGCCCACCCGGCCTCCGCCTCCGCTCCCGTGGCCGGCCTCCTCCTCCGCTCTCGCCAGCGCGACGGGGTGTTATTTGCAAAAATCTGAATTTCGGGGACTTTTCTGTAAATCGGAATAATTTCGGGGGTTTATTTGCAAAAATTCGAATTTCGTGGACTTTTTTGTAAATCTGAATTTTTTGGGGGTGTTATTTGCAAAATCCGAATTTGGGGACTTCTCTGTAAATCAGAATAATTTTCCGGGGTTTATTTGCAAAAATTCGAATTTTGAGGACTTTTTTGTAAATCTGAGTTATTTCGGGGTGTTATTTGCAAAAATCCGAATTCCGGGGGGTTAAATATAAAAAAATAAGTTTTTAGGGGTGTATGTGTAAAATAACCGGGGGTAAAATCGAAATTTTTGGTAAAATTTTGATTAAATAACAATCAGAGAGTGTGGATAAATATTTTCGAATTTGAGGGGAGTGGGGGTAATTAGGGAAATGACGAGGGTTAAGCGTAATTAAAGCTAATTACGGGGGTTATCCGTAATTATTCCTTTTTTTATTTTCGAAAAACTTTGAGCGGGAAACCATTCACTGGATGATTTCAATCCCAAATTCCTAATATATCAACCCCACACGAGACATCTCAGACAAGAGGATCTGTACATGCCCATTCAGCATCACGTGGCATATGCATGGTCCAAGAATTATGTTGTAATAAAGATTTTGAGTTTTGGTTTCAGTTTCACTTTCGGTACCTAAAGAAATGAATACGTTTCGTTTTAATATTTCGTCGAATATTCAATTTTTTAAAATTATGAATTATGTGTTGATCAGAGTTTAACTATATTTTGATTATATTTTAACTTCAAATTAAAAATAAGATAAAATTCTCAAAAAATTTTAAAAAAATTTAAAAATTATAAAAGAATTTATGACTAATTTTACTATAAAATTAAATATTATTTTAATTAATTTTAATAGTTGATCACTTGTATAATCTATTTTTATATATCATTGTATAAAAAATAAAAAATACATAGAAAATAATATGAATATGACTAAAAGTTAAAAATTAACATAAGTAAATTTAACTTATTATTAAAATGTACTTGACGTATACACAATCTATTAATTATAATGTAATACAATTAATCATCATCATCATCATCAGTTGAGTTTGGAACATTTGGGTGTGAAATTATAAATTCAGTATCTACACAATCAAGACGAATATTTATAAACATACGAGTAAAAACAACTACTTCTGCACGATCTCGTGATAGTGATTCTGAAATACAACCATACATCGAAATTTCAAAATAAAAATAATAACTTTATTTATTTTAAAATTATTGCTTTACTACTTAATTTTCACATAAGCTCTAAATTTTTAAACAATTTAAATATATATATATAATTTTCTTGCAAATTTTTTAACAAATATTTTTCAAATTTTAATCAAAATTTTTACCAAAAATTTATCTTATATCCTTTGTAATTTTGTAATTTAACCACTCAAAAATTTATTATGTATTTTTATGTTAATTTTTTATATATATTTTTTTCTTCTTTCCTTCTCCTCGGGAGTGGAGGCGGTGTAGGGTTGGTTGGCACGGCGGGGCGACGTGGCCGGTGTGGGCGCCAGGTTGACATAGGCATGGGCGTGAGGCCAGCGCAAGCGAGTGGGTGCAAGTGTTAGGCTAACGTAAGTGTGGGCAACAGGCTGGTGAGGGTGCTGGTGCGGGCGCGAGGCCAGTGCGAGAGCGTGGGCGTGGGGGCTAGCCTAGCGAGGGCGTGAGTGCGGAGGTTAAGTCGGTGAGGGTGCGAGCGCGAGCGTGAAGTCGATGCGAGTATGCAAGTGCGAGAGCCAAAGGCCGGTGCGAACTCAAGGGCGTAAGGGTCAAGCCGACGAGGACACAAGCGCAGGTGTGAGGCAGGCACAAGCGGCAAGCGCGTAAGTCAAGCACTAGAGGTCGACACAAGGGCACGGGCGTGAGTGCAAGCTCCAGAGGCCAACGTGAGGGCATGGGCACAGGGGCTAGGTGTACAAGGGTGCGAGCGCCAGTGTGAGACCAACACAAGCATGCAAGTGCGAGTGTCAGAGGTTAGCGTGAGTTTACGGCGTGAGAGGCAAGTCTTATATAGGTAAAACCAAAATAAAATCGGTCAAAATCAAAATGTTTCCGCTGAATTTTCAAACCCTTGTTGCAAGTATAATTTTCTTTTTACCTACAACTCTTAAAATTTAATTTATTTATCAAAAACCTCCGATAATTTTAGTATTTATTTATATTCTCTTCCTTTTAAAACTTATATTCACTAATTGTTATTTAATCAAAAAAATTTTGAAAAAAATTTATTTTATTTTCTCTAATTTTATAATTAAATTTCTTAAAAATTTATTATTTATTATATATATATATATATTTTAAAAGAGTTATTTTAATTTCATTTCCTCAACAACCATCTCCCCATTTGCTCCAAGCCTCCGCCCAAACCTTGCACCCACCGTCGCCCTGCCCAGCCTAACGCCGTTGCTCCCCAACGCCGCTGCCCACCACACCACCCCTCACAGCCCCCCACCCCCACACCACCTCGCAGCCGTGCCGTCGCACCCCAAAGCCACCGCTCTCCTGCGCTCGCTCTGGTACCCCCTCGCACCAGCTCGCAAAGCCTTGCGCCGCTGCTCCCCCGCGCTATTGCACCCCCGCGTCGCCTCACGACCACGCTGTCGCGTCCTTGCGCCGCTGCTTCCCCGCGCTATCGCCCCCTTACACCCACGACACCCACCACGCGCACTCTGGCCTGCCCTCGCGTCAACTTGCGCAGCCCCCCACCGCCACACCCCCATGCCGTTGTGCCCCTACGCCATCTCTCAGTCGCGTCGTCGCTTTCTGTCACCGTCGTGCCCTTGTGCCTGCGGCCTGCACATGCTCCTGCTCCGACCCACCCCATGCTGGCTCACACAGACTCGTGCCCGCTCTGGTTAGCCCCTGTACTCCTTATTGAGTTAGATCCCAAGGTATGATTCTGTCTACCATGGTTGCATTTTGCTTGTATTATTTCTAATGTTGTTTGTTTAGTGTTTATGAAAATTAAAAAGATCTAATTCTGATTTGGAGTGAGTAACTTTGAACTTGTACTCTTCACTTGTAAATGATTGATTCCTTGTTGGGCATTGGAGGTTGTTATATTTTCTCTGTAGTTAATTCAAGCATTTCTTGATGTGAATTTGATTGAGCATGCAATATTTTCTAATGGTGGAACTAATGGTTGGGCTTAAATATATAATTGAAAAATCTTGCATTTCTTGTATTCAATGCTTGGAATGGAAGGATAAAATAATAGTGTGTTGTTATTACAATTTGAACTAATTTTTGATATTATTTGTTTATTTGTGTTTTATTCATATTGTTATATATTTCATAGATGTTCAATTTAAAGAATTTGGTAAGATTAGTATTTCGTTATGGATGATATTGAAAGAAAATTAAACATACTCGAAAGATAAAATATGTATTTAGTAGATAGAAGTCTTTGTTAATTGATGCAAATAAGTACTCATTTACACAATTATTGATTGAAGCCTGTAAACTAATCAAAGTAAGAATAAATGAATTACTTGTGATCAAGTACTCACTTCTAAACAATACTCCTCCAACTTACATATCAATCAATAGTGAAATTCAGCTCATAACAATGTGAACAGGGGTAAAAGACTTGAAATATAATAACATATACATATCAATCAAGGGCATAGGAGATCCCTCTATTAATGGTACCTGCAATAAGGTTGACTCCTCTAACTCCTACATTTGGCACATTGTAGTATGACAAAAAAATGTCTATATCCAGAGAATCTTCTGAACATCGCATTGTGCAAGGAGATGAGTACATTTATTGAAATTTAGATACTTGT
Organism: Trichopus zeylanicus subsp. travancoricus; assembly: GCA_005019695.1. NCBI lineage: Eukaryota > Viridiplantae > Streptophyta > Magnoliopsida > Dioscoreales > Dioscoreaceae > Trichopus > Trichopus zeylanicus. The sequence goes on along the minus strand of RXID01021780.1, from coordinate 287,352 downwards.
TCTTCTAATTTCAGTTTTCAAAGTTTAAAATTTTCTTCTGATGATGATGAAAATGAGGAGAATGATAATGATGATAATGGATTAGAGGCAAAACAAAAGAAAGAGGAGACCAAACAAGGCAAAAAAAAGGAGTAGAAGACAAAATAGAAAATTATCTATTACCTTACTTGAAAATAATTTGAATGATAATATTATGAAAAAAGGAGATATATTTGAGGATATATATACATTTGAAATTGCTCTTAGGTAGTATTATATTGTACGCAAGTTTCAATCTTTATTTGTAACAAATGAACGAAATAGAGTAATAATCAAGTGTGCTTCTGAAAATTGTCCATGGAGATTTTATGCTTTAGAAATATCTAGTGGTTCATATTTTCAGGTGAAGATAATAGAATCAGTTCATACATGTATTACTGACAATAGTTCTAAAAATAAAATGACAAGTACTAAATGGGTAAGCAAATAAGTTTTGCATGGATGAATGTTGATAAGCAAATCACACTAAAATAAATACAAAATTTAATGAATGATGGATACAATCTTCAGCTAAGTTATATGCAAATATGGAGGGGGAAGTTTATACTTAAAGAGTTATTCATAACAATGAAGAAGATTTTTTTAATTTATTTCATTCGCTTAAGGCAAAATTAGAGAGGAGGATTTTAGATAATGTTGTTCATTTTACCCAAGATTCAAATATGTCTTTCCAAAAATATTTTCGGTCACTACATGTTTATAATAAAATTTTTATACTAAATGTAGGTCTATATTGGGAGTTGATGAATACTTTATGAAAGACAAATATAAAAGCACATTGCTCTTAATTTGTGGAGTTGATAGAGAGAATAACCTAGTTTTAATTACATATGCAGTTAAAGAAGTAGAAGCATACCAATCTTTATTATAATTTTTGTATAACTTGAAGCAAGTATTAGGAAATTTGGATATCTTGGATATTATTTTGGATAGGCAGAAGGGTCTTTTTGATACTGTAAAGAATATCTTTCCACATATTGAGTATAGAGCTTGTATAATACATGTGATTACAAATTTCAAGAGATTCTACCCCAGCAAAAAATTATAGAATTTGATTTTTAAGGCTTCAAAAATATTTTTACCTACTGAATTTATCAAGTACATGGCGAGGATTAAACAGCTATCCGTATCAGCTTGGCAATACATAAAAGAAATAAATAACTATACATGGAGTATAAATCAATTTGATCATTCAATGAAGTGTCATTATGTGACTAATAATATTTCTAAGTCATTTAATAATTTCATTCCGGATGACAGTGAGTTTTTCTTACTTGAACTACTTGATTCTATCATATAGAGAACAATGACAAAATTTGTCATAAAGAAAAAAAAGGATTCTACTGGTCTGAAAAGCTAGTGCCAAGAATAAAAACTTTTATTAGAAAAGTTTTACAAGCACATAGTGCATACCACATTTGGAGGTTTTCTAATGATATTTCAGAGGTTAGTGATCTTACAAGCGATAGATTGTCAACATAAGATAAAGAATTTATGATTGTAGATAGTGACAACTAACAGGGTATCTTTATTCATGGTACATTTGTTCTCCTTAATGTTTGACTTAATTCAATTGATTTTATTGATGACTACTAGACTCTAGAGATATACAGAAAAATATATGATATTCATGTCACTCTACTTCTAAGCAAGCAACTTAGGTGTTTATGCCAAATACTCTATACAAGTTCTTTCTCCATGTTCAAAGAAACCACCTGGTTGTCCTAAGAAAAAAAAGATTAAGGATCCAATAAAAATATTAAGTAAAACGATATATACTTGTTATAGATACAATAAGGTAGAACACAAAAAAAGGGCATATAAAGAGTCTCTTAGACCATAATAACCAATTGAAACTTTTGAATTTAGTAGCAATCAAGAATCAGTGGGAAATCAAAAATCAATAGAAAATCCATATGCAAGAGGACGTGGCTGGGGAAGAGGAAGAGAAAAGGGAAAGGAAAGGTCTAGCAGGAGGGCTCCGAATTTTAGTATACATCTACCATGTAAGTTTCTTTTTAGAAAATATCGATAATTTTTTTATTTTAATTTATGTGATTTTGAAATAACACACTAATAAATATCTCTATATTTTTTTGTAGGAAGTTTACTAGGTGTCAAACGATATCTTTTATGTGATTTTTGGATTGTAATGTTGTGATTTTTAAATTCTTATTCAAGTATTTACAAATGATTTGATATGTGGGTATTTATTAATTTTATGAACTTTTATATTTGCTTCTACTCTTACTTGCAAATATACTACATATTTATCATTACTAATTTGGATGTAAGTATTGTAATGTATATATTATAATATTTAGTATTAAAACATACTATATTCATATGATTGTAGGTAATAAATTTATATTAAATAATAATAGGGGTTGTATATAATAATTTTTTTAAAAAATATAAGTAAATATTAAAATTATAAAGAAATTTTTATACATAAGATAAATTTTGAAAAGTTATAAATAAAAAGTAAAAAAAAAATTTGTAGCATTAACTCTGAGAGGTGGTTGCTCCCATGCATGTGCTTAGTTATGAAAATTGTCAATTGTTTATCAATTCATTCTCGAATTGCACAGCTGGACAGTTTTGTCTTCCCCGTCTTAAACTGTGCAGTGATTTGGATTCTGCGTTTCTTCGTTTTAAAGAAAAGCCCGCGGAATGTTAATTTTTAGGAAAAATTGTTATATCAACCCTTGGAATTTTCTGGTTTGCCAAATGCTTCTTCCAAGTTCTTTATTTCTCATCGGTCTCTTTGATTTGATTTTTTGAGCATCAAAGTCCAACCCTACGAATGGCGTTAGTGCATAATGGAAATGACGATTTTGTCCCGAATCAATTTTTTTAAAATTACGAATCAAATGCTCCTTCCTGGCCGTGAACATCTTCTCATCCGACGGTTGTGCGATGTTAATTTTTAAAGGCCGACGCCTCGGGATGGACTTAGTATATATTTTATTTTATAAGTTATTACAAACTATTTGTGAAGTTTACTATCCTAAAATTCAATAATTATCTATAATTTATACTTCAAAAAATTATTAATAATCTGTTGAGCTACTAATTCGATTTTAAATTATTCGGTGATTTATGATTGATTTAAAATGTAAATAAGTCCTTTATGCTATTTTTTAGAGATAATTACGTATAAGTCCCTGTAATTGGCCTTAATTACGTACAATCCCTAATTTTCGGAATTACCCACTTCCCCATTTTTGAAAATATTTACCCACGCCCCCCATTATTATTTAATCAAAATTTTTCTAAAAAATTTTAATTCCGAAATTCGGTTTTTTTGCAAATAATAACCTAAAATAACTCTGATTTACAGAAAAGTCCTCAAAATTCGATTTACAAAAAAGTCCCCGAAATTTGGATTTTTGCAAATAAACCCCCGGCACGCGGGCAGGAGCGGAGGAGGAGGCCGGCGGCGGGAGCGGAGGCGGAGGCCGGGCGGGCGCACGTGGCGGGAGCGGAGGCGGAGGCGGACGCGGGCGAGAGCGGAGGCGGGCGTGGGCGGGAGCGAAGGCGGGCGCTGACGGCCTCCGCACGCGGGACGGAGGCTGAGGCGCCGGCGCGCTGGCACGCGGGCGCGGACGGCCAAGGTCGACGCCGTTCTGCCCCCGCGTGCCGAGGACGGAGGCCGAGGCCGGCGCGCCGGCACGCGGACGGCCAGAACGGCGTCGACCTTGGCCGTCCGAGCCCGCGTGCCAGCGCGCCGGCGCCTCAGCCTCCGTCCCGCGTGCGGAGGCCGTCCGTGCCCGCCTCCGCTCTCGCCCGCGTCTGCGTCCGCGTTCGTCTCGGCTCCCGCCGCGCGGACCCGCCCGCCCGGCCTCCGCCTCCGCTCCCACCGCCGGCTCCCGCCCGCCTCCGCCTCCGCTCCCGCCGCCGGCCTCCTCCTCCGCTTCCGCCCGTGCGCCGGGGGTTTATTTGCAAAAATCTGAATTTCGGGGACTTTTTTATAAATCAAAATAATTTCCTAGGGTTTATTTGCAAAAAACCGAATTTGGAGGAATTTTCTGTAAATCAGAATCGTTTCGGGGTGTTATTTGCAAAAAATCGAATTTTGGGGAGTAATAATATAAAAGATAAGTTTTTAGGGGTGTATTTGTAAAAATAACCGAGGGTAAAATCGAAATTTTTTGAAAAAAATTTTGATTAAATAACAATTGGAAGGTGTGGGTAAATATTTTCGAAAATGGGGGGTTGTGGGTAATTCTGGAAATTACGGGGTTGTACGTAATTAAGACTAATTATAGGAACTTATACGTAATTATCCCTTTTTTTATGCTATGTTTTTTTGGGTGAATTACATATAATTTTTAAAATTTTGTTAAGTTATATACTTTTCTTCTAAACTTAAAAAATTATATATATTTTCAGTAATTTTTTTTTATTTGTATTTTTAAAAAAAAATAAAAAATAATAAATGACTCCTTGAAATCTTGTAAAATTAAATATTTTTGCTCTAAAGTTTAAAAATTATATATTTTTTGGATTACAACATATGTTACAAAAATCTCTTTGAATGTAGATTTACTATTAGAATTATAAATATTTGTATATATTATTTAATGTTGCTTAGATTGAAAGAAAATGATAAAAGTATTATTTAACTGATGAAAGATAGCATAATAGATAACAAGAATAAAAATGGATCCTAAATTTGGATCATATCGAATTACATACCTGATCTGAATTGAATCCTTCTTATAATTTAGATCGGATTGAAACTGAATTTAACATTAACTAGGCGTAAAATTATCATTTTACGTCTTAAGTCAAAATTTAATTTGAAATAAATTGAAATGAATTTAAACTAAATTAGGGACAAAATTATTATTTTATGAATTAAATTAAAATTTAATCTGAAATAAAGTTTTTAAACTGAACAAGAAAGAATTTCTTGTAATAATAGTCAAACCATCAAAACCTCTTCTAACTAAAATCATGAATATTTTCATCTTTTCACTTTAGTCTGAACAGTGTCAAAGAATATATATATTTTTTTGAATATTTCTTATTCAAACCTCTTCTGACAAAGTTTTTTTAATATATCCAATAACTGAAATAAGAATATATAATATTTTAAGTTTAAAGAAAAAGTATATAATTTGACTACATTTTAAAGGGTATATGTAATTATAATGTTTCGAGTAACAAATACATAATTTGACAAAATTTCAAGTAATTATATATAATTTTTTAAATTTAAAAATTATATATGATTTAATAAAATTTTAGGTATTTGTATACAATTGCTACTTTTTCTTAAAATTTTTAACAAACAACCACATGCTTTATTACGAGTTTACGGAAAATTATCAACTTTATCACTATTTATAAAAAACTACTCGTCTTATTTACAAAAAATCATCGCAATTAAAATATTAAAAAATATTTTAATTTAATTTAATTATATCAATTAAATTAATATAAAATATTAAATTATTTTCATTTGATTTTATTTTAGACAATCAATGTAACAAAATTAAATTTTAAAATTTCACTTTCATAAAATTAAATAACCAATTTCATAAAAACTAAAATAACAAACTTGTTTTTTATATTAATTTAATAATTATTTATATTAAAATTAAGTAAAAATAATTTTACTTTTCATATTAATTTTAATTACTAAAATTGAATTAAAATATAAATTTTAAAAATATTTTAATTGAAATAATTTTTTATAAATTAATAATATAAGATGAATTATTTTTAATAATTGAAGTAATTACGTACACCCCTCCGTAATTAGCCCTAATTACGTATAACCTCTCGTAATTTCAGGAATTACCCATACCCACCCCCTTTTTAAAATATTTACCTACACCCCTTTGATTGTTATTTAATCAAATTTTTTAAAAAAAAATTCTGATTTTACCCTCCCTTATTTTTACAATTAAACCCCTAAAAATTTATTATTTATTTTTTAACTTTCGAATATTTGTAAATAACACCCCAAAATTATTCTGATTTACAGAAAAGTCTTTATCCTAAACCATTTATAAATAAATCCACGGAATATTGTTAACTACAAAAAAGTCTAATAATTGTAAATGAGCGGGGTGAGCGACGGCGACGACGGTGGCAGTGCGCGAGTGAGGGCGGCGAGCGTGCGGGCGGGTGTGGGCGCCGACGAGGGCGAGTGGCGGCGCGTGGGCGTGGGGCGACTTGGGTGAGGGCTGACGAGGGTGAGGGCGCGGATGCGGGTGACGAGGGCAGATGAGGGCAAGGACGTGGGCGCTGACGAGGGTGAGGACGGGCACCGGCGCGCGGGCATGAATGCCGACCGGCGAGGGTGCGGGCACGACTAGCGAGGGGTCTATTTGTAAAATTTAATTTAAAAATAAATAAAATTTAGACTTATTTATAAATAAAATTATTCAAGGAGTTTAATTTTAAATATATAAATATTTAACTTATAATTTTAAATTTTAACTTTTAAAACCTTCAATGTATTTTTTGTAAAATTTTATTTAAAACATGATAAAAAAATTTAGACTTATTTATAAATAAAAATATTTAAGATGTCTATTTATAAATGTACAATATGAAAGATGTAATTTTAAATTTTAAGTTTTCAAATATGACTTATTCGTAAAATTTAGTTTTAAAATAAATAAAATTTAGACTTATTTATAAATAAAAATATCCAAATGGTCCATTTTTATATGTACAAATGTTAAACTTCTAATTTTAAATTTGAACTTTGAAAACCCTCAATGTCTTTTTTATTAAAATTTTTTTAAAATATGATAAAAATTTAGACTTATTTATAAATAAAAATATTCAAGGGGTTTATTTGTAAATGTACAAATACAAAACTTGTAATTTCAAATTTTAAGTTTTAAAATCTTCAATGCCTTTTTTGTAAAATTTTATTTTAAAAATAAAAAAATTGAGCTATTTATATATAAATATGTTTTAAGGGTCTATTTATAACTATATAAATATTAAAACTTGTAATTTGAAATTTTAAGTTTTAAAACCTTCAATGTCTTTTTTGTAAAATTTTATTTTACAGATGATAAATTTTTAAACTTATTTATAAATAAAAATATTCTCGGGGTCTATTTGTAAATATACAAATACTAAATTTGTAATTCAAAATTTTAATTTTTAAAACTTCAATATTGTGAAATTTTATTAAAAAAATTGATAAAAGTTGGGCTTATTTATAAATAAAAATATTTGAAGGTCTATTTGTAAATATAGAAAATATTGAACTTGTATTTTAAAATTTTAAGTTTTAATAATTTCAACTCTTTTTTATTAAATTTTTTTTAAAACTTATAAATTTTCGACTTATTTATCATAAAAAAATTCAAGGGACTATTTGTAAATTCACAAATATAAGATTTGTAATTAAATTTCTTATGTAGGGTTTATTTGTAAAAAAATATTTAAAATATTTAAGGTCTTTTTTATAAATTTCATATAAAAACATTACAGTTAGATTTTTTATAAATAAAAAATTTTCAGGGGCTTTTTTTTGTAAAATATACAATTATTAAGGTTTATTTATAAAATATTTAAAATATTTCAGCTCTTTTATAAATATTTTTTTTGAAAAATATTAATATTTGGACTTTTTTATAAATAAAAATATTTCAAAGGTTTATTTGTAAATATTTTGAGAAAAAGAGTGAGAGCAAGAAAATAAGTTTTTAGGAATTTAATTGTAAAAATAATGGAGGGTAAAATCAGAATTTTTTAAAAAAATTTTAATTAAATGATAATGAAGTATATGTAAATATTTTGAAAAAGGAGATGATACGGGTAATTTCGAAAATTATGAGATTATACATAATTAGAATTAATTATAGGTAGGAGGTATACGTAATTAGCCCTAATAATAAATTAAATAAATTTTTATAAATTTACAGTAAAATAGGCGATCAGTTGTTAAAATTTTTTTCCTTATACTTACAGCTCATCTAAATTATTAATTAATTTATTCTTTAACTTTTATTTGTCGATTGGGTACAGCTCAACATTTTTTGTCTTTTTCTAATTAATAAATTGAAGGAGGGCCTACACATGCAAAAGTCAAATCTTCGATGCAAATTTTCTCTTTAAAAAAAATTTAAAAAAAGACTACTGGATTCGCTTATTTTATTGGCGGACGCCACTTGTTATGCTTATTTATTTTATTTTGTTTGTTAATTATTTTGAAATTCCTCCCATTTGCTCGTAGAAAACCAAACATCAATTTCATATTTTATTTATTTATTTCATATAAAACATCAAACTTGCGTCATAATTTTTGTCTGACCATTTCCAACTTTGTCTCAAAACTCTATCAATGCCTCTTTAGAAACAATTTAAGCAAATTAAAGGGCTATGTGTTGAAACTCTTTCTATTTTCTCTAAACTACAACATTATGGACCAATGTTTAAAGTATCGGTATCGGTTTCAATTTCAGCATTCAGTGAAACTGATACCTTTTGACAATTTTGATTTCAGTTTTGACCTTTTCGATTTGGGTCCAAAGATTTTTTTAGTTATTAATTATGTGTTGATTAGAGTTTGAGTATATTTTGACTGTACTTTAACTTTAAATTAAAAATATGATAAAATATTCAGAAAAATTTGAAAAAATTTGAAAAATTAGGAAGAAATTTATACTTAATTTTACCATAATATTAAATATTATTTTAGTCAATTAAAATTAATTTTGATAGTTAGTCACTGATATAACCTATTTTTAATATATATTAGTGTATTAAAAAAGTATACAAGAAGTAATATGAATATGATTAAAAGTTAAAAATTAACATAAGAAAATTTAACTTTTCATTAAAATGTACTTCACATATACATAATTTATAAATTATAAGATAATACAACTAATCATCATCATCATCATAATCATCATCAGTTGAGTTTGGAATATCTAGGTGTGGAATTACAAATCCAATACCTGGACAATCCGGACAAGCATTTGTAGACATACAAGATAGAACAATTAGCTTTGTGTGATTTCGTAATACATAATTTAATACGTAATTTAATATGTAATACATAATTTAATAAATAATTTAATATATAATACATAATTAACATATTTTTAACAGATTAACTTCTAGAAACCGTAAACAGAAATATTCAGATAAATCAAACACCATGTACTAAGCTAATAATAGAAACATGTAGTAAGACAATTTCTTGATTTCAATTCAAATCTCACAATAAAAACCTAATTATTTATGATACATCAATTATCAATATAAAAATTTCTTACCTCTGCAACTGAAACAGAAATAGATCCACAAAATTTTGTAACTGAAACACCAACAGTATTACAACTGCTGAACACCAATAGATCCACAAAATCTTAAATGATATTGTTTGCAAACTTGCAGTTTATATTAAGTATATATAAGCGATAAAACTCATCCACTTGCCACTAATAAAGAATTAATCAATCAATCAGCACATCCAGTTGCACCGACCCATAGTCATCGACCTGTGATTCACGGAATAAAATAAAATAACGGTAATAAACTATAGTGATCATGCCCGTGATTAATCAAATAATACAAATCAACAGTAATACACTACAGTTATCATACCTGTGATTAACCAAATAAAATAAACGAACAGTTGAAAATAGTAAACCCTACACGCTGCGCTTGTGGGGGGAGTTGCGCTCGCCACCAGTTGAGCCTGACTTCCCGGAAATGCCACGGGCGCTGAGCTCGCCGCGGAGATTCCGGACATGCCAGAGATGCTAGAGATGTCGTGCTGTGCTGAGCTCGCCCCGCACGGTCTGAGCTCGCCACGAGCGCACCGCATGCTAGCTTTGCTCGCCGCCAATGAAGATGAAAACAATAAACCCTAAAATCGAAATTATATTTATGGTTTCGTTTCGGTGGCTCGGTTTCAGCCGAAATTTTAAAACTTGTTATGGACACCCCCGAGATCTAAAAGAGGAAGCACTGCAGCCGGTTTTCCTCCAGGAGCTTGCTTTCTCATTTGCAATGGCTAGCTTGGACTCTCTCATCAGCATATTTTTCAGCAACTTCTTCAATCCCATCAAGTTGCAGATCAATTACCTCATTCATCTTCGAAGCAATGTCCAAAAGCTGCGGGAAGCCATGAAAGAGTTGGAGGACAGAAGAAAGGATGTTGACCAATTGATTCAGCTCTCCGAGAGACAGCAAGAAAACCCCAAGCATGAAGTTCTAGGATGGCTGGAAAGCGTGGAAACTATGTACAACGAGGTCGCAGCCCTTCTGAACGATTACGAAGGAAGGAGCAAATGCTTCGGAGGCAGTTGTCCCGTAAACTGCTGGTCGGGCTACCGAATTGGAAGGAGAGCATTTAAGAAGCACGCAGCAGTGGTCGAGCTGAAGAACAAGGGAGCATTTGCTGAAGGCGTAGGTAATAATATTATAGAACCATATCTATATTTTTTCTTTTATTGTTTTATAACTATTCATGGCTTTCGACGCCAAACTCCGAGTTGACAGGGAACATAGCAGTCAATGCGCCGGGCATCGTGAAGCCTACCCGAGAAACGGTAGGAGCAGACTGGATGATGTCGAATATTGTGCGTTACCTCCGCGAAGATGACCTCGGCATCATTGGGATATATGGTATGGGGGGTGTTGGCAAAACCACCATCTTGAAGAAGATCAACAATGAATTTTTAGAAGAGAGGTTAGCCAAGGAGTTTGATTATGTTATTTGGGTGGTGGTCTCTAAAGATCGCACTGTTACCGAGTTGCAGAAAGTCATATTGAAAAGGTTGGGTTTGGCAAGCACTGATGATGCTCAAGCGGATGAAATCTTCCAATTTTTGAGCAAGAAGAAGTTCTTACTCTTCCTTGACGACATATGGAAGCCTCTTGATTTGGAAACACTTGGAATCCCGATTCCTCGAAGAGGTGACAACAGAAAGCACAAAATTGTATTCACGACACGGTTTGAAAATGTATGCGCCGGAATGGATGCCCATAAGAGAATGCAAGTAGAATGTTTGCAGTGGAAAGAAGCATGGAAGTTGTTCCGAGAAAAAGTCGGTGAAGAGACCATCAACTTGCATCGACAAATAAGAAACCTTGCAAAAGAAGTGGCCAGAGAATGTGGTGGATTGCCGCTAGCTCTCATCACCATTGGTAGGGCGATGTCGACCAGGAGGACACCTCAAGAGTGGAAGTATGCATTGGCTACACTCAAAAAGTCGCAACCAGATATTGCAGGTATGGAAGATGAATTATATTGCCTCCTAAAATTTAGTTACGACAGCCTTCAAAGTGAAATAACTAAAAATTGCTTCTTAAGTTATGCTTTGTTTCCTGAAGACTATCATATAGCAAAAGATGAACTCATAGAATATTGGATAGGTTTGGGGCTTTTTGATGAGTTTAATGACATCAATGAAGCTTTCAACAAGGGATATGATATCATTGGGATCCTTCTTTCGGCATGCTTGCTAGAGACCAATGATCGATATCCAGTAGAAACAGTTAAAATGCATGATGTTCATCGAGACATGGCTCTGTGGATTACCAATGAATGTGGTAAAAAAAAGAATAAGTCGATTGTTCTCGCCAGAGTTGGGCTACAGGAAGCACCAGATTCAATTACCTGGGGAGAGACAGAACTATTGTCATTATCCAGAAATTATGATTTGAAATCTCAGGCTTTTTTGAATATATGCCAACCCTCCAGTACTTAGATCTGTCTTGCACTCGTATCACACATCTTCCAAGAGGTATTGGTATGCTTGTTGAGCTACAGTATCTCAACCTTTCATTGTCAGATATCGAAGTGCTTCCTACACAATTAGGTGATTTGCAAAAGCTGAAATATTTGGGTCTAGAGGGTACCCGTGAACTCATCAATATTCCCAGTGGATTGATATCCAAGCTTTCCAAGCTTCATCAACTGAGACTATTTGGCAGTAGATTTGTAAAATGGAAGGTGGAGGGGAACACCGATCCCGGTGAAAATGGGATAGAGTTGAACGAGTTGGAAAGCTTGAAGATGTTGAAGAGTCTTTCAATCAATGTCAATGGATTCTACGCTCTCCAGTGGCTTCTGGAGTCTCAATTGCCATTGGAGAAACTTTGCATACAAGATTTTATGGATTGCTCCACTCTTTGGTTACCATCAACCATCCCTTGGAGCATCAAGACAAGGAGGAGACTTTATCAACTACGACTTTGGGGTATCACTTCAGAAGAGCTAGTATTTGGGTCTCCAGATTGGAATCTTCAAGTGCTCAAGTATTTGCTCATTGAAACTTGTTGGAAATTGACTAGCATTATTTGCAAAGAGGTTCAACCTGATGAATGCTTTCCAAACCTGCAGAGAGTGACGCTTTCTTGTTGCGGTAATTTGAAGAATGCTTCTTGGGTGCTGCAATTGCCCCAACTTGAAAAATTAAGTGTCCATAGTTGTTACAGATTGGAATATGTGTTCAATGAAGAAAGTTGCAGAGAAGTTGAATCGGGCATGACACCGGCATTCCGCAGTCTTTTCTATTTGGATTTGCGTTTTCTCCCCAAGTTAAAAAGTGTTTGTGGTGATGCAGTGGAATTCCCATCTTTGGCGTGTCTCACTGTGACAAATTGCAATCATTTGAGAAGGTTGCCTGCCGGTATCATAAGTGTTCATGGCCAAATGAAGAAGATGCATGGAGAGAAGGAGTGGTTCAAATCATTGGAATGGAAAGAAGGAGAAGAGAGTGCCAAGTCTTCGCTGCTCTCTGTTTTCAAGGTATTCATTTGCTTTAATTTTTCTCTCCCAAGCGATGTGCGAATTGTTTTTGTTAATATTTTCCTGTTAATTTCTTTTATTATCTCTTACCTCACAAAAGCCATTATTTTTCGCAGCGCGTATAATACTTTCGGGATCCAAAATTGCTGCATTTGGAAGACTTGTATTCCATTCAGTTTTCTACGGTTGTTAATGTCTATCTTTTACGATTATCTTTATGTGCATTTACAGTGGACCTAGAGTTGATAAACTATAGTCATCTTTTGGCTGTACATGGTCTTTTTTACAAAATTTGCAGTGTTTTGGTTGATGTATTCTTAGATTTTCCTTGGTTTGTTTTTTTTTTTTTTTTTTTTTTTCTGGTTTTTCCTTGGTTTGTAGGTTTATGTTTTCTTAGTTTAACTATTTACAGTTTATATTCCAATTAATATCCTTTGGTACATATCTTTTAGGTTGAGCTGTACCTTATGTATCCCTAGACTGTCTTGTCTGATATTTGGTTGCAAATAACCTGAACTTATAATCTCTTTCCTTAATTTCTCATTTGTTGGCTTGCTGCTTTCATTGTTGTCTCCTATTTCTGCTGAATCCAATTATTAGAATCCTTTTTTTGCCCGAGCTACAACTGTGAGTTCAGTGGCATTATTTTATGTTTCAAGCTCTATTCGTTAATGTTTCAGAATGCGGTGTGTGCGTAGGCAATGTCATAAATGGCTCAATGGAAAACATCTGATTGTTTTATTATCTGCACAGCTGGTTTTTTCTACTCTTTGCTAGGGTACTCTGTGCTATTGGAAACATTCAATTGCATTCTCCTGCACATGAAGCCCTGTCAGCTGTTATTAGGGATTGATCTAATAGACGCAAATTGATGGACCATTGTACTATCAAAAAGTCGTTATATTATATGGCTTCTTTCCATTCTGCACTTGTGCATTTCCTTTTCCTAATGGCTTTGTTAATGCGGAGTTTTTGATTGGTTATATTGTTCTAAATGGTAAGATTCCATTCTAAGTTTTTACATACAGGTGAGAATTAGTTAATCTTAGCAATATGCACATGACACGAAGTTTATCAGTCATTGCAATAGTTTGTTTGTTCAAACCCATACATTGTGCCTCTAGCGTAGCATGCCATTTTATTCCAATTATAACGAAGAACTAGGAGATGCAAGTATATGTTCCTGCTTATAAATCAAATTTTGTACTTGCTGGAGTAAGCGTAGATGGTATAGAGGATTATCGTACTGAGGGCTTAAACTGCAATTATCAGAATACATATCAGATTGAATGCAAGAATGTCAAGGAACTAGTTGCTTCAGTACTCATGTCCATGGTCCATGCAAACCAAATTCTAAGAGAAGGCATTGTTTGTGGGCATTTAATGTAACTGTTGAGATGCCTCAGGGTCAAGCCTATGCTATGTTTCTCTTCCTGTTTAATGAACTTTGTCTCCTCAGTTGAAATTATTACTCTGCAGTACTCATGCAGTTGCCATTCATCTTGCTTTTGGGTCCCCCAATAACATGCAAAATGTTGTGAAAATTGTTTTTGGGCCCCCAATTTACATGTCTTCCAAAACAAATATACTATCAGAACTTCCAAATTCAGAATTTTAAAATTTTAAAATATTAAAATTTTCAAAACTTAGTTTAACAAAATAAATATATTCATATGGTCTCAAAATTTCACACATCCTTACGAACAAATTAACACAATATTCAAATGAAATCCAATTAATCAAAGCCCACGTCCAAATAAAATTTAATATCCAATCAAACTAGATTTTCTTCTCGATTCCAACTTAATCTCAACCTAAACCAATCAATCTATTTAATTTCTAGCCCAAACAAATTGGATCCAACCCAATTTAAATCAACCTCAAATCCAAATCATCATGACCATATTAGAGGAGTATTTAATCCTACCAAAATAATAAATTAAAAACCCAATTCCAACCCAACCATAACTTAAACCCAAATCATAGCTCACCATCAATCAAATTTCTAACTAGTTTAAAACCAACCACAAATCCAACACACTGAACCCAAATTAAGATCAAACAATCTCAAAATGCTGGATTCAATTTGATAATCAAGTACTAAACCAAATCATTTAAATTTTTTGTGAGTTATTATTATTTTTTTCTTAGTTTTGAGTATCTAATAAGATCAGCGACTTCAAGTTATTTTTTTATTTTCCAAAAAACTTTGAGTGGGAAACCATTCATTGGATGATTTCAATCCCAAATTCCTAATATATCAACCCCACCTTAGACATCTCAGACAAGAGGATCTGTACATGCCCATTCAGCATCACGTGGCATATGCGTGGTCCAAGAATTATGTTGTAATAAAAATTTTGAGTTTTGGTTTCAGTTTCACTTTCGACACCTAAAGAAATGAATATGTTTCGGTTATTTTAATCGTTTTGATTGAAACTATTCTCGTTTCGATTTTGATCAAATTTTTTTAATTATTAATTATGTATTGACCAAAGTTTAACTATATTTTGACTTCAAATTAAAAATAAGATAAAATTTTTAAAAAATTTCAAAAAAAATTTAAAAATTATAAAAGAATTTATGATTAATTTTACTATAAAATTAAATATTATTTTAATTAATGTTAATAGTTAATCACTTGTATAATCTATTTTTATATATTATTGTATAAAAAATAAAAAATACATAGAAAATAATATGAATATGATTAAAAGTTAAAAATTAACATAAGCAAATTTAACTTATTATTAAAATGTACTTGATGTATACACAATCTATTAGTTATAATGTAATACAATTAATCATCATTATCATCATCAGTTGAGTTTAGAACATTTGGGTGTGAAATTATAAATTCAGTACCTACACGATCAAGACGAATATTTATCAACATACGAGAAAAAATAACTACTTCTGCATGATCTTGTGATAGCGATTCTGAAATATAACCATACATCGAAGTTCCAAAATAAAATTAATAACTTTATTTATTTTAAAAATATTGTTTTACTACCTAATTTTCACATAAGCCCTAAATTTTTAAATAATTTAAAAAAATATAATTTTCTTGCAAATTTTTTAACAAATACTTTTCAAATTTTAATCAAAATTTTTACCAAAAATTTATCTTATACCCTTTGAATTTTGTAATTTAACCCCCTCAAAATTTTATTATGTATTTTTTATGTTAATTTTTATATTTTTTTTCTCTTCTTTCCTTCTCCTCGGGAGTGGAGGCAGTGTAGGGTTGGTCGGCATGGCGGGGCGGTGTGGCCGGTGTGGGCGCCAGGTCGACACAAGTGTGGCCGCGAGGCCGACACGAGTGAGTGGGTGCAAGCATTAGGCTGATGTAAGCGTGGGCAACAGGCTGGTGAGGGTGGTGGTGCGGGCGCGAGGCCGGTGTGAGAGTGAGCATGAGCCCGATGTGAGTATGCAAGTGCGAGAGCCAAAGGCCGGTGCAAACTCAAGGGCGTAAGGGCCAAGCCGACGAGGACATGAGCGCAGACGTAAGGCAGGCACAAGCACGCAAGTCAAGCACTAGAGGTCGGCACAAGTAGGGTTGTGCATTATTCGGTCAAAACCGAATTAACCGACCGACCGAAACCGAATAACCAATTCGGTTCGGGTTATTCGGTTCTCGGTTCGATTTCGGTTTTTGATTTTCGAAAACCGTAAAAATCAAACCGAACCAAATTATATATATACCTATATACTATGGTTAGGTTTCGGTTTTGGGCTAATCGGCTCAAACAGCTGGGCCGAACCCGGAACCCTAGATGGCCTATATAAGGTGCATTTTCTCAGAGCAGTTCGCCGCTCTCGCTCTCGCCTCTCGCTTCAGCCCTAACCCTAATCCCTCTCGCTGTCGGCGACTCGGCGCTCTGGCTCTCGCCACTCTGGCTCTCGGCGCTCTGACTCTCGCCGCTCTCACTCTGGCTCTCGCCGCTGCGAACCTGCGGTGCTGCGCCTTCATCCCTGCAGCTTTCGTCCACCCTCGGACCCCCCTCCTCCTCTAAGGCTCTGAGTCCCGATGCCTCTCCCTGGTCGACGGTCTGAGTTTCAATCTCTCATTTTTCTATGACGGATTAAGCTGCAAGGTGAGGGTATTTAGGGTTGATTATTTGTGAAATTAAATTAGGGTTTTTTGATTTCATACAATTTTATTGTTAACCCTTTCGTCCACGGTCCACTCCCGGACCCCCCCTCCTCTCCTCTGAGATTCTGACTCACAGTCCTGACGCCTCAATATCTCTCTAGTCGATGCTCTAAGCTTCAATCTCTCATTTTTCTACAACGGATTAAGCTGCAAGTTGAGAGTATTTCAGAAATTATGAAATTTAGGGTTGATTTTTTGTGAAATTAAATTAGAGTTTTTTGATTTTATACGATTTTATTGTTAGATCGGTAAATCCTTAGTTCCGAACTCCCAATTTTTCTTCTCTTTCATCCCCGGTGGCATCGCTTTCGTCCACCCTGGACCCCCATCCTCCTCTGAGGCTTTGACTCCCGATGCCTCAATATCTCTCTGTGACTAGTCTTCGAGGCTCTGAGATTCAAAATCTCATTTTCTACAACGGCATCATCGGGATCAAATTGCAAGGTTAGGGTTGAATTTTGTGAAATTAAATTAGGATTTTTTTATTTCATACGATTTAATCTGTAATTCTGTATTTTTCTATTGACAGATGTTGAACGAGGATGACAGTCAGCAGCTTTCAAGCACAAATCCAGTTATTCCAAGTCCAATGTCAATTTCTGCCTCTCAAGAAAGTTCTACGCCTATGGCTATCAAAGTTTCAAACGAGGGCAATGCATCTACGTGCAATACAAAGCCTCCAATGCCGAGAAAAAGAATGGCAGCACGATCAGCTGTATGGGAGCATTACACAAAGTTCACAGACTCGGGCATGTCAACCAAAGCCAGATGCAACTACTGTGGTAATGAATTCTTTTGTGATTAAAAAAAATGGTACTTCTTCTCTTAGACATCACATGAATCAATGCAAGCAATATCCATATAATGTTGATACACATCAAACACAACTTGCTATGCAACCTATTCAGAAAGAAGTAGCAAATGAGTCTGTGCTAACTAGCTGGAAGTTTGATCAAGAAAAAATTAGAAAAGCATTGGCACACATGATTGTTGTAGATGAACTGCTTTTTAGTTTTGTGCAATATGAAGGCTTTCAATACTTTATGTCTCAAGCTTGTCCTAGATTTCGAATACCTTCACGTTGAACTATGACTAAAGACTGTTTTCAACTCTATCATGATGAAAAAATAAAGTTGAAACACTATTTCAGAGAGTCCAAACAGAGAGTTTGTTTGACCACTGATACTTGGACCTTAATTTAAAACATAAATTATATGTGTATCATAGCACATTATATTGATATTGATTGGAATTTGAAGAAAAAAGCTTTTGAATTTTTACAAAATTACAAGTCATAAGGGTGAAGTTATAGGAAAAATAATTGAAAAATGTCTCTCTGAATGGGGAATTGATAATGTTTTGACTATTACTGTTGATAATGCCTCTTCAAATGATACTGTTATTTCCTATTTGAAGAAAAAAAATTTTGAATTGGGGCACTTGTTTAGCACAAGAAAAATATATTCATATGCGTTGCATAGCACATATCATTAATCTTGTGGTGAAAGATGGTTTGAAAGAGATGGCAGATTTCATTGCTCAGGTTAGATCTGCTGTTAAATATGTGAGATATTCTCAGCAAGATGGCAGAGGTTTAAAGAATTTGTGGAAATTGAAAAATTTGAAAGCAGAAAATGTCTTTGTTTGGATATATCCACAATGTGAAATTTCACCTATATGATGCTTGAAGCAGCTCAAACTTTTGAGTGGGCTTTTGAAAAATTTGAAGAGGAAGATAGCAATTTCTGTCATAAACTTAATGATGAAGATGGAACTCCTCTGTTTTTTGACTGGCAGAATGTTAGGCGACTTATTACATTCTTAGAATATTTCTATGAGTTGACTCTTAGAGTTTCTGGCTCTATGTATGTTACAAGTAATTTATTTTTTGATGAAATTTGTTAAGTTAACCTTCTTTTGAATCTGTGGAAAGTCAGCGGTGATACAAAAATCCAAGATATGGCTACTGTGATGAAAGACAAATATAACAAGTATTGGGGTGAGCCAGAGAAGATTAATATGCTTCTCTTTGTTCCTGTTGTCTTTGATCCAAGTCGCAAGTTAGAATAAGTTGAGTTTGGAGTTGAAAAAATGTATGAAGGTGAAAGAGGTGTTATGATGAGGAGAACGTTGCATGAATTTGTATATGATTTGTTCAAAGAGTACAGAATGCGACTACTGTCGAGAGGAATGCCATCTGGTGAAGGATCAAGTATGCGAAAGCGATCAGGTAAATACATCTTAAGCAGTCTATTTGCTGAGCATAGAAAAAGTTTCATAGGTGATGAAATGAAGTCTAAGCTAGACAAGTATTTATCAGAGGATCTTGAAAAAAATGAGCCAAACTTTGATGCTCTGGGCTTCTGGAAAGTGAATAGCTGCAGATTTCCTATTCTGTCACATATGGCTCGCGATATATTAGCTATACCTATCTCTACAGTGGCCTCTGAATCAGCTTTTAGCACAAGAGGGCGCATACTTGATCATTTTTATAGCTCTTTGACTCCTACACTAGTACAAGCTCTCGTTTGCACTCAAGATTGGATTAAAAATTCAAAAACAGAAATCAATTTTGAGGAAAGTTTGGAAGAACTTGAAAAGATTCAAGAGGGTAAGATTTGCATTGCTAATATTTTTATTATTGCATTGTATATTTCTTTATTATGATCAAATAATCATTGAATAGTTTTTTTAATTCAAAGTTGATAAAGATGAAATTGGATGTCGCAACCAATGAATTTTGAGAAGTCATCTTAAGGTTTGAATATGCTTTCTTATTTTTTATGCATTTCTGTTCATATTTCTAACTTTCTATGGTCATCTCTTGTAGATTCATTCTTATATATCCTTATCATTCATATGTATCACAGCATCAGTGCATGTGTGAAGTTATGATCTTACAGTCCTTAGTTCCTTACCCAGTTACCTACTTACCTGATATTTTCTTAATTGCTTTTACCGTGATGATATTTTACTATGTTTTTTAGGTTCAACAATATGATCCAACTATCCAGGGATAGGTATGTATCCAACTATTATTTTGTAGGTGCAGCCGAGTAGGTTGATGCCTGAGGGGAGACATATTCGTTTTTGATGATGCATCAAAGCCATCTGAGCCTCTTGAATTTTTGCTTTTATTTGAGGTTTTTTTGTCTTTGGTGTTTTGATGTAGAGGTGTTCCAATGGTCCCCTACTCTAGCTTCGTCCTCTTCACTTTGTAGGCTTGTAGCAATGGCATGGTTGTTTGGATGGCCTGTGAAGGCAACCACTATCTACCATTCGCTCACGGGGAGAGCCAGAGAGGGATGTTGGGTATGAAAGTATAAGGCAAATATGATGGTATGACCCTCTTGGAATTGTTTTATGATTTTTTTAATGATATTTGTTGAATTTTTCATAAGCTGTTTGAGGCGATGAAGATATTGAATCATTGGCTCATTGCCATATGCTATGCTCGCATGTGGGCAAGTGACTGATTGGACGATTGTCTCCTTCTTTGGCTTTATCCTAGTAATGTTATGCTGCTTGGAAGTTGGAACTTCTGGTTCTGGCTTCTGTTCTGTTACTTCTGTACACGGGACTATAGCATTATTGGCTCTCACATGTACTATGATTCACTTGCCTAATAATGCAACTTTCGGTTTCATGGTTGCTGCTGGACTATTACAAATACATCTTCCTATTTGCATATAGTATTTCCTTTGTTCTACTCAAATCCAGGACTATATTTGATGGGGGCCAGGTGTCTGGCAGAACTAGTTGAGCCATAAAGTCGTAATGTTGATTACACTATTGTTTCTTTTGTAAGCTTCAGTCTTGCTTCCTTTGATGTTAGTGTTCGATTTTGATTCCTTGCCTCCTGTTCAACAGTGCCTCCTGCTAGAATGTCTGAAGGAGAGTCAAGTAGAATGTCCAACCAACAGAACAAATGAAGCTATTCTTTGAGATATAAAAGATGGTCAATCAAATGATGGTGACTTACTTCCCAATGAAGAGTAGTATAATTGGATTGGAGGTTGCTATTGAACTATCCCAAGATGCGCACTCATGAGATGAAGTTACTTTTGCAGACAAGTATTTATATAGTTTGGCTTAATTTGTTTCTCTATTATTTGGTGCATGATCTAGTTGACATCATCAAAATCTAGGTGTGATAAGCCACCCTTTGGGTTAGGACAACCCTCAAAATTTTGTATCAGTGATCAGCTTTTGGAGCTTTCTCAGGCACACTGCTAGAGGCTATTTCCCTGACATGATTGTGAGGTATGATTAACATCTTTTGTATCCAAAACCAGGTGTTAGCCTTCTGAAGAACTATCTGCATTAGGAATCAGGTGAGTTGTTTGCATCGGTTATTTTATTTTGTTTTAGATGATTTAGGTGAGCTAATTTTAGCTGCAAATCAATCAAGTTGAAGAATCTTTGAGATCACGAGTGTTTTTTTTTTATTCATTTAGAAACTATACAACTTCATATCCAGTTTTTCTTGAAATGTTCAGCACTTCCTATGAATAGATGTCTACTTGATAAGAATGAAAGGAAAAGGATACATCAAGGAGAAGTGTTTAGATCATGATGTTGGTGGATGAACATCCTACATTTATTTTTTTCTCCATAGACAAAAATACATATGCTTGCTTTCCTGATGTGTTGCTACCAAATTAGATCTCTGTATTTGAACTCCATTCAGTTGCAATGGAATTTATAACTTGATCACGTCTTCCTGTCATTGTTCTCATACCACTACACTGCATCAGCCAAAGCATGACACTTAAATCAGCTGTTAACTGTATCCATTTACATGTTGCTCATCTGGTTTGTTTGATTTCTCATGGTATACATTTCTACTAAGAAGTCTTCATTAACGTTTTTCCTTTTCCATTTCATGCCATTTCTTCTCTGATGACATTTTCTTCTTTTGATCAGACTGCATCTCATCAAAGTTCAGCTGCAGTAGTGCACTTCTTTGTTGCAATGGCTCTGTACAAGTGTACAAGTATCTCTCAAGGATAGTTCCTCTCTACTGAATGGAGAATATCTATGTCCAACTATATGGAACATCTCATACTCAAACTACTGCTGTAGGATCTCCTTAAAAACACTGAGCTTGCTGTATTCTCTCAAAGTGAGTTGAGGAAATGTAAGAGAAAATGATGCTTAGAAACTATTGCAGTTACTTATTCATTGTTATCTTTTGTTCAGTAAATATATGTTTTCTACAAAAATGAAAGATTATATTTTTTTCATATCAAATGACCCGACCCGAACCGAACCGAACCGAACCGGTTATAACCAGTCCTGTAAAAATTCGGTTTGCAATTCGGTTATAACTGAACCGAACCAAAATATTTCGGTTCGGTTCCAGTTCGGTTTTTATACTATCCGGTTCGGTTCGGTTCGGTTTTGGTTTTGACAATTTCGGAAATTTCGGTTTGGTTGGTTTGGTTCGGTTTTAACCGAATGCACAGCACTAGGCACAAGGGCGCAGGCGTGAGTGCATACTCCAGAGGCCAACATGAGGGCATGGCCACAAGGGCTAGGCGTACAAGGGTGCAAGCGCCAACGTGAGACTAACACAAGCATGCAAGTGCGAGTGTCAGAAGTCAACGCGAGTTTGCGGTGTGGGAGGCAAGCTTTATATAGGTAAAATCAATATAAAATCAGTCAAAATCAAAATGTTTCCGCTGAATTTTCAAACCCTTGTTGTAAATATACTTTTTTTCCCCTACAACTCTTAAAATTTAATTTATGTATCAAAAACTTCCGGTAACTTTAGTATTTATTTATATTCTCTTCCTTTAACACTTATAATTCACTGATTGTTGTTTAATAAAAAAAAATTTTGAAAAAAAATTATTTTTATTTTCTCTAATTTTACAATTAAATTTTTTGAAATTTATTATTTATTTTATATATAAATTTTTTAAAAGAGTTATTATAATTTCATTTCCTCAACAACCA
The DNA here is from genome assembly GCA_005019695.1 of Trichopus zeylanicus subsp. travancoricus. Lineage (NCBI taxonomy): Eukaryota > Viridiplantae > Streptophyta > Magnoliopsida > Dioscoreales > Dioscoreaceae > Trichopus > Trichopus zeylanicus. The sequence goes on along the minus strand of RXID01021780.1, from coordinate 264,445 downwards.
TCTCCCCATTTGCTCCAAGCCTCCGCCCAAACCTTGCACCCACCGTCGCCCTGCCCAGCCCAACGCCGCTGCCCACCACACCGCCCCTCACAGCCCCCCACCCCCACACCGCCTCGCAGCCGTGCCGTCGCACCCCCACGCCACCGCTCTCCTGCGCTCGCTCTTGTACCCCCTTGCACCAGCTCGCAAAGCCTTGCGCCGCTGCTCCCCCGCGCTATTGCACCCCCGCGTCGCCTCACGACCAAGCTGTCGCGTCCTTGTGCCGCTGCTTCCCCGCGCTATCGCCCCCTTACACCCACGGCACCCACCATGCGCACTCTGGCCTGCCCTCGCGTCAACTCGCGCAGCCCCCCACCGCCACTCCCCCATGCCGTTGGGCCCCTACGCCATCTCTTAGTCGCGTCGTCGCTTTCTGTCGCCATCGTGCCCTTGTGCCGGCGGCCTGCACCTGCTCCTGCTCCGACCCACCCCACGCTGGCTCACACAGACTCACGCCCGCTCTGGTTAGCCCCTGTACTCTCTATTGAGTTAGATCCGAATGTATGATTCTGTCTACCATGGTTGCATTTTACTTGTATTATTTTTAGTGTTGTTTGTTTAGTGTTTATGAAAATTAAAAAGATTTGGTTCTGATTTGGAGCGAGTAACTTTGAATTTGTACTCTTTACTTGCAAATGATTGATTCTTTGTTAGGCATCGGAGATTGTTATATTTTCTCTTAATTAATTCAAGCATTTTTTGATGTGAAGTTTGATTGAGCATGCAATATTTTCTAATTGTGAAACTAATGGTTGGGCTTAAATATATAATTGAAAAATCTTACATTTCTTGTATTAAATGTTTGGAATGGAAGGATAAAATGATAGTGTGCTGTTATTATAATTTGAACTAATTTTTGATATTATTTGTTTATTTGTGTTCTATTCATATTGTTATATATTTTACAGATGTTCAATTTAAAAATTTGGTAAGATTAATATTTCGTTATGGAGGATATTGAAAGAAAATTAAACATACTTGAAAGATAAAATATGTGTTTAGTAGATAGAAGTCTTTGTTGATTGATGCAAATAAGTACTCATTTTCACAATTATTAATTGAAATTGTAGACTAATCAAAGTAATGAGAAATAAATTACTTGTAATCAAGTACTCACTTCTAAACAATACTCTTCCAACTTACATATCAATCAATAGTGAAATTCAGCTCATAACAATATAAACAGTGGTAAAAGACTTGAAATATAACAACATATACATATCAATTAAGGACGTAGGAGATCCCTCTATTAATGGTACCTGCAATAAGGTTGATTCATCTGACTCCTACATTTGACACATCGCAGTATGACCAAAAAAGGTCTATATCAAGAGAATATTCTGAACATCGTATTGTGCAAGGAGATGAGTACATTGATTGAAATTTAGATACTTGTCCTTCTAATTTTAGTTTTCAAAGTTTAAAATTTTCTTCCGATGATGATGAAGATGAGGAAAATGATAATAATGATAATGGGTTAGAGGCAGAATAAAAGAAAGAGGAGATGAGACAAGGCAAAAAAAGGAGTAGAATACAAAATAGAAAATTATATATTACCTTACTTGAAAATAATTTGAATGATAATATTATGAAGAAAGGAGATATATTTGAGGATATATATACATTTGGAATTGCTCTTAGGTAGTATTATATTGTACCCAAATTTCAATCTTTATTTGTAAAAAATGAACGAAATAAAGTAATAATCAAGTGTGTTTCTGAAAATTGTCCATGGAGACTTTATGCTTCAGAAATATCTAGTGGTTCATATTTTCAGGTGAAGATAATAGAATCAGTTCATACATGTATTACTCAAAATAGTTCTAAAAATAAAATGACAAGTACTCAATGAGTAAGCGAATAAGTTTTGCATGGATGAATGTTGATAAGCAAATCACACTAAAATAAATACAAAATTTAATGAATGATAGATATAATCTTCAGCTGAGTTATATGCAAATATGAAGGGGGAAAGTTTATACTTAAAGAGTTATTCATGACAATGAAGAAGATTTTTTAAATTTATTTCATTCGCTTAAGGCAGAATTAGAGAGGAGGATTCTAGGTAATGTTGTTCATTTTACCTAAGATCCAAATATATTTTTTCAAAAATATTTTCGGTTATTACATGTTTGTAATAAAATTTTTCTACTGGATGTAGGTCTATATTGGGGGTTGATGAATACTTCATGAAAGACAAGTATAAAAGCACATTGTTCTTAGCTTGTGGAATTGATAGGGAGAATAACCTAGTTTTAATTACATATGCAATTAAAGTAGTAGAAGCATACCAATCTTTGTTATAATTTTTGTATAACTTGAAGCAAGTATTAGAAAATTTGGATAGCTTAGATATTATTTTGGATAGACAGAAGGGCCTTTTTGATACTGTAAAGAATATCTTTCCACATATTAAGCATAGAGCTTATATAAGACATGTGATTACAAATTTCAAGAGATTCTACCCTAGCAAAAAATTATAAAATTTGATTTTTAAGGCTTCAAAAATATTTTTATCTACTGAATTCATCAAGTACATTGCGAGAATTAAACAGCTATCCGTATCAGCTTAGCAATACATAAAAGAAATAAATAACTATACATGGAGTATAAGTCAATTTGATCCTTCAGTGAAGTGTCATTATGTGACTAATAATATTTCTAAATCATTTAATAATTTCATTCTGGATGACAGTAAGGTTTTCTTACTTGAACTACTTGATTCTATCATATAGAGAACAATGATAAAATTTGCCATAAAGAAAAAAAAAAGGTTCTACTGATCTGAAAAGTTAGGGCCAAAAATAAAAGCTTTTATTAGAAAAGTTTTACAAGCACATAGTGCATACCACATTTGGAGATTTTCTAATGATATTTCAGAGGTCAGTCTTGCAAGCAATAAATTGTCAACATAAGATAAAGAATTTATGATTGTAGATAGTGACAACTGACATGATATCTTGTATTCATGGTATTGTTGTTATTCTTGATGTTTGGCTTAATTCAATTGATTTTATTGATGATTACTAGACTCTAGAGATATACAGAAAAATATATGATATTCATGTCACTCTACTTCCAAGCAAGCAACTTAGGTGTTTGTGCCAAATACTATACAAGTTCTTCCTCCACGTTCAAAGAAACCACCTGATTGCCCTAAGAAAAAAAAAGAGGTTCTACTGATCTGAAAAGTTAGGGCCCAGAATAAAAGCTTTTATTAGAAAAGTTTTACAAGCACATAGTGCATACCACATTTGGAGATTTTCTAATGATATTTCAGAGGTCAGTCTTACAAGCAATAAATTGTCAACATAAGATAAAGAATTTATGATTGTAGATAGTGACAACTGACATGATATCTTGTATTCATGGTATTGTTGTTATTCTTGATGTTTGGCTTAATTCAATTGATTTTATTGATGATTACTAGACTCTAGAGATATACAGAAAAATATATGATATTCATGTCACTCTACTTCCAAGCAAGCAACTTAGGTGTTTGTGCCAAATACTATACAAGTTCTTCCTCCACGTTCAAAGAAACCACCTGATTGCCCTAAGAAAAAAAAAGATAAAGGATCCAATAAAAATATTAAGTAAAATGATATATATTTGTTGTAGATACGGTAAGGTAGAATACAATAAAAGGGCATGTAAAGAGTTTCTTAGACCATAATAACCAATTGAACCTTTTGAATTTAGTAGCAATCAAGAATCAGTCAGAAATCAAAAATCAATAGAAAATCCATATGCAAGAGGAAGTGGCTGAGGAAGGGGAAGAGGAAAGGAAAGGGAAAGGTCTAGCAGGAGGGCTCCGAATTTTATTATACATCTACCGTGTAAGTTTCTTTTTAGAAAATATCGATAATTTTTTTATCTTAATTTATATGATTTTGAAACAACACATTAATAAATATCTCTATATTTTTCTATAGGAAGTTTACTAGGTGTAAAACGATACCTTTTATGTGATTTTTGGATTCAAATGTTGTGTTTTTTGAATTTTTATTCAAATATTTACAAATGATTTGATATGTGGGTATTTGTTAATTTTATGAACGTTTATATTTGCTTCTACTCTTACTTGCAAATATACTACATATTTATCACTACTAATTTGGATGTAAGTATTATAATATATATTATAATATTTAGTATTAAAACATACTATATTCATATGATTGTAGATAATAAATTTATATTAAATAATAATAGGGATTGTAGATATTTTTAAAGGCCGACGCCTCGGGATGGACTTAGTATATATTTTATTTTATAAGTTATTACAAACTACTTGGGAAGTTTACTATCCCACGATTCAATAATTATCTATAATTTATATTTCAAAAAATTATTAATAATCTGTTGAGCTACTAATTTGATTTTAAATTATTCGGTGATTTATGATTGATTTAAAATGTAAATAAGTCCTTTATGCTTTTTCCTTTTTTTATGCTATGTTTTTTGGGTGAATTCTATATAATTTTTAAAATCTTGTTAAATTATATATATTTCTTCTAAACTTAAAAAATTATATATATATTTCCATTAAATCTTTTTAAATTATATATTTTTCTTTAAAAATTTTAAAAATAATAAATAAGTCCTTAAAATCTTGTCAAATTATATATTTTTTCTCTAAAATTTAAAATATATATATTTTTTTGGATTATGAGATATGTTACAAAAATTTCTTTGAATGTAAATTTACTATTAGAATTATAAGTATTTGTATATATTATTTGACGATTGCTTAGAAAGAAAATGATAAAAGTATTATTTAACTGTTTAAAGATAGCATAATAGATAATACAAATAAAAATGGATCCTAAATTTAGTTCATATCAAATTTCATATCTGATCTAAATTGAACCCTTCTTATAATTTAGATCAGACAAAAACAAATTTAACATTAACTAGGCATAAAATTATTATTTTACGTCTTAAGTTAAAATTTAATTTGAAATAAATTGAAATGGATTTAAACTAAATTAGAGACAAAATTATTATTTTATAAATTAAGTTAAAATTTAATCTAAAATAAAACTTTTAACTGGATGAGAAAGAATTTATTGTAATAGTGGTCAAGATCATGAATATTTTTATTTTTTTTCACTTTAGTCTAAATTGTGCAGAGAATATATATTTTTTTGAATATTTTTTATTCTAATAATAAATCTACGTCTCACAAAAATTGTTTAATATATCCAATAACTCAAATAAGAATATGTAATATTTTAAGTTTAAAGAAAAAGTATATAATTTGACAACATTTTAAAGGGTTATATGTAATTATAATGTTTCAAGTAACAAATATATAATTTAACAAAATTTCAAGTAATTATAAGTAATTTTCTAAATTTTAAAATTATATATGATTTGATAAAATTTTAGGTATTTATATACAATTGCTACTTTTTCTGAGAATTTTTAATAAACAACCACATGCTTTATTATGAATTTACGGAAATTCATCTACTTTACCACTATTAGTAAAAAACTACTTTGTCTTATAATATAAATTTACAAAAAATTATCTTGATTAAAATATTAAAAAATATTTTAATTTAATTTAATTTTATCAATTAAATTAATATAAAATATTAAATTATTTTCATTTGGTTTTATTTCAGACAATTAGTTTAACAAAATTAGATTTTAAATTTTTGGTTTCATAAAATCAAATAGCTGGTTTCATAAAAACTAAAATAAAATAACTTATTTTTATATTAATTTAATAATTATTTCTATTAAAATTAAGAAAAAATAATTTCAAATTTTTATATTAATTTTAATCAGTAAAATTGAATTAAAATATTTTAATTGAAATAATTTTTTATAAATTAATAATATAAGTTCAGTTATTTTTTATTAATAATAATAAAATAAATAATTTTTTTATAAATTTACAGTAAAATAGGCGATTAGTTGTTAAAAAAAAATTTCTTATACTACAGCTCATCTCACTTATTAACTAATTTATTCGTTAACTTTTATTTGTCGAGTGGTGTACAGCTCAACATTTTTGTCTTTTTCTAATCAATAAATTGAAGGAGGGTCTCTTGCACATCCAAAAGTCAAATCTTCGATGCAAATTTTCTTTCTTTAAAAAAAATTAAAAAAAGACTACTCGATACGCTTATTTTAATGGCAGACACCACTTGAAATGTTTATTTATTTTATTTTGTTTGTTAATTATTTTGGAATTCCGCCCATTTGCTTGTAGAAAACCAAACATCAATTTCAAATTTTATTTATTTATTTCATATAAAACATCAAACTTGCGTCATCATTTTTGTTTGACCATTTCCGACTTTGTCTCAAAACTCTATCTATGGCTCTTTAGAAACAATTTAAGCAAATTAAAGGGGGTTATGTGTTAAAACCCTTTCTATTTTCTCTGAGCTACGGCAGTATGGACACCCCGCAGATCTAAAAGAGGGAGCACTGCACCCAGTTTTCCTCTGGGAGATTGCTTTCTCATTTGCAATGGCTAGCTTGGATTCTCTCGTCAGCATATTTTTCAGCAACTTCTTCAACCCCATCAAGTTGCAGATCAACTACCTCATTCACCTTCGAAGCAATGTCCAAAAGCTGCGGGAAGCCATGAAAGAGTTGGAGGACAGAAGAAAGGATGTTTACCAATTGATTCAGCTCTCCGAGAGACAGCAAGAAAACCCCAAGCATGAAGTTCAAGGATGGCTGGAAAGCGTGAAAACTATGCACAACGAGGTCGCTGCCCTTCTGAACGATTACGAAGGAAGGAGCAAATGCTTCGGAGGCAGTTGTCCCGTAAACTGCTTGTCGGGCTACCGAATTGGAAGGAGAGCATTTAAGAAGCACGCAGCGGTGGTCGAGCTGAAGAACAAGGGAGCATTTGCTGAAGGCGTAGGTAATAATGTTATACAAAACTTGTCTAAGTTTTTTCTCTTCTTGTTTTGTAACTATTCATAGCTTTCGACTCCAAACTCCTACTTGACAGGGAACAGAGCACTCCCGACGGATGTCATCGAGAAACCTACCCCAGCAACGGTAGGTGTGGACTCGATGGTGTCGAATATTGTGCGTTACCTCCGCGAAGATGACATCGGCATCATTGGGATATATGGTATGGGTGGTGTTGGCAAAACCACCATCTTGAAGAAGATCAACAATGAATTTTTAGAAGAGAGGTTAGCCAAGGAGTTTGATTATGTTATTTGGGTGGTGGTCTCTAAAGATCGCACTGTTACTGAGTTGCAGAAAGTCATATTGAAAAGGTTGGGTTTGGCAAGCACTGGTGATGATCAAGCGGATGAAATCTTCCAATTTTTTAGCAAGAAGAAGTTCCTACTGTTCCTTGACGACATATGGAAGCCTCTTGCTTTGGAAACACTTGGAATCCCGATTCCTCGAAGAGGTGACAACAGAAAGCACAAAATTGTATTCACGACACGGTTTGAAAATGTATGCGCCGGAATGGATGCCCATAAGAGAATGAAAGTAGAATGTTTGCAGTGGAAAGAAGCATGGAAGTTGTTCCGAGAAAAAGTCGGTGAAGAGACCATCAACTTGCATCGACAAATAAGAAACCTTGCAAAAGAAGTGGCCAGAGAATGTGGTGGATTGCCGCTAGCTCTCATCACCATTGGTAGGGCGATGTCGACCAGGAAAACACCTCAAGAGTGGAAGTATGCATTGGCTACACTCAAAAAGTCGCAACCAGATATTGCAGGTATGGAAGATGAATTATATTGCCTCCTAAAATTTAGTTACGACAGCCTACAAAGTGAAATAACTAGAAAGTTCTTCTTAAATTGTGCTTTGTTTCCTGAAGACTTTGATATACAAAAGGATGAACTCATAGAATATTGGATAGGTTTGGGGCTTTTTGATGAGTTTAATGATATCAATGAAGCTTTCAACAAGGGATATGATATCATTGGGATTCTTCTTTCGGCATGCTTGCTAGAGACCAATGATCGATATCCAGTAGCGACAGTTAAAATGCATGATGTTCATCGAGACATGGCTCTGTGGATTACCAATGAATGTGGTAAAAAAAGGAATAAGTCGATTGTTCTCGCCAGAGTTGGGCTACAAGAAGCACCAGATTCAATTACCTGGGGAGAGACAGAACTATTGTCATTATCAAGAAATTATGAGTTGAAAATTATTCTCTCACGCTTTTTTGAATATATGCCAACCCTCCAATACTTAGATCTGTCTTGCACTTGTATTACACATCTTCCAAGAGGTATTGGTATGCTTGTTGAGCTACAATACCTCAACCTTTCATGTTCAAATATCCAAGTGCTTCCTACACAATTAGGTGATTTGCAAAAGTTGAAATATTTGGGTCTAGAGGATACCCGTGAACTCATCAATATTCCCAGTGGATTGATATCCAAACTTTCCAAGCTTCATCAACTGAGACTATTTGGCAGTAGATTTGTAAAATGGAAGGTGGAGGGGAACACCGACCCCGGTGAAAATGGGATAGAGTTGAACGAGTTGGAAAGCTTGAAGATGTTGAAGAGTCTTTCAATCAATGTCAATGGATTCTACGCTCTCCAGTGGCTTCTGGAGTCTCAATTGCCATTGGAGAAACTTTGCATACAAGATTTTAGGGATTGCTCCACTCTTTGGTTACCATCAACCATCCCTTGGAGCATCAAGACAAGGAGGAGACTTTATCAACTACGACTTTGGGGTATATCTTCAAGAGAGCTAGTCTTTGGGTCTCCAGATTGGAATCTTCAAGCGCTCACGTATTTGCTTATTGAATATTGTTGGAAATTGACTAGCATTATTTGCAAAAAGGTTCGACCTAGTGTATGCTTTCCAAACCTGCAGAGAGTGACGCTTCGTTCTTGCCATAATTTGAAGAACGCTTCTTGGGTGCTGCAATTGCCCCAACTTGAAAAATTATGTGTCGAAAGTTGCAACAGATTGGAATATGTGGTCGATGAAGAAACTTGCAAAGAAGTAGAATCGGGCATCACACCGGCATTCTGCAGTCTTTTCTATTTGGATTTGAATTCTCTTCCCAAGTTAAAAAGCATTTGTGGTGATGTATTGGCATTCCCATCGTTGATGTCTCTCACTGTGAGAGATTGCTCACAGCTGAGGAGACTACCTGCGGGTATAATAAGTGTTCATGGCCAAATAAAGAAAATGTATGGAGAGGAGGAGTGGTTCAAAGCATTGGAATGGAAAGAAGGAGAAGAGAGTGCCAGGTCTTCCCTACTCTCTGTTTTCAAGGTATCTTTCATTTGCTTTGAATTTTCTCTCTTAAGTGTTGTGTGAATTGTTTTTGTTAATATTTTACTGTTTGTTTCTTTTATTATCTCTTTCCTCACAAGGCCATTATTTTTTGCAGCGTGTATAATACTTTTGGGAACCAAAATTGCTGCCATTTGGAAGACTTTATTCGATTTTTTTTAAGAGAAAAAGAAGACTTGTATTCCATTTGGATTTCTACAGTTATTAATGTCTATCTTTTATGATTATCTTTATGAGCATTTAAATAACATGACTAACACATCCCCTGAACTTTTACTTTTTGTGGCGAAATTTGAGCTAAATAAACGAAAACAATAGGAGAACACCTTACCATCAAGAAAAGAAAGCATTCGCGATTTATAATCATCCCATAAGCAATGGTATTGGGTTTTACCTTTCCTTTGGAACAAGGCGATAATCTTTTTCCCACAGGCTCTCTAGCTCCCCTGCTCCATGGCTACGAGTCTCAAATTCAAGATAACCCAAATATAATACAGCTTATTTACAAAATAAAATGAGAGAGACCCAAGAATAACCTGTAACAAAAGATATCAATTACTTTGTTTGATACCAGACATAATGTATGCTATTTAAGTGAATAAGATGACAAAAAAAAAATTACGACAACAAAAATAACAATGTTTTTTTTATCGGTTGTCCAGTTACTTTTAACATCTAGTGGTCACTCTATTAGATCAGCTCAATTAGCAGCAATCTCTTCATCAGCAAATTTCCCTGCTCCGAATTCAGTGTTCATGTCTTCAGGGAAGTCTTTGGCTCCCACTGTTCCACCTAAATCTCCATCAGGTACAGATTCTGCATCAGCTGTTATACTACTATCTCGAGAATGACCAGCTTCTGTAGTGTTTCCAGTCTGGGGCTTGTCCATCATCCCTGACAGCGCTAGCTTTGGAGACCATTCAAGGAAATCATCGATGATGTTCGAAACTTGCTTTTGATATCTACAAGAAAACCAAACCATTGTGGATCAAAAGTCACAACTTCAGGAAATCCAGACAAGTAGTACCAAGATTTTATTTTATTTCTTTTTTTGCACACTTTGGACACTCATACATTTCAAGGAAAGTTTGATGCATAGAACCCCATTTGTATAATCATTTTTTTAACTAGTGATTGACTCCATCAAAAGATAATGTCTCTTTTGAGTGTATAGCATAAAATCTTATGCTTTTTCCCAAACATTGTGTAAAATATCCAATCAATAAGTTATAAATAAATATACAACACCACAATATAAGTTGTCTCAGAAACTTTTGATGCAATAGCTAAGGATATTTAGCGGACATGCCTCTGTCTGGTAAAATTTCTCAGAAGGGAAAGAGAGGATATCCTTGTTCAGATAAATGGAAATTAGAACATACCTAGCTCTAGCAGCCTCATCAGGAGCATGATGCCTGAGCAGCAATATGATCAGCATAGCACCGATGGCATAAGTAAGCCTTGAAGTCCACTTTGGAGGTTCTCCATCATCTTTCTTGGGCCAAAACCGAATCAGCTCTGTGAATGTTGTTTCCTCCGCATTAATATTGGGGAAAAACCATATTCGCTTCCCAAGGATGATATAGAGAGCACCAAAGATTGCACCTCTTACTGCAAAATGAAGAGAAATGCTCAAAGAAGAAACAAGGTCCATCATCTACTTAACAGATGAAATGCAAGACAAAAACAAAAAAAAAAAAAAAAAAAAAAAAAAGATATTTAACTACAAAAATTGACAACGCAAACATAATTTATCTTCCCTTCTGCTGTAAAATGTCCTCATTTTATAACTACAAAGAAAAAAACTTGAGAATCAGAATAAACATGTGCTGTGCTGCAAAAAAGGATATTATAACCTACAAAGAGGAGGATAAGCACTCTAAACTATCCAAAAGTGCAGGAAAAGTGAACAACTAGATCAAGGGTTGAGATTTCTTGCATGAAGGCAAACTGATCCTCTTCAAACTAAGACCATCTTTCTTTGACCAAGACTACAAGCACTGTTTTCTGGTTGAACTATGTGGTTTTTTGGTTAAAGTCATAAATTTTTAGGCTATTTCACTTACATATAAGCATGCTGACTATAAATAGAAGAGCTCCAGCACATGCATAGAGTACAACAATCTTGCACTGATATGGATAAATGGGAAATAAGCACACTGCCAGGGCGAATAGAGGCCAGCTATATGAAAGAATGCCCTGCCATAGCGTTTGTCTTTTCATGAATGTCCATGCAAAGAAAGCATCATTTTCAGAGAAAACTTGCTCCTGCAAGAAAATCGGTAAAAATGTCCAAGTCAAACATAATAAAGATAGGCCCTAATGTGCAGTAAAAGATTAAGGTCAAGAACAAGGTAACATCACCAAATGCTATTTCCAAATTAAACACAAAGGAAAGATAACTACGATTCTCAAAAACTGAATAACTATTCCCTTCAAGAAAACAAAAGCTTGCCTTAATTTCTGAGTACGTAACAAGAATAGTATCTGGTACAACACAAAATTCAGATGGAGACCTTATTCCAAAAATAAACGAGCATTTTCAAGATGTAGAAGCAGCCAAATGTGATTGGAAGCCATGAACAAGACATCACCAAAATTGAATCTGTACTACTTTCTGATAAAAAGCAAGACCAGATGTAACAATACAAATAAAAGGCAATGAAGAATGGGTTACATTTAAATGCATATTAGTCCCCAAACAAGTAAGAATATGTCCTCATGCAGGAAAAAATAATAATGCTTCATCAACAAAATTATTTGGCCTCATTATGTGACTCCAAGCAAATTGAATTGCCTACCATGGTATGGGAATTTTATGGGAATTTTCAGGCACAAGTTGAATTGAACATTCATCAACAGATACTGCTTTAAACTAGTGAGGAGCTAAAATCTTAATGTTTATGGAGGTTAGGTCACCTGAGTAAAATACTGAAATAATTGTGGTCCCTAATAATCAACAAACCTCTAACTGCACCTTTCAACATTATTTATGATAAACAGCATTCAATCACAAATTACAAGGTGAGAAAACAGAGCTCATGAAATAAACCACAAGACTCTACATTAATAGGTTATAGAACTGAGGCAACACAGCTTACAAGGGGATAGCATTCTCATGTAAGCTTATTTTCACTCGAATAGTCCTTGACAACAAAATTAACTGGAATTGTATGGTGACAAAGATTCGTAACCCAAAGGAAAACATAGATACCATAATTTAGTATTTCAGAAGGGTAACATCGAATTGAATAATATAATATGACAGGACTGAAATGAAATGGTAGAAAGTACCACAGTTAGCAGATCAACATTCCCAACATGAAAACTGTGGAGTACACTTCAAAAAATGCGGTAGGTTTCCTACTTTTCCGCTGGAGCCCCTCTTGCTCCAAAAATTGCCTCATTACCATGCGTCAAGTTTGAAATTTCTTAAAAATGACACTGTTTTTCAACAGTCCTTTTCAAAAAAAATTTATTTGTATGCCAAGTGGGATTAAATCTAAGTTTTATCAGGAAGCAAAATCCCAAATTGTTGAGATCAGCTTTCCATTGAAGTCTCAAGGTTGGACTGGAGATGTACGAAAATCTTGACGACATTGGAGCATAGCTTAAACAATTTATCTTTACTTGGATTTAAGACTCAAACATCAGAAACAGTAGAAAGAAAAGAATTTCAGCAAATCAAAAGAGTCGACTGGATACCCATGTCCTAGTTTTTTTTTTTTTTTCACTTGGACACTCGAAGAAACTTCAGAGAAACTTAAAAATATTAATTCACATCAACAAATGATAGGCATTAAAGAAATATAGTTTATGATAAATATAGTAAGAACTCTATATCTAAAATTTACAGTTGATTATGTAACAGTAACCTATGGATAAAGCAGAGTATGATTATCAAATAAAATAGACATATTCAAAGCCCAAAGAGGAACAATGGAAAAAAATGCATCACAATTACACAACAACAAATGTTAACTGTGTTTCCTTAAATGAAAGTGTTGTTGACACACCTAGTGCAATTGAAACATCAGAATCTAACTAATCAAACAAATATTCTTTACAATGCATCAAAGATACTATCTCAAAAAGGGGAAATACTCAAAGATAGTAATACAAGTAACTTCCTTAATCTTTGTGCAACATCATTCGAAACTACATGTTGGTGCAACACTATAATACAGGTCTCTAAAGGGGCAATGTTTACCTGTAGAGAGTAAAACCTAGGTTTCTCAGGGATAGATTAATGCAATTCTACTGATGGTTCTCCTTTGTTTTAAGTCAGAATGGAAACTCAAAACACAGGAAAGGTTATTCACAAGTTCTCCATGAAGAAGAGCTACTCACATGATATATCTCCAAATGTGCAGGCCATGAAGACAACTTCTTCTTCCCAGGTCTGACAGTTTTCACTACACGGTCACATCTTACTAAAAGATTCTTACTTAGTAGGGTATTGACAATATCTTCTGCTTCTAAATCTTTATCTGATCCCAATATCTCTTTGAGATCTGGATGATTCTTTAGAAAGGCAGAAAAATCCTTTCCCCTAAAATATTCCACCCTTGTTTCTTGCATAATAGCCCATCTGGATTCTAGTTGCTTGTTGTCCCTCACCTTCTCAGCAAACAGCTGATAAACATCTTTTGTTTTAGCTGTCTTCTGCAAAAAAACCATGCCAATTAGTTTAATGTAAAATGCGATAGAGATCATGCATAGAGAACTGTGTAACCGACTTTTTCTCCTTTTCGAGCCAACGCAAAAAACAGGAAAAGGAGTTAAAAAATAAAGACCTCAGAGGCAAGCAGTATATTGTAAAGGGCTTATACAAAGAATGAAAACCAGGACATGGAAGATTATTAGTTGAGCATTAATAAAGCATAAAGGCAGCGAATTGTCAAAATTAGGTGCTCAGGGTATACAGTGACAGTATAATTCTGCCACAATCTCCAAATTTAGATGATTAAATCAGAATGCAACATCATAGACAACAGATCATTTTTTTTATAAGTATTGAAGAAGAATCAACAGAGGTGTAAAAAAAGTGGCTTGTATGGAGCACACTAGGGAGATGATGCAGCACATGGAACTCATTAATCAACACTTTAAAACAAATATTAGGAAAGCCTACCAAAATATTGCACATAATCCCCTGTGAGAATTCAAGTAGATAACTAGGGTAACAAATTTATGGGCTTTTTCCTTGAGTAATCTAAGAGTCCACGAGTGTCACGAAACCAGAAAAATGTTAATGTGAACGGATTGGCCTTTAAAAAGCAAAGAAATGTGAGAAGATCATCCAGCAAATATAACTTCCAGCAGCAAAAACATGCATCACCACAGGAACACCGGATAAAAAAGACAAAGCTCTTGAATGAGAAAACTGTCCAAAAGAAACCAGTTATAAATAGAAGCAAAGCCAAATTATCAAAATAACACATCAATTTAAAACAGTATTGTCCTCTTCCATTTTATTTCATCGGATTTCATCATCTCCAAGATCAAACACGCTTAATTGAAAACTAGAGTCGAAAAAACCAGCATTTTGGAGCACAAATTCCTTGCTGATTGGGAATAACAACCATTGCATGAATTAAGGAAAAGAACGCCATGAACAAATTAACGTACCCAATCAACGAACATTTACAACAAAAAAAGAGACCAAATTCCCCAAAAAACACGAACCCCAGCAAACCAAGAACCCTGGAAAGATCACCAACAGTCCCAAACCAACCAGAGCCCCGCAAAACAAAGGAAGGCTACACAGATCAGGAACGCGAGCGAACCGAACCAAAATGTAAAACCCTAGCAAACGAGAGAGGGGTGGGGGCGGGGGCGGGGGGCAGGAGACCTTGGAAGCGGCAGCTTCGGGAGGATCTCGGGCGCCATTCTGAGGAGCCCGGCGGACCCGTTTCTTCTCCGTCGCCGACTTCGTCATCTCCGGCGGTGATGCCCCGCGAAATCGCCTTCGCTGCGTGTCTCGGAAAGGGTAAAAAAAAGGGTGGCGTTTTCAGTGTGATTTTGTGGAAACGAAAGTGGGTGCTGTCTTCTCCATGGCAGGGGTTCTGGTCGGGTGTTGGTCAAACCGAACCCGAATGGTGGTCCGATCCAATCTGATTAGACCAAAATCGAAAATCTATATGAAAGTAAATCACCCTCGAAACCATATATTAAATTGCGTTTCAACATATATTTCATGAAAAATAATGATTAATTATGCTATTTATTATTACTCATTCACGAAATAGATTTTTTATTGGACCAATTTTGTGAACTGTGAACCATACAATTCGAATTATTTTTTTCCCTCGTCAGGTATAATTAATTTCGTGCAAAAATAAAATTTATCTATACTTTTATTCGGATGTCCATCTTAGTTGATGCTTAGGTCACAACATAATTGAAATAAAAACAAACCGTGCAAATAGATAGAACACTGCACTAGGTCTCACTCTCATGAATGATGAATCACAATGCCTTCTTAGAGCTCCGTTATTGCAATGTCCAAAGCCCTAAACTGCAATTCTAAACAAGCACAAGCCATCCAAAGCGCAACTAGCTAGAAGA
Source organism: Trichopus zeylanicus subsp. travancoricus (assembly GCA_005019695.1). Classification (NCBI taxonomy): domain Eukaryota; kingdom Viridiplantae; phylum Streptophyta; class Magnoliopsida; order Dioscoreales; family Dioscoreaceae; genus Trichopus; species Trichopus zeylanicus. Next base: position 248,572 of record RXID01021780.1, on the reverse strand, counting down.
AGGACCTCCAGAACGGAGCTCTGTCCACGGCCCTCATCATCTTCGCCACCTCTGCCACCCACCTCGCCTCCGCAGATGCCTGCTTCTCCTCCGCCTTCCGTCTTGCTTTTGTCATCTCGATCTTCTGCATCTTCTTCATGACTCTAGCCTTTTACTTGTCCAACTTTCCTCCCGTTATCATATATAAGCACTACACCAAGTTACGAGTTGGTGCTCGCTCTACTTTCTTCAACCAAGAACACGCCTTCTCGACGTGCTCGCTCTCCCATCCGTTGATGATCACGTCCTCCTGCTTGAACTGGTTGTTGATCCTCGCCACCTCCGCCGCATCCCACGTCCATATCTTCGACTCGACCTCCTCCTTCCTCACACTATACAAAGATACCTCCTCTTCCACCGGGTTGGATTGTTATTACTCATAATCACTAGAGGATTGAGTCATCTCTTCGTTTCCTCCCTCTCCGTCTCCATCTCCTCAGACGGTCGCATCGTCAACAATCGACGCAGGCAAAGACATACTAGCGGATGAAATTTTTATAATAATTAATGATTTTATTAATTGGCATTGAAATAAGGGATGAATAGGAAATGAGATTGATGCGAGTAGATTCATGGAATTTAGCACTTCATTATCAAGTCATTAGGTAAGGAGGCGATATTTGTGACCGATGCGGAGGAAGTGGAGCCACACTTCTAGACCAATCGGGGATTCGGGATCGACGAGTCTTATGTGCGCTCACGCTGGTGTTAGTGTTGGGATCGAAAGCTTGATTTGAAAAATTTTTTAGCAGACATGACTTGTGGCTTAGACATGGATAGGGTTGAGTGTTACGATAATAAGTATTTAATAAAATTTTAAGACGTGAAATATTATTATTTTTAAAATATTAATTATTTTTCATATTTTTTCAGAGATTTAATAAAAGTGAAAAGTGACTATCTTCATTTTCAGAATTTGAATCACATAACCCAAATTTGAATCACTATTTTTAAAGTATTAATTATCCTCACCTATAAGTTATTATTCACGAGTTATGGCAATTTTCTTTCGTATTTCAAATTAAATTAAAAAAATATATCCTAATAAATAAAGTACAAATTATATTTATTATGATAAGATACCATCAAATATTAATTACCTTATATACTAATATCTTAGGCTAATTTATTTAGATTTTTCATTGTATATCTTACTGAATGATCTAGACATAGTCATTTAACTATCACAATGTAAGAAAATAGCTAGCATCAGTTATGACCACAACTTTATATCTAAAAGCAAATTTCTTAGTTATTTTACTTTCTTACCTGTTGCAATAAGAGCTATAAATTCACATTTTAAAATAGAATGAGTAATATATGTTTGTTTCTTTAATATCCAAGAAACTGCTCCTCCTCCTAAAATAAATATCTACTAAGAGATTATTGCTTTTTATAATTTTGATGATAGACAAACTTTGTATTTGATCAATCTTGAGCATGTGTAGCAATTAATCAAGCCAAGTTCGAAATAAAGATCAAGGTCGTTCGGAAGCCTCAAGTGTGGATGAACATAAAGACAATATTAAAATTGAGGCGTGATGGTGGATTAATAGACGGAACTTAAAAATTTGAAAATGACTTAAAAAAAACTCAAGAGATCAAGCTTGATTCCATTAGGTTTAGATTTTCATTTATTTATTCAAGTTGAGGATTTGGTTTGAGATTAATCTTAAACTTTTGGTCTAACAACCATTAGTTTTTTATTCTTTCCTCAATTGGTAACTTTTGGTAATATAATGAAGTTATTTTAAAAAGGGGGGGAGTTAGTCAGTATCACTCTCTTAATATCATAAATAGGAGGAGCATGTTTGTAATTTTTTAAGTTTTTTGTAAACCCTTCTATGTATATTTCAAGGGAGAGCTTTCATTGCCTCATTATTAATCACATTAGTTTTTGATTTTCTATTATTTTGAAACTAGTTGATAGGATATACCTTGCTCACTCTTAAAGTTTTTATATCTTTTGATGCATTATTATATTAGTATAAATATTTTATATGCTTGCTATTATTTCTCTCTTCCCCATGTTTTTTGTGATGCACTTATTTAGGGAGAGTTCTAGTGTTTAATGATGTCAAAAAGGGAGAACAATATGCATAATTATGAAACTTGTTAAATATATCATTTCTTGAACTTTATAACTAAAAACATATCTAATTATTTTTATGTGCATATATCTTTAACATACTTGTTTACTTACTCTATGCATAATTTATTATCATAAAAAGAGGGGGGGAGGGAGGGGAGGGGAGGAGAGATGTAAGAGGGGAAATTATTACCCTTTGAATTTTGATAATGATCAAACTAAGATTTAATAAGTTTTTTAAGTTGTGTTAAACTTTAGGACTATTGAGGATCATTCAAGTTTGTGAAAGATTGAGTCTCAAGATAGAGCACATTGGATAATGAAAGTAATGACTTGAAGATAAAAAAAATGAAAATTTGAAGATAGCATTTAAAGATGAAGGTGAAAACTCAAAGTACTCATAATGGAATATCATCTCAAGCCTAGTAAGTTTAGACCTTTTATTTATTTTAGTCGTGTCAAGGATTTAGTTTGAGATTATTTTGTTAGATCATTTATCACGTAAGATTCTACAAAAAGCTCTTAACATAGCTTTCCTAATTGAACTAAACGTCTGGTTCAGAATTGGACATCCGGCTGGGAAGGTGGTCTGATAGAACTAGATGTTCGATTCAGAAATGGACATTCGATGGGGCTTGAAGCGAGTACTAATTAACTAGAAACGGACATCTAATTATCTAAAATGGACATTCAATTTGGATTTTCTACGCAACTAATGACTAATTTTTTGACCTTTGGAGCAAACCAAACAATGGGATCTTACTCTCTACGACTAGATTTGACGAAGGACTATAAATAGGAATGATTGGACTTCTCTTAATAAATTTGTACAATTTTATTTATCATTTAGAGAAGAAATCAAGACTCTCATGTCTTCTACCCAATAAATACTCTAAACTTTCTTATCTCAAATCAAATCTTCATATCTCTTGTCCCTTCTTTGAAAGACTATGTAGTGAGTTTCAAATATAATTTTTTTTTAAATTTTTTCACTTGTAAATACTCCTAAGTATTAGAGGTGTGAGTGCACAAAATCTCCAATATAGAATAGATCTTTCAGTTTGAGAGATTATTTGTATGGACTTGGCTTCACCCAAAAGAAGTGACATTTCAGTTTGAAGTATGATGTAAAATTTTGGTTTCATCTCAAAAAGTGACATTACTAATGGAGTTATTCAAGTTCTCAAAAGCGAGGTAGGAATCATGGAGTAGTAGTGGTTGGTCTCTGAACCACGTAAAAATCACAGTGCATGTTTCTTACTTTATTTATATTATTGCACTTGTGAATTGTATGAAATTGATTGATATTTCTTGAGTGTAATTATCTTGATAAATTATGTTGAGGCTTGATCTTCTTGATAATCGTACTTTGTTTCTTCATAACCTATTTCAAAACCCCCCTCAAAGGTTACCACATGAGCCAATAATTGGTATTAGAGTCTTATGTTCATGCTTTTGAACTGACATCCATGAATATTGATCTTTTTGGCAACCTTTAACTTTAGTAAAATTTTACTCTTAAATGAATTTTCAAAATATTTATATTAATCTCTCTGGAATTTTTTTTAATTTCCTACTTGTTTAATCAATTCTATGCATTTGTCAAAGGAGAGAAATAGTTTGTTAAAATTCTAAATGAGGGCTCTTATTCTTTTTGAAATTCTTCTTATGCATATTTTTGTATTTGTCCATTTTATATATACCTTTTTTGTTGATACCAAAAAGGGGAGATATATATAATATTGATAGAATTACTCTATATGGGGAGAATTATTAGAGTAAGCGGGAGCATAATATTTTATTGCCAAAATGATATTTTTAATAGTATATACTTTATATTTTAATGCATATTATTCTAGCCGATACATGTGTTAAATTGCAAATCTTTTCATCAACTATTTTATTTTTGTGAAAATTTATCATTATCAAAAAGGAGAAAATTATTGTCCTGTATAATTTTGATAATGAACAAACTTTATATTTGATTAATCTTAGTATGTGTAGCAATTAGCCAAGTCAAGTTCAAAATGAAAATCAAGGTCGTTCGGAAGCCTCAAATGTGAATAGATATGAAGACAACATTGAAATTGAGGCATGATGGTAGATTAATGAATGAAACTTAAAAATTTAAAAATAGCTTGAAGAAATCTCAAAAGATCAAGTTCAGCTCTATTAGGTTTAGATTTTCATTTATTTAGTCGAGTTGAGAATTTATTTTGAGATTAATTTTTTAGATCATTTATCATGTAGGGTTCTTCAAAAGGTTCTTAACAAAGCTTTTCTGACTAAATCAGACATCCGGCTTAGAATCATAAATCCAGTTGGCAAGGAAGTCTAATAGAACTGGATGTTTGGTTCAGAAAGGGATGTCTAATTGGGCTTGAAGTCAATACTCATAAACTAGAAAGAAATGTTTGGTTATCTAAAACAAACATCTTATTTGGATTTTCTGCGTGACTAATGGCTATTTTTTTAATCATTAAAATAAACCAAATGGTGGGATGTTATTCCCAACAGCTAGATTCAATTCAAAGAATACAAAAAGGTATGCTTGGGCTTGTCTTAATAAGTTTTTACAATATCATTTATTATTTAGAGAAGAGATCAAGCCCTCCATGTTTTATAGTCAAGAAATACTCTAAACTTTCTAATTTCAAAGCAAATTCTCATAACACTTGTCTCCTTTTTAACAGACTATGTAGTGAGTTTCATATATAATATCTTTTACTTCTTTTTTATTTATAAATACTATTAGGTGTTAGGAGTGTGAGTATAAAAAATCTCCAATATGAAGTAGATCTTCTCAACTGAAAAGATTATTTGTACAAGTTTGGCTTCACCCGAAGGAAGTGATACTCTGATGGGTATAATGTAAAGGCTTAGTTTTGTCTCAAGAAACGACATCATTAGTAGAGTGATTCATATCCTCAAGAGCGAGACAAAGGTCGTGAAGTAGTAGATATTGATTTTCGAACTACATAAAAATCACAGTGCACATTTCTCATTTTATTGACATTATTGCACCTTGTATGAAATTGATTGATATTGTTTGAGTGTAATTATCTTGGTAAATTATATTAGGGCTTGATTTTTTTGATAATTATATTTTTTGATTTTTCATAACCTATTTTTAAACCCCCCTTAAAGGTTGTCACACAGGCTAACAAAGATTGATTTATTATCACTTGCACTAATTATCCAACTAGCATCAGTATAATCGTCTAGTACTATTAGAAAATTATTATAAAACAATTCAAAATTTGTAGTCTTCTTTAAGTACTCAAGTACCTTTTTAATCGCTTTTCAGTATTCAATACTAGGATTACTAGTGAATCTTGATAGTTTACACACTGAAAAAGTAATGTCTGGTCTTCTGCAATTCATTACATATATTAAATTACCAATAAGACTCACATACTCAATTTAGGCTATTACACTACCAGAATTTACAACTAATTTGGAAAAAACATCATATAAAATATTTAATTCTTTGATATTCAAATATTTAATTTATTTAATATTTTTTAATTGTAGTGAGATTGATAACGAGCAAAACTTTCATTATATTTTTAAATTTTAATATCTAAGATAGTATCTATCTCATTTAAATCTTTCATTTTAAACTGAAAGGATAGATACTTCTTCGTATCTATTAGGCCAGGTGGGCTAGCAGGCAGTGGGCAGACAGTAGAATCTGTGACTACCAATAGTTGTCTTTAGTTCCATATCAATAAAGTGCAAGGGTTGAAACTAGACTAAATATGATGACTACCGTAGACCCAATAACGAGGTCTTTTTCCAAGAAGTTGGAAAAAATAAAATACTGGGGGTCAGGTGGACTGTGAGCTGTAAACATTCAGGGATAATATTATATTGGATCGAGGGTGTCACATAGTGATATCAGAACCACTCTGCACATCTTGATTTGTGTGAACTAGCTCAGCGAGAACGCTGAGCCCTTGAGGGGGGGAGATTGTGGTCTAGTGGGCCAACAAGCCAGTGAGCAGGCAATATGACCTGTGACTGATAATAGTTGTTTTTAGTCTCATATCGATAAAATGTAAGAGTTGATACTGAGTTAAATATGATGACTATCGTAGATTCAATAACGAGACCTTTTTTTAGGAAGTTGGGAAAAATAAAACCCTAGGGTTGGGTGGGCTATGAGCCACAGACACCCGGAACAATATCGTACTAAGTCGGGAGTGTCACAGTACCATTGACATCATCCATATTAGTTCTAATGATAAGCACATCATCTACATAAAGGCAAATTATCACAACATAATTTTCTATAAATTTAGAATAAATATATTTATCAATATTATTATGCTGAAAATCATATTCTAAAATTACAGAATCAAATTTCTCATGCTATTATTTTGGAGTTTGCTTTAGACCATAAAATGATTTAATTAACTTGCAGACTTTCTTCTTATTTTTTGACAGAACAAAACCCTTAGATTTCTCCATGTAAACTTTTTTTTATCTAAATTTTTATTCAAGAAGGCTGTTTTGATATTCATTTGATATACAAATAAATTATATATCGATATCAATGTCAAAAGTACTCTAATGGATATCACTCTAGTCGCGGGAGTATATGTATCAAAATAGTATATTCCCTCTTTTTGATTAGAGTCTTTTGCTACTAATCCTAGCTTAAAAGTTTATAGTGATCCATCAATATTATATTTCCTTCTAAAAAACCACTTACATTCAATTAATTTTGAACCAGGAGGTAAATCAATAATAATCCATGTTTTACTACTTAGTAATGAATCTATTCCATCGTTGATTGCTTCTTTCACATATCTGAAAAACATAGCCTCTTGAAACGTTTTAGAATCATCTTCGACATTCAATAATATTGGTATCTTATTAAGTTCTCTAGACCTATTGCCTTTAACAAGGAAAATAATAGCTTGTGAGAAAATATATAATCTGGATGTAAAATCTTTTCTTTTTTAGTTCTTTGACTTCTTCTAATTTCAATAGGAGGATTAAGATTTTTTGTTTTGCTATTAGAACTAAGATCATTATCTGCATGATTAGAAATATCAGCATATTCATTAACCAAATTGAAATCATTAGGATGTTGATGAAAATTATTTTGAAATTTATTTTCTACAAAATCAGCATCTATTGATTCAACAATTATATTTAAACTCAACTCTAATATTTTGTAAATCTTAGAATTTTCTGCATAGCCTATAGAAATACATTTCAATGCTCTTGATCTTAACTTAATTATTTTAAAATTTGAAACTCTATAAAACCTAAGCAACCTCAAATTCTAAGATAACTTATATTTGATATTCTATTTTTCTATAACTCATATGAATAAATTTTTAATTTTTTATAAAAAATTCTTACAAATAACAGACAAGGAGCATAACTTTTTCTCATAAATTTATTGACAATTTTGTATTCATAAATATAATATTAACCATGTCAACTAATGTTATATATATTTTTCTATCAATCCATTCTATTGTGAAGTATATACGGAGCATGAGTTTGGACGGGCTTCAAAGAGGACCGTGGACAAGCCGAGATCTTAGACTCGAGTACGAAATTTTTGCACCAGGCTGTCCGGCTTTTTCTTAGTCAAACGGACAAGTCGACGGCAATGGATGTGGACTAGAAGGGGTTGAGTCAATTTGCCATCATTAGAACACTTTTTAAGGGAGCCATGTGATTCATAGTGTTCCTCGTGTCGGCAAATTCGAGAGTGAAGAGGTGACTGAGCGGGTCGGGTTTGGATTGGATCCGACCATTCAGATCCAAACTAATTACCACATAGGATTTATACGGTCTATTTCTAGTACTGAGTTGGTTAGGCATACTGATCATATTTATATGGCTCATTTAGCAAAATTAATGACACTAAATTACGCGTTGCCAGTTGCCACGTTAATTCTGAATTTCGCGAAGCAAATCGGGTTTCGATGCAGCTTGGGCTGTCCCTTGAACCGAAAAGCCCGAGATGGATTTGGACCGGCCCATCAGCGGCAGACGATATCACGCCATCCGCACGTGCCTCAACATCCTTGGATACTCCCGCGGATGTTGCCAAAGATGAGGACACGCTGCCGCCCGCATCGGATGCTGCGATCTGATCCAAAAGGCCAAATATTTCTGGTATAATTTAAGAAGGTACATGCACATCCATATCATGTACAAAACTCGCATACTTCTTTGTCTTATCGTCTACGCAAATATGTTTTCGCCATTGAAAAACACAAAAAAAAAAATATATCTGGACATTTATATAGTGAAACTGTAACACATACCACCTCTCCTCTAGAGTTCGAGGAGGAGCTTCAAAGAGCTTCCGTGTTCTCAGTGATCTTCATTTTATTAGGATTTTTGACATCCTTTTCCTTCCTTTCTTCCAAGCTAACAATTGCTCTGTAGACTTAGAAGTAGTACGCAGAAGTTTTCCACCAATACATCCTTGTCCAGCCTCCAATGGCACCAGCTTGCAGAAGAAGAAGGAAGTCACAGTGCAACAAGTGCCTTGTTCATCGGGTAATGGCGGCGGAGCCAGCAGAAGAGTTCCAGTACAGCTCCTCCAACCTTACATTACTTGAAGAAGAAGCGGAAGAAGAGAAGGGTTCCATAACTAGCTTTTCGACTCCGAAAGCAAAGAGATTCCGATTGCCGGAGCACCCCCCCTGCCCACCGACACCAAAGAAGCGGCGGCTCACTACTCACCACTGCGCCGCCCACAGACCTTCCTTCTCCTTCTTCACCCCTCCTGATCTAGAGCTCTTCTTCTTGCTTGCTTTCCATGGAATCTCAGTATAAGGAGAGTGCCTACTATTGTTTTATTTTTTTTATTTGAATTGCTTGTTGAGTGCATCACCTTTGGTTTTTCTTATGTCTGGTGATTGAGGTGTGGTGTGATTTTTTCTTCTCTTTTCTCATCTTGATTTTGTTCGTGAATCTATTGCGAAGAATGTAGCCATTGTAATGGGTTTTGTACTCTGTAATATTCTAATCATGTTTTCTTGAGAATTTATGGAAGTTTGTGGAGACAGGTATTTGAATTGCTACATAGAATGTGTGCTTAACCATAGAATCCTTGTGTTTGTATCTTAATCATCACGGTTGGCGACTCGCCAGACATCAGTCGGCGATCGGGCCAGTATTCCTGTTCTGGTCATTTTGAAAGCAAGCTGAGGCTAGAATCTACATGTGAACACTGATGTTGTGGGGTCTGGGCGCTTGAAATGGCAATGGAGGCCCACATGGGACATGCGTCGAACACTTTGCGTGCATGTTTTGCCTGCCTCCTTTGGAGCTGCCATGATGAGTTTTCAGAGAATGAGGCGCAGGTTTGTTTGATTAAGAGGTTTAGGGTTTGAATGAAGGCGTGCCGCGGAGGAGAGAGTGATGATTGGTGCTAGATTTTTAGAGATTGTTTTGGTACATAAAGTTGGTGTGGATGCAGAAAAGAGAGAATGTTGGAGACTCAAGATTAAAGAGGGACCTGATAAAGAGAAACTTTTTTTTTCTTTGAAAGAAATATATTTAGTTCCATAATATATACTGAATTCTCACATAAATATTGAATTCAGAAGCATTCTCAAAATAAAACAAATAAATAAATTCACGCTGAAAAACCTTATTTTTAAAAGGAATCAAAATTAGATCATGTTTTCCTTTACAAAATTATCTCATGCACTTCGTGGGATCTAATTTAATATGATAACATATATGATTGGCACACCAAAATAACTTAAGTTTTTTAGTACAATCTTTTTATTATTTTCACTGTAATTTCAGTATTTACCTATTTTTTTAAAAAAATTATTATCTACAATTCTAAATTATCATTTTATTAAAATTTTAGCAAAAAATTCATTTTATACTGTTTGTCAATTTTCATTTAAACTCTTAAAATTTTTAACTTCTCACTCACCACTATTTCTCTCAAATATGTACAAATAAACCCTTCATAAAAATTTAAATTATAATTTTTATTATTTCTATATTTACGAATAGACCATTAAATATTTTTATTTATAAATAAGTCTAAGATTTATTATTTTTAAATAAAAATTTACAAAAAGGACCTTGAAGGTTTTAATTTTTTATAAATAAACCCTCCATAAAATTTTAAATTATAAATTTAATATTTATACATTTACAAATAGACCCTTAAATATTTTTATTTATAAATAAGTCCAAAATTTGTCATTTTTAAATAAAATTTTACAACAAGGGTCTTGAAAATTTTAAAACTTAATAATTTCAATTGCAAGTTTAATATTCATATATTTACAAATAGACATTTAGAATATTTTTATTTATAAACAAGTTCAACTTTTATCATTTTTTAAATAAAATTTTATAAAAAAGACATTGAATGTTTTAAAACCTAGATTTTTAAATTACAAATTTAATATTTATACATTTACAAATAGCCCCTTCGAATATTTTATTTATAAAAGTCTAAATTTTAAAATGAATAAAATATTATAAAAAGGACCTTGAAAGTTTTAAATTTTTTATAAAAAAACCGTTTTAATTAAATTATAAATTTTAATATTTGTACATTTACAAACAGACTCTTGAATATTTTTATTTATAAATAGTCCAAATTTTATCATTTTTTAATTAAAAAATTTACAAAAAAGATCTTGAAGGTTTAAAACTTAAAATTTTAAATTATAAATTTAATACTTATACATTTATAAATAAACCCCTGAAATATTTTTATTTATAAATAATTTCAAATATTATCATTTTTAAAATAACATTTTACAGAAAAGACATTGAAGGTTTTAAATTTTAATTTTTTAAAAAATAACAAGTTTAATATTTGTACATTTATTAATAAACTCCTCAAATATTTCTATTTATAAATAAGTCTAAATTTTATCATTTTCTAAATTAAAATTGGATCATATCTACCTACATAAATATTCAAATTTTAATTTGAATATAGATGAGATATGCTAGATGAAATTGTACATATTTTAAAATTATAGCATTTCACAGAACCACAAAATATAGGGGGTGACTTATAAATTTTTTACTTCGAAAGCCGGTTTATAATTTTAAGAAAATTAGAAAGTTTTTTGTAAAATTTGTTACGAGGACTTATCTGAAAAATTTTTAAATCTTCAAGGTCCTTTTTGTAAATTTTTTTAAAATGGTGAAGTTTAGATTTATTTATAAATAAAAATATTCAAGGGATCTATTTGTAAATACACAAATATTAAACTTTTAATTTAAAATTTTAAGTTTAAAACTTTTAATATCTTTTTTGTAACATTTTATTTAAAACATGATACAATTTTGACTTATTTATAAATCAAAATAAACTTGTAATTTAAATTTTTAAGTTTTAAAACCTCCAAAATCTCTTTTGTAAAATTTTATTTAAAAAATGATAAAGTTTGAACTATTTATAAATAAAAATATTCGAATGGTCTATTTGTAAATATACAAATGTTAAATTTATAATTTAAAATTTTATGGAGGATTTATTTATAAAAAATTTAAAACCTTCATGGTTCTTTTTTAAACTATTATCTAAAAAATGATAAAGTTTGGACTTATTTATAGATAAAAGTATTTGAGGAGTCTATTTATAAATATACAAATATTTTATTTATAATTTCAAATTTTATGGAGAATTTATTTGTAAACATTTGAGAGAATGAGTGGAGGGTGAGAAGTTAAGAATTTTGATGGTTTAAAGAAAAATTTAAAAAAAGTGAAAGAAAATTTTTTTACCAAAATTTTAATTAAATGACAATCAAGGGATTGTAAGTAATATATTTCAAAATGAACAAATTATAAGTAAATACTGAAATTACGAGAGGTTTCTCATAAATAGAGCAAATCTTGGGGGTTATATGTAAAAGTACCAAATAAATTTTTGTTAAATGAGTCATGTAAGTATCATTCTTTCAATTAGACTTTAGCTCGTTCATATTTCAAAGGTAATTTTGTGATTCATAATAAATAGATGCTTACGGGCCTATTTGGAATTAGATTTGAGTTTGAATAGTTCCAACATTTGATTTTTGAAACCGAATAAACTTCGGATGCGTTTAATAATTAATGGACTAACATTAAACCTAAAACTAAAGTTAGTGAACCATTTTTGTTAATTAATATTATCAAAATTAGTTTTATAATAATTTGAAGTTCGAAAAACTAATTAAATTTTTTAATAATTTAATTTAATGGTAGTGTAAAATAATTGATATTAATTTTTTAGTAAAAAAATACTTAGCTGGGTTTTTTTTAGCCCACTATCAAATGAGGGCTTAAAGTTTTATATTTTTGGGTTTATATTACAAAAGATTTTTTAAATTTTTTCAAAAAAAGGTTTTTAGTAATGAATCGCCAACATTATTGTGATTTGTAAAAAATAACCTATTAATAAAAAATCACTCATCTTATATTATAAATTTACAAAAAATCCCTTCAACTAAAATAGTTGTTTGTTAATATACATTTAATAGTTGTTCAAACTCTACTAAATAAGAATAATTTGATCTTTTAACTAGTAAAATTTAATTAAAATGAAAAATCTTAAATATTTTAATTGAGATGACTTTTTAGAAGACAAGTGAATTTCTACTAATACTAATAAAATAAGATTTTTTTTATAAATTTATAAAAAAAATAATTTTTTACTAAAAAATCAACAAAAAAAAAGGTGGGATTTTTGTGTGCAACCCCTTGTTTGCTTCGTTTACTCGAAACTTTGTAGAGAGCTCAATCAAACCCAGGTTCGTTAGCTGTGACACACAAACCGTGTGGGGTCCACATGAGAAATAATTTTGCTTCACAATTTTCTTTTGACTTGTTCTCTCGTTTGGCTTGATTTGTTGAAGTGATTTTGGGTTTCCAAAATCGCACTAAAATTTATTGTTTTTAATGGCACCAATTCAATGGGTGATATGTCTGTTTCTTCTCAAATAAAATAAATAAATAAATAAATAAATCTGTATGATTGTTTCTGGTCAATGTTTATCTCCTGGAGAGATGCTGATCCCATTTGATTTGTGATCAGTCTCGAGATCATTTTTTTTAAAATTATTTTTTTATAAAATTAATATTATTTATTTTATATTATTATTAAATTAAATTATTATTAAAAAAATACTTTTTCGAACTTTAATTATTAAAACGTAAATTTTGATAAAAAATAATAATTTATAAAAATAGCTAATTAAATTTAATTCTGATTTTGAATCAAAAAGGGTGCTACTATGCCTTTAATTTAACCCAACTCAGTTATTGATTTGCTTTTGAAATTTGGAATCATTAATTACGACTCGAATATAATGTTTGTAGTTCATCCACGGTAGCACTGCCCTTTAAAATGGCATTTCCAAACTGTGACTAGCTTTTCTTGGAAGGCCAGCAGTGGGCAGTATTTGAACATGATGAAGCAAGAATTCAACGAGCGTGGGCTGCAGCATAGGAACCATGATGTCACTAACACATCAGAATGATTTCGGAGAACAGATCTGATCCAAAACCCTAGATCACAAGTTACGTTGTAAGCGAAATCCAGCTCACGTACACATCACACCGTCGGCCGAGGACTAGCGTCCTCAGAAATCTGGAAGTTGACCATGTGCGCCTCTCTATCATATCTTTTGTCAGCGGATTCGAAGAGTTGTCAAGAAAACCTATCCAAAAGCTCTTCTTACCAGAGACTCGACGATTCCTGTAACTCATTCAAAGTCTCATCAAACATAACTATTTTAATCTGATTCAACCTTTCAACTTCTTCATTGTAAGCTTCGGGGCCGTCTTCAATTGCTCCTTCGCTTGTCAGCTTCCACATCAAGCACACAATCTCCTCTTCAGACAGAAAATTCAAACAAAGCTTGGGAAGTATCAGATACGTTCTCCTAAAGTCGGCTTATATATTGTGCTCAGCTTATACATTATCCAAGCCCTGCATCATACTCTCTGATTTGGAAATCCCAAATCTCGAGGCAAGCGACGCGGTGAAATCTTCATCGTTCATATTTTTGCATATGTTCTCAACTCAAAAGTATTCATCATCCGTCTCTGTCGTACTTCTCTTCATAAATAGACTCACCGTGTGATGGTTTACCAGCCAAATTCTGAGACCTGAAAAATATGAGTTCCAAACTGGTTCTGTTGCCTCTTCTCTTGTTCTCTCTCTGCATCTCTTCCTATCGAGTTGTTGGGCATGAGCACTCGGAGCTGGTGCTGAATGTTGATGAATTTGGAGCCAGAGGAGATGGAGCGGATGACACAGAGGTACCTGACGTTATCTATATCTCAGCTCATTTCTGTTCTCAAGAACTTCTTTAAGCTCGCGAAATTTGACAGGCGTTCGTGGCAGCTTGGGAGGCTGCTTGCTCGTCTTCAACTGCAGCTACTCTTTTGGTGCCAGAGAACACGACATACCTTCTCAACAGAGTTGTCTTCTATGGTCCTTGCAGGTCTCATGTAACAGTAACGGTAGGATACAAATTCACTTGTTTTCATAATCATCATGTTCCAGACTTCCGATCTCTGAAATCCTTTTTTGCCTTGTGAAAGATCAAAGGAACAATTGAAGCATCTACAAACAGGTCGGACTGGGATGCAGACCGATTACATTGGATCCTCTTCCACAGCGTAAAGAATCTCGTGGTCCAAGGCGGAGGAACCATTGATGGCAATGGGCAATTCTGGTGGCCCTACTCCTGCAAAGTTAACAAGTCTTTGGTAAGCATTGACATATTAAAACATACACATCTTCTCTGCTGAAATGAAACACACTGATGACTTTTCTCTGTTTCCTTCTTCTTTCAGCCCTGCATCCATGGGCCAACGGTCAGTAAAGGGTTCCATTTATCATGAAATGTTTCATTCAATCATGAATTTTATAGAAGAAGATTATAACATAGACAGTTCTTGGTTCAACAGGCATTGTCCTTTAACTCATGCAGAGAGCTGACAGTGGATAACCTGAAGTTGACAAATAGCCAACAATATCACTTGGAATTTGATCAATGCAACCATGTCAAGGCTTCCAATCTCACTGTCACTGCACCAAAAACAAGCCCAAACACCGACGGAATTCGTGTTCTAGAGAGCCAAAATGTGCAAATAACTAATTGTCTCATTCAAACAGGTACAGAGAACAGATTAACTGAATTTGGAACAGCTTATTTCTTATACCACTCTTGAATTATGACTCCGAAACTTGGTAACAATCCAATATTTAGGTGACGACTGCATAGCAATCATCGAAGGTTCACGAAGAATCACAGTGACAAATATAATTTGTGGACCAGGTCATGGAATCAGGCAAGAGTTCAAATTCCAGAAATGTAATTAATTTTCTTGGACAAAGAGAATTATCTGCTTTATAAATCTAATATCTTCTATTATTTGACATGATGAAACTCAACCAGCATTGGAAGTTTAGGAGTTAATCAGACTGAAGCTCATGTCAAAAATGTGATGGTGGATAACGTGGTTTTAACTGGTACTGATAATGGAGTACGAATCAAGACCTGGCAGGTACTACCAACCTTAGTTTGATGGACTGCATCATTCTGAAATAAATGTTGGCATTGTTAACTGCACAAAAACTCTCTGTTTCTAGCTAAGTATTATCCTGTAGATCTTATTTTGATGTCATTATACTAGGAAATATAGAGTTCTATATGATTTCTCTTAGCAAAAGAAAAATCATTCACAATCATGCATATTAAGTTATAATTAATTAATAAGAATGTAACAATCTAATAAAATTTTCCCAAACAAAAAGAAAGTCTTCTTAAGCTATGAGATGTTAATCCAAAAATAAAAAGCAATAGGTAAGAACAGGCAAAAATATTTCTAAACCAAGATTTGGCATCCAAAATGATCACATCAGATGTCTGTGGACATACCTCTCATTCTTCTCTTTAGTGAGCTTCATCATCTCGTGTCCTTTTCATAAACAGGGAGGGCGTGGCCTGGCAAAAAACTTCATCTTCCAAAACATTGTGATGCATGATGTTTCAAATCCTATAAATGTAAATCAAAGCTACTGTGACCCCAAGATCCCATGTCCTTCTGATCAGGTAAGTTAAAATATATCCTTCTCTTTTTCCCTCAATCAATATGACGTTAATCTGTCATTTGATAATTTTCCTGCAGAAATCAACAGTAAAAATAAGTGGCATCATGTACAAGAACATAACAGGAACAAGTGCCTCAAAAGTAGCTGTGGCATTTAATTGTAGCAGAAGTGTTCCATGTCGCAAAGTAATCATGCAGGACATTAATTTGGTATACAAGGATGGAGGAATCACAAAAAGCTTATGCAAAAATGTTGAGTTGAAAGAATTAGGGAAGGTTTTCCCTTCATGTTCAGAATATTCAGATTAATCCTCAAAACCAGCAGAAAAATAAAATTTGTATTCTTCCCAATTAAACATCTGCAAATAAGGGAACCTGCTTCAAATAAACAATGGCAATGTTTCTTCCCCCATGATTCTCATAGTTCATAATTGAAAATATACTTGCCAATATAAAATTGTTTCTTGAAAGCAACTCCTCCAGATAGTGCTTTTTTGCCAGTGGTGTCAGCGTTACTCCTGAACTCCGTTAATTTAATAATACATAAATTAATCTCAATGCAAACTCCTTGCAATCATGATGACTTTTAACAAGTAATCCATCTGAAAATGGCATGGTATTCACCAGATTTCAGTCTTAATGCTTTAGCCTTTCAGACATATAATTGTGGCTGAGTGAAAGAATTTTGTAGTCTGTCTCGAGGCTAAGGATCCTCTTAGACATCTACAACACATTCTACTACTTCCCCACACTTGAACTAAGGGCCTAAAAACTCTCTTACATACCTTTCTCAGATCTTCTTGATCACAGAATCTGAAACTAATATAAACTATCGCTTCTAGTTATCCACTTCCTGCTAAGAATCCTACACGAAAGATCATAACATAATTTCTTTCCCATAAACTTTCCAAATACTCGTGATTCCTGTTCCCCATTTCAGAGTAGCAGCATCAAACAGTAACATGTAGATAGCAGATTTTTTTCAGCCTGTAAACTTCTCCATAACAAACTCTCCTAAACCCACTAGCTGCTATGCTGAACCCCCCTGCCTGGCTTCTTCATGCCATTTTGTGCTCCAATATGTTATGTATACAACTGTGAGGCTTCATCTGGAATATTTAAAAAAACACATGAACTTTCCAAATCCATGACATTTCAGCCTTCAAATTCTTCATCACACACTCTTGATCTCAGAATGCATCTCAGCCAAACCATCCTGGGCCTTCCACAGCATCTTTATTTCCATTTTATCCTCCAATGCGTTATGCAAACACCTGCAAAGCTTGACTTGCAATATTTACAAAGCATGTGAACTTTCCAAATCCTGCACATTTCAGGCTTTAAATTCTTCACCACGCACACTACATTTCCAAATGCATCTCAACCGAACCGTCTTAGCCCTGCCGAAGCATCTTCACTTCCATTTTGTCCTCCAATGCGTTATGCTAATACCTGCAAAGCCCCATCTGCCACACCAAACCTAGGTCTATCTTGGAAAGAGTCGCATTACAAGGAAGCACAACCAGCCCCTTACAAATATGATATTAAAAAAAAACTATATATGCCAAAGAGACAGTTTCCTATTTTTGGAAATTATATTATTACTCAATGGGACCACCCAACTGGCCGTTGCAGCATATGCCCATTCATCAAACTCTGATCCAGAGGTCCCAAACTTCAGGCAAGTAACCAGCTCTCTCAATACTCGTGTTCATTATCATATCTCCTAAATTTTGGATGGAAAATGAGCCAATTAAATGTAAAAAATGCTTTCCTACATAATGAACTAAATGAAGAAGTTTATATGACATATCCCCCAAGATTCTCTACCAAAGAAGATCAAAATTATGTGTGCAAGCTTAAGAAAACATATATGATCTCAAGCAATCACCAAGGGTATGATTTGAGAACTTCAGCATTGCACTTGTGGAGTTTGGTTTCTCAAGAAGTAAAGCAGATTATTCCCTATTTTATAAGAGGGAAACTACTCGTATGACGGTTATTATTGTGTTTGTGGATGATATTGTTCTTATTGGAGTTTATGACAGAGGCATAAGAGGCACAGCGGTGTGGTGCTGTGTGGATATTCAAGAAGTACAAGTACTGATATAAAGCGGATTTAGATTCCTAATCCTATTCTAAGTCACTAATCTGACTTCTTATGATCTATTAATGACAACTATTAGAAGAATGAATCTTAATACAACTTCTAGTCAATTTAGGAATCGGGTAACATGTAAACGGGTCATTAGTAAAAACCATAAGTTTCTTTATTTAAGGACTGCTACAACCAAGTACACGATATATTCTATAACTCTTTCTTCTTGATTAATGAAACCCTAGTCATCTATCTCTGTCAAACCCTGAAACTCCTAAAACTTACAATGATTGTTCTTATAAGGAAAAGATTATTTTGATTTTGTTTTGTTCTTTTTGTATATCAAGATATTTTATTAGGATTCTCTTGAGAAAGGGAACCCTTCATAATCTCACTAAACTTGATACAAAATTCTCAAAATGATTGATACAACATTGTTGTTGCTGCTACTAATGACAGCAGCAGCAACAACAATTACAGAAAATATAATAATGTTTGATGCTAACAATACTCCTCAGGAACTCACCTACATCACCATTTAATATTTCTTGACCTACTATCACCAAATCACATGCAAACTACCGTGTTCATGCTTCATGTGCCAATCATGGAAAAGAGATAATATTCTTTTGGACTAGAATTCACTGCAAGCATTGCTTTCTGAATTAAGACTGCAAGTTATTAAGAAATGACATATTAAAGGTAAAAGAAAACCAGGCAAGAGCAACAGAATATTTCTAAAAAAATGAAAATAAGTTATGTGAACATATTCGATCTCACTATCATTTTTCTCTCTGTTATTTTTCACGATCTGTATCATTCTAATAAATAGGGAGGGTGTGGCCTTGTCAAACACATCTTATTTCAAAAGAGTGTGATCCATAATGTTTCAAATCCTATAAATGCTAATCAACGCTACTGTAACCCCAAGATTCCTTGCCCTCCTGAACAGGTAAGTCAGATTAGACATCCATACCTTTCCCGCTTGATATATATTATGTTCACTGTTGTTTTGACTATTTCTTGCAGAAATCAGCAGTAAAAATAAGTGCCAACTTGTACAAGAACATAACAGGAATAAGTGCCACAGAAGCAGCCTTGAAATTTAATTGCAGCAGAAGTGTTCCATGTCGCCAAATTGTCATGCAGGACATCAATTTGGTATATGAAGATCGGGGAGACTTGACAAGTCTATGCCAACATGTTAAATGGAAAGAAATAGGGAGGGTTTTTCCATCTTCTAGGTTTTGAGCCTCGCAAACAGTTTAGAAAGAAAGATTGCGTTTGTCCAATAAAACATCAGCAAATGTGATCCAAGATTTTCCAATAGATCATGTGAACATTTCTTGCTCCGAGATTCTCATGTCTAGTCAATAGTAATGGAAAAACTATACTTGTCACATAGAAAATCATTTCCTGAAAGCACCTTCTCTCTATGGTCTATTTCTCCTGATGGTGTTAATGTTAGTCCTGAACTCTGTTCAGCTATGTAGATGTCTCCTAATGGGCAACTCCTCGTTCTTACTCATGATGTCTTTACGGAGTAGTAAGACGGATATGGTATGCTATTCACTAGATAGTTCAGCACTCAGATATGAAACCTCATTCTCATGATTTGTTCGTTGTGCAAAATTTGCATCTCAAGATTTTGAGGGCTCAGCTGGTTGCCTGTTAATGTTTTAGACTTCAGCTTATATGAAAGCACCAATCTAGGGAAACCAATTATGCCACTGATTAGTTGGCAAACTAACAGAGATCAAAAACATGTTGTTCTATGGAAAATTTACAAATATAGAAAATAATAAAAATAAAGAAAATGAATGAAGGAAGCAGATATTTGGTGATGCAATCTAAAAAGAATCTTTTTCTAAGATATTATTTTCTAGACATTGTTACAAATTGGACTAGAGGAAACTATTTAGGAAATACAATGCCTAACGTGTGTACAAATGATTTAGCTTGCATTCCTAGCATATTCAAGAGTCACAATTGTCCGGTGCCAATCTCAAGGAGAGAATGAGAAAGAGTGTTTGGATGCTATCTAACATTTAATTATGATCTTCATTATGGATCTTATGCATATGCCAAGACTTATAAAAAGCTTTTGTTTATAGGCTCACACTCAAAAGACACCTCTAAAGAGTGCTTCTCTTCACAAATACACATCAAATTAAATGAATAGATATATCCAAAAAAACACAGCTCTCTGTAAATTAATTAAAAACACTTTATAGTCAATTTTTTTAGATAATAACTAATTTTTACAACACAGGTGAGGTTGTAAGAATTGTTTCCCCACAAACTTATTGCTTTGCACTACAAGTTTTCATCAAGTAGTCTTTTCTAGATAATATGACTATCGGAAAACAAAGAGGGGCAGAGAGAGCAAATGGAAATAACAAAGTTAAGATAATGATGATGATGGCTTAATATGTGAAGTAATCAGACTTCTCATGTCAAGCATCCATTAACTAATATGAATTATCTTATTTTAGAACCAGACCATCAAGTAAAATTCTAATCATTGGTGAAATATACACTGCTAGAATGTCACTTTTTAGAACAACTGCAAGCAATAGTTCTAACAAATCGAAATCTGAAAAGCTAAATAAATACACAAACCAACAGGACTAAATGATACGGGCGCTAAAGCCAAGTATGATCTTTCATAAGCTAATCTTGTCTATGTTTGTGCATCAGATGGCCATATGGTGTTTCCACAAGCTTCTTTCACACCAATGCCAAGTTTTCATCAGAGATCGGTTGGTTACATCTTAGCATGGTCGCATTTTTGTTTGTCAAATGCTGATGACTAAGTTTTCATTTTTGATATCTCAATCCATTTACTACGAAGGTAGCATGTTGTACATTAACTTAATCCATTTACCATAAAGGTGAAGGCATATTACCATCAGTCGTTCAGTTAGGTCTTGCATCACCTGCCAAATGTATGGGACCGTAGTCAAGTTAGGTCCAAGAAAAAATTTAAAAATTGCCCAAAGAAAGAAGAAAACAAATTTATGTTGTTCTGAGCAAATAAAATTCTTACCTTCCGAGGAATATGAAGAAAATGTTTGCCATCAGTTGGGTTGTTTGTAACTGCAAAGCTGTTGAAGATTTTGTACGAAAACGAGATTTATAAAATATGGCAAAAGGTAGAGATCATCCATCAGAATAAAGCTAAAATATCCATCAGATCAAACCTACAACAATATTGAGGATTATCGTTGACTCATAAATAAAACCAAGTATACGTTGGTGGATTCATCCCACAGAGATCTTCTTCTATTATCATTCTAAGGTATCATTGTGTCTTATATTTGTTGTTTGCACTAAATGCTACATCCTCTTCTACGAAGGTTATCCCTTAACTTAAACTCTCTTACATAACTTCATCAGCTCTTCTTGATTACAGAATTTGGTACTTACATAAACTGTCATGTCTAATAAGCCACGTCTAACCAGCCACTTCCTGCTAAGAACCCAAATACTCATGTTTCTTGTTCCTTATTCAGAGTATCATCATCAAACATCAACACATTGATAGCATCTTTTTCAGAGTTCGGACTTCTTTGATATAAATTCTCTCCTAACCCCAATGGCTGCTCAGTTGAACCACCCTGCCATGGTATCTTCACTGCCATTTTGCCCTCTAACGCATTATGTCTAGACTGCAAAGCTTCAACTGCAATATTGACAACTGCAAACAAAATTTCCAAATCATCCACTTTTCAGGATTTAAATTATTCATCTCCGAATGTATCTCAGCTGAACTGCCTTGGGCCTGCCATAACATGTTCACTTCCATTTTGTCCTCTAATGCATTATGTATATACCTGCAAAGCTTCATCAACAATATTTACATAGCACATGAACCTTCCAAAACCTCCCCATTTCAGCCTTTAAATTCCACTCTACAGCTCCGAATGCATCTCAACCAAACTGCCCTGCGCTTTCCATAGCATCTTCACTTCCACTTTGCCGTCCAATGTGATATGCATATACCTGCAAAGCTGAACTGCCACACCAAAACTAGCCCTATCTCCAAAAGTGACATATGAAAAGAAAACACAACCAACCCCTTACATATATGATATTCAAGATGAACTATATATGCCAAAGAGATAGTTTCCTCTTTTTTGGGAATTATATTATTTCCTCAATGGGACCACCCCACTGGCAATTGCAGCATATGGCCACTCATCAAACTCCAACTCAGGGGTCCCAAACTTAAGGCAAGTAACCAACCTTGAATCCTTCTCCTCTCATTACCTGCCAGATTACTAATTAACATCAGAATATAGAATAATTATAAACTTAATCTCTGTAGTAAAAATACTATATCAACATTATATACTTAATCACTGCAGTGTATGCTACATCATTCATTATAAACTTAATCTTTTCAGTATAATACTATATCATTCATCAGCATTTCTCCCTTCATATAGGCCTATAGTGCTTGTTATGACTTACCAACAAACATCTGAGACTGCAACATGGGTATTAGACTGCTTCTATTGTCTTTTCTCATGTTCTTCTCTCAGTTCATCTCTTGCTATCAAGTTGGTGGCCATAAACACCCAACAATGGTGGTGAATGTGGACCAATTTGGCGCTAAAGGTGATGGTGCTGATGACACTAAGGTATTTCAGACACAGACAAATCTAGATTGCACTCCAAATTCATCACATTTCTATTTCAAAACTTTCATTGAGCTTGTGAAATCTGACAGGCTTTTGAGGCAGCTTGGGAAGCCATTTGCTCATCCATACTTCAGCTTCTCTGTTGGTGCCAAAGAACCAGACATTCCTTCTCAAGAGAGTTACCTTCTATGGTCCTTGCATGTCTCATGTAACAGTAATGGTAAGACATTGCAACACTCTGTGATGCACTTGACTCCACAGCAATTAAATTCCACTTTCTAAAACTCTGCTTTGGCCTTGTGCAAGATCAAAGGAACGGTTGAAGCATATGCAAATCGGACAGACTGGGATGAAACCGATCGAAGGCACTGGATTCTCTTTCATGGTGTGGAGAATCTTCATGTTAGAGGCGGTGGAAGAGTTCATGGCAATGGGCAATCCTGGTGGCCCTACTCCTGCAAAGTTAACAAGTCGTTGGTAGGATTTTCCATAGTTAAATTCCACATCCTATCTTATGAAATGAAATAATTGCTAACTGTTTTTTCTTTTCATCATCTCTCAGCCTTGCATCCTCACACCAACGGTCCATAAAAACTGCTCCATTTGGCATATGAATATCATTTAGCTTGAAATTTATAGGAGACTATGATACCATAGAAAGCTTTTCTTGGTTCAACAGGCATTGGCCTTCAACTCCTGCAGAGGATTGACAGTGGAGAACTTGAAAATGACAAATAGCCAACAGATTCACTTAGCATTTGAGCAATCAAGCCATGTCAAAGCTTCCAAACTCACCATTGTTGCACCAGAGAAGAACCCGAATACTGACGGGATTCATGTATCAAAGAGCCAAAAGGTGCACATAACTGACAGTGATACAAACAGGTACTGCAAATTAACTAACTTGAAAAAAAAAAACCGTTCTTTAAGGATTAGTTACTGTTTGCTTTATGCAAATCTTGTCATTCTTGGAGTTAGATTTGAATCTTACTTACAATCTAATATTTAGGTGATGACTGCATATCAATTGTAAATGGCTCTCAAAAAATCTTAGCTACAAACATAGTTTGTGGACCAGGTCATGGAATCAGGCAAGAGTTCAAACTCCATGTGACTGTAAAAAATCTGTTAGCTTTAAAAGAGAATTATCTGCTTTATAAAACTAAATACTTTGTTTTTTGGCATGATGAACCTCCACCAGCATTGGAAGTTTAGGAGCTAATAATACAGAAGCCCATGTCAAATATGTGAGAGTAGATAATGCGATATTGAGTGGCACTACAAACGGAGTTCGAATCAAGACCTGGCAGGTACTAATAACTTCTTAAAAGAAAAAACCATTTTGAGATTGAAGTTGTGGAGAGAGAAACGATCATCCATTTAATCACTAGAGAAATTAAGAAATATTATGAATTTAATAAAGAGATATTCTTTTCAGAATATATCTGAATTCAGTTACAAACTGAATTCAATCACAATAGAAAATTTTTATTTTGATGCCACCTGGTCTAAATAGGGTAGAACAGGTGGACATGAATATCTGTTTAATTAGCCGAGCCCCTTACAATCACTGCCTTATTAGAGTAGACTTAATTTGAATTCTATGTTTGCTCTTATCAGGAAAAAGATTATTTTGATTATGTTTTGTTCTTGGTAGTATATCAAGAAATTCAAATTTGGATTCTCTCAACAAAAGGAAATCTCCATAATCTTGCCATACTATAAAAAATTGCAAAATGATAGGTACAACAAATAGTTGCTGCTGCTGCTACTATTAACAAAGACAGCAACAGCAGCAAAAATGATAATGCTTGATGTTAACAATATTCCTTAGAGAACTCACCTACATCATTTAATATTTATTGACCCACTATCAGCCAAATCACATGCAAACCTCCAAGTTCATACTTTATGTGCTGATATTCATTTGGACTATAATTGACTGCAAGCAGTGTCTTTTGAGTGAAGACCGCAACTTGTTAAGAAATGGAATATTAAGTGTAAAAAAGAAAATCAGGCAAGAGCAACAGAAAATTTCTAAAACATTCCATATCCAAAAATAACAAACCAGATCTGTAAATATATTTTCCTCAGTAGCATTCACAGATCTTACTAGTCGTTTTTCTCTTTATTATTCTTCATCATCCTTAACCTTCTCATAAACAGGGAGGGCGTGGCCTTGTCAAACACATCTTATTCCAAAACATCATGATGCATAATGTTCCAAATCCTATGAACATTAACCAAAGCTATTGTGACCCCAAGATCCCCTGCCCTCCTGAACAGGTAAGATAGATTAGACATCCATCTCTTACCCACGATATATATTATGTTTACTCTAGTTTTAAAAATTTCTTGCAGAAAACAGCAGTAAAAATAAGTGGTGTCTTGTACAAGAACATAACAGGAACAAGTGCCACGGAAGCAGCTGTGAAATTTAATTGCAGCAGAAGTGTTCCATGTCGCCAAATTGTTATGCAGGACATAAATTTGGTACATGAAGATGGGGGAAACACAACAAGTCTGTGCCAACATGTTCACGGGAAAGAAGTAGGGAAGGTTTTCCCATCTTGTGGGTTTGAGCCTCAAATAGTTTAAAAACAAAAATTGTGTTTGTCCAATAAAACACCAGCAAGTGTGACCAAGCTTTTCAAACCAATCATGTCAATGTTTTTTCCAAGATTTTCATGTCTAATAATGAAAAAATTATACGTGTCTTATAGAAAATTGTTTCCTGAAAGCAACTCTTCCAGATGGTCTATTTCTTCTGGCGGTGTTAATGTAAGGTCCAAACTCGGTTAAGCTATATAGAGATCTCTCCATCGGTAACTCCTTGTTCTTTCTTACAATGCCTTTAAGGAGTAGTAACGGAAACGGCTCGGTTTCAATCGGCCCGCACCGAAATCTTAATTTCGGTTTCGGTTTAGGATTTACTGTTCATCTTTGCTCGAGCACGGGCGGGAGTTTGCCGGGCTCGAGCGCGGGCGGGGCAGGAGCTTGCACCGGCTTCGTGTCCAACCTCGAGGGCTCCGCGCGCTTGTTAGCCTGCCGCCGCTCTCTCGCCTATCTCGCGCCCTCACCGACCTGGCCTCTACTCCCGCAAGCTGAGGCCTGCCTTACACCGAGGCCAGCGCTGTCGCCAATCTAGTTCTGACGTCCTTGTCGGTTTCTATCAGATACTGTTCACGTATATAATATTATTCACGTAACCGTTCATCATTTTTAAAAAATTTTTAAACATATTATAATTTTTTTAATTTGAAGTTAAAAAATAATTGAAATAAAGTTAAATTTTAGTCAAAATATAATAAATAAAAAAATATTTTTGTTGAAACTGAAATGAAAATGATTTTGATCGAAATACGTTGATTTTTTTTGTTCACGTGCATGTGTGCATGACCGTTCTACTGAAAGTAAAGTCAAAAAAAATTTGTATTGGTTTTACTCCCATGTAAATCACTGTCACGAGATTGCGCAGAGCTAGTTATTTTCGTATGTGTATATATGTTTATTTGGATCGTTCAGGTACTGAATTCATAATTTCATATCCAGATGTTTTAAACTCAACTAATGATGATGATAATTAGTTGTATTACATTATAATTAATAAATATGTATGTGTCAATTATATTTTAATAATAAGTTAAATTTGCTTATGTTAATTTTTAATTTTTTAATCATATTCATATTATTTCTCATATATTTTTTATATAGTAATATATAAAAACAGTGGTTAACTATCAAAATTAATTTTAATTAATTAAAATAATATTTAATATTGTGATAAAATTAATTATAAATTCTTTCATAATTTTAAAATTTTTTTAAAATAATTTTCAAAATTTTATTGTATTTTTAATTTAAAATCAAAGTATAGTCAAAATATAGTCAAACTCTGGTCAACACATAATTAATAACTAAAAAAAAAATTTCGGCCGAAATTGAAACTGAAATGACCGAAACGTATCAATTTTATTGGGTGTCAAAACTGAAACCGAAACCGATACTTAAAACCTTGATAAATATGGATATGGCATACTACTTACTAGATAGTTCTAATAGAGATAAAATCTAATTCTCATGATGCATTTCTTTGTACAAAATTTGCATATCAAGAGTTTGTGGCCCAGCTGGTCGTTTGTTAATGGTTCAGACTTCAGCTTATATGAAAAGCACCAAATTCAGGGAAACCAATTAAGCCAATGAAAGTTGTTTTCATCGAGTAGTCTTTTCTATCTATATGACTGAAAAGAGAGACAGAGAGCGAGCGAGAATGAAGAAAAAATGATATGAATCATGATGGTGGATTAATATGTGAAGTAATTAGTCTTCTCATCTCAAGCATCCATTAATTAACACAAACTATCTTATTTTGGACCAAACAATCAAGTAAAATTCTAATCATCAGTGAGATATATGACAAAAACCTAAATTGCAGGGTGTACACTGCTGACATGTCACTTTTTAGAACAACCACAAGCAATAGCTATAAACTTCTATCTAGCAAATAGAAAACTGAACATCAAGATAAATATACAAACAATGAGGACTACACGATGATGGCACTAAAGCCAAGTCTGATCTTTCATCAGCTAATCTTGTCAATATTTGTGTCATCAGATGGCCATATGACTGTTTCAATAAGCCTCTCTCGCATCAATGCCAAGTTTTCATCAGATATCCGTTGGTACATCTTAGCATGGTCACATTTCTGTTCATTAAATGAAGACGACTAAGCTTGCAGTTTTTATATCTCAATCCATTTACAAAAAAGTAGCATGTTGTGCATTACCTTAACCCATTTACCATAAAGGTGAAGTCGTGTTATCATCACTCTTTCAGCTAGCTCTTGCGTCTCCTGCCAAAAGTTTGAGAGGTGTAGTCATTGAAAAATTGCCCTGAAAAAAGGAATTTAAAATTCAATTTATTCTGAGAAAAAAAAATACTTACCTTCCCAAGAGTACGAAGAAAATGTTTGCCATCAGCTGGGTTGTTTGTGGCAACAAAGCTGTTCAAAGATTTTTGTACAAAAATGAGATTTATAGATTCATAAGACAGAGATCATCCATCAGAACAAAGCTAGTAAATATTGAGGATGGTTATCAACTTACTTATAGAACCACATGTACTTTGGTGGATTCATCTCATACAGCTGGTAAAGAACTGTCTGTACAGCCTTCGCTGTGAAATTATTGATAAGTTGCTGCCAACCAAGAGTTCAATAATGTCAAAATCAATTAAAATGATATTAACCTACGACATGTAAATTTAGAAATAACTATTTTAGATTTACAAAATAACTTAGGCCAAAACTCTCAAAATTACTTAAGACAATTTATCCAGTAAAACCTGGTATAAAGGACTTCTATTCTCATTCTAAGGAAAAGTGTCACTGAATGTTGTAATTGTAATCTGCACTAAATGCTGCATCCTCTTCTGCAAGGGTTGTCTCCTAACTTTACTAGTAACTCCAGCATCACACTTCAATTTTCTTTAGCTAGCACTTACTTCGTGCTATACACCTTTCTTCCACTACGTTAACCTCTCTTTTTCTTCCTCATTTTTTCTGAGAAACATGTTCATAGAATTAATCACTTCTAGCCGACTTACAGCTTATGTTCCTGCAATCCCATTTATCATACATCACAAAACTAGCGATTGTTGTGGCACTGTAACACTTTAGCTTCTACAAATCATTAATATCAGATTATCATATAAATGAAATGGAAGACACCAGAATTGAATTAGACATGTTATAATCAATCCCACAAATCCAATCTTAACAAGAAAATAATTTATCATGCTAAAAAAAAAAAAGCCAAACCACTGTGAAGCAATTCAGTTGATATAGGGAAATCAAAAAAAGCTTTAAAAAAAAAAAAAACTGAACAATCCAAACCTCTAAAACCACACTAACGAGAAGAACTCCAGGTTCCACTGACCTCGTGGATATCATCAAATCCCTCTTCGTACTGCCCTGCAATCTCGCTAACAACAACAAGACCCCTCCTTTTCCTCCTCTGCTGCTTCCTCGACCACGCCCTGGCGCGGCACCCGCCGGAAAAAGGACTTCCAAGCTGCGCCGGCGAGCTCCGCCGCTGCCCTGGGTTCCGGAAACCAATAGCGGCGGAAGAAAGCACATATATGGAGCCGAACACCATCGGTTGAGCTCCGGCCATGGATTTGGAGACAGAACAAACACTTGAAGAGTAGAAAGAATAGATTTTTCTTTCAGGGAACCGAGTCTATCGGATGGAGAGGGCCTTGCCTTTGCTTGATTTTTTCCCCTCATTTTTTCTTGGATTTTTTTCGCTTTTTGGATTAATTTGTCGAGAAATAAATATCTGAGGTTGGGGTTTCTTCATAGCAAAATGGAAAAGAAAAGCAAGGGAAATATCGAGATACGTTGGATTTAGACATAATTGTCCTGATTATGAGTAACCCAGCGGAATTTTGTTTCCTTCCAAATATTTTTTCAATAAATTTCTTTCCAGTCAGATTTTTTAGAAATTTCGAGAACGCATGGTCGAGACTTGATGGTTAATGGCCAACGCGGTGGAGCAAAACAAAGATACAGAAGAGCATACAGAAGAGCATGCTCGAAGGCATGAACGCTTCTAAGCCACCGTTTGATTCTGAATTAAAGTTAGAATTAAGATTAAGATATAAATTAAAATATAAAAAAATAATTTGATCAAAATTTTAGTATTTAACTATTGATCCAATTAAAATTATTTTTGGACTATTTTACTTTCGAGCTATATTTAATCCGTCGTCTTCTTCTTGTTTGGATCTCGCAAATCCTAAACGCCCAATCGCGATGGTCGTCGATCCTGAGTTCCATCCAGCTCTTGTCGGCGGTGACCACCTATCGCTCCTCGTCCCCGTCGACAACCCTCTCGCCATCATGTTCGACCACCTCCAAGCCTTCCTAGCTTTTTTCAGCTTCCATCACGTCTCATTTCACTCTTGTCGATTGGGCACCGATTGCTGCCAGAGACGGCGATGGGGTCCATTGTGAGCCATGCAGCCGCTTCTCCGCCGCCTTTGGCGCAGTCCATCAGCCTCGCTGTAGCGCTGCAGCCAAAGTCGATCGAGGAAGGCCCTTGCCCAAGAGCCGATCGAAGAAGGGGGAGCTACATAATGAATTGGAGGAGAGGAGTATGGCGAAGAAGCAGCCCAAGACGTAAACTTTTACACCTCCAACCGAAATTCGACGGATTTCTCACTAACTAGGGCTTGTTTTTTGGAGAGCTTCTCCGCAGATGTCTCTACGCCGTTGATCAAGGTCCGCTGGAGTGAGATCACGAGAAGAGGCACGGAGGAAAAGGATTGGGGATGGAATAAAACAACAAATTAGGATTTCGTGGCTATCGGACGAGATATTCACCGTGGCTATTGAGTCTAATGACATTTTAGTCCTTTTACAATTAAAATTTAATTAAATTATATAATATTAATTTGGTCAAATTTTGAGTGTTTTGATAATAAATAAATTAGTATAGAATGATTCTGATCTTAATCCAAAAACAAACGATGCCGTAGGCTTGATGGCATGGGGAGCCGTTGCGAAAGCTTGATGGCACACCTGAAATGGCTTGAAACACATATTTAAAGGTTCGTTGGAACAGAAAAAAGAAAAGATAAATAGAATGGAGACAGTAAACATATGTTGAAGGCTTGAAGGCTTGAAGAGATTTGAAGGAAATTCGGAGAGGGCTTGACGGAAGACGAAGAGACGGGAGGGAGGAGCGGGAGGAAACAGAAGCCGACGTATCCGCGCGTATTGCGCGTGTTTTATCGCAAGAAAAAGGAACAAAGCAAAACTCTGTCGACTCGTGAAGCGCGAGTCGACTCGGGAATCAGCCCGATTCAACCGATCCACCAAAACCAATGCAGGGGTGAATCCGTATTGCTGGGACCCATGAATCTGTTGAATCGGACGAGTTAACTCGCGCATCGTCCGATTTGTTGTAAATAATTGTGGTTTATCTATTAGAGAACATAATTATGATAGGATACATTTTTATGGAGCATGAAGCAAGGCATTCAAGGCATGGCTGAGCAGGCTGTTTCCTTCCAAATAGAGAAGATGGGCAATCTCCTAATACAAGAATCTATCTTCTCGCATCATCGATGATGCCTTCGTGTTGATGTCTTGCGAAGGAACTGGTCCAGAGATGAGCTTGTGCAAGTTGTCCAACAGGAAAGATGATGGAAATTAAGATCAGTGAATGTCAAATATATCATGTGATCATGTGATCATGCGATGGCAATAGAACATTACAAATTACAAGTTATTTTGTTCTTTTTGCCTTTATTTCTTGAAAAAAGAAATCAAAAGAGATCAGCTTCACTTGATGGGAAGTGTTCTACTGAATTCTTGACTAAGCCAATGTTTTATAGCGAGATATACAACTAATTAAGGAGTTGAGTTTAAGTAGTCTTTTATTATTTGTATTTGATTTTGATTAACAGAATATGAATAGTTTTGAAAAAGTATGCTACTCCTTTTTTTCCTTATCTCATCAAGTTTGAAATAAGAATAATATAAACTATATTTTTTTGTAAAATTATGACCTATTTAGGTCCTTCGGTTTGTCATATCAAATATCTTTTTTGTTCTCCATGAGATGCCTGAAGAGGTAGAGCACTTGTGAGGAAGTGAATTGTGTTTGCATCCTCCACCTGTGGTTTGCAAAATCTAATCCTCTGGCATTGGGATAAGCAACCAGCTAAATAATCTATATCCTTTTGTGTATAATTAAAGAAAATGATTGGAAAATTGAATAAAAATTGCATTTTAATTTTGTTTGCATCGGTGTTTCACTTGTTGTCTTTGCTCGATTGATGTGTTGCGGAAGAAAAGTTGTGATTCCCAACAAATTTGATTTTGTAAGTGGGGTTTTTGTTTGTTCATTGACGTCTTCCATAAGAACAGCTGAGCAAATATAATGGTATATAATGTCATGTGTTCTCGAATGTTTTCTATTAAACATACTAATAATATTAACGAATTCGGATAATCTGATATGATATGATAAGCCATAAATAGACAGAATTAATATTCATGGTGGCTTCGAAATTGTGCGACATATGTTTGATCCAACCCTCTTTCTCATGAGGATCAACTCCTAATACATGTACCACAGATTTCAATAGACGCTTGAATCTTGTACCAAACTTCTCCTTCCTCCCTCCAGGCCCTTGGGGAGGTCGACAGACATCTTAAATGGAACCAATCCCTTCATAGTCGCATGATGCAAATTGGAAGCTTCTCTAGTTATTGGAAATCCTGAAGGAATAGGGTAGCGAGCTTTCTCATCGCCTTGCTCACCAGCTCCCAGTTTTTCAGCTAAGCTGAACTTGGAATGACCATATGTTGCGACCGAGGAAACCCAACTGCAGAGCATGGAGGAAATCATTCCGGGCATGTTCCCGCCAGCCACTGCCCGTTTAACCTTAACGACAGAAGATTGTAATAGCTCGGAAAGAACTTGGGGTCCATCACGGAAGGCATGGGAATACAGCTCCCTGAACTCCTCAATCTGACAAGGTTATTGAATTCTTTGATTAGGTTGTTTATTTTGGCTCAGATTAAAGTTTTTCACAGTGCATGATCCTATAGATCTAGCATAGAAATGTTACAAAGCGAAATCAGATTCATGTTTCTTTCAAGGACATTTGGGCTTAGAAGGAAAATTGGTTGAGCGAACCTCCATCTTCCATAGGCAATCTTCGATATCTACAAACTATAGACATGAGAAAAAGTGGCATCTGTGATGATCCCAAATGCACTTTGGACCGTAGAAACTGTGGGTGAGATTCACACATCCAATAATGTGGAAATCAATGCATCACAATGCTGACCACCAACATCTCAAAGCTAAATTTTGCAGAGTATTGAAGTCATAGGCCAATGCACTATCCATGCCATTGAAGAGTCTGGATCACCTCGTCTTCTGAAACTGGAACTAGACTGAAATTTGTCAACCAACAGCGTCCTTCGAGTAGACATGAGTCATCTTGAACGAAGATTCAATGCCGGTACTTGAGAAGCTGCCATATCTAAGAGAACTAGTTCTAATTGAAGCACGCCAAGGGAAGCAGATGACTTGTTCAGCAGGAGGGTTCTCACAGCTGCAATTCCTGGACATGGGTTTGGAGGATTTTGGGGAATGATAAATAGCGGCGTGTGCGATGCCTTCTCTCAAAACACTCAAGAGCTTGGAAGGATCTCCAGATTGGAGGCAGTTCCCCAAGGATTGCAAGGTCTGACCACACTTCAATCATTGGAATGATTCTCAGGAAGAGGTAGAAGACCAATGCAGAAGCTTGGAGCAAAATACAGCATCTGCCTTATATTCATCAACAGCCACAACGTGGACGACTAAATTGATGAAGACACTGATGAACCTGGTTGCCAACGAGATCAAGAGATGCCAATACAAACTTTCATTCGGTTCATTTGCTCTTATTTCTAAAAACAAACAGCTTCACTTGATAATTTGGTACAGTATTCTGATCAAAGGTGTCTATTGAGAGCCTGATGAGATATGATTCACAGTAAGATATACGGTTCACGAGGAGTTAACAGCATGGTTGCTCTCAATTTGTGCCTCCAAGGGAGGGATCATTCCCATGCGCTTCCGTTTTTCGTTTTCTTTTGTTGTTTCCATTCAAAGAGAAAAACAGATAGCCTCCATGCACATTTTGCTACAAGCAAGGGCATTGTTAACAGATGTACATTGAAACATTTGAAATGAGCAAAGTTCTTTTTATATACAATACTACAAGTTGCATGTTGGTTGATAACAAGTTCTGCAATCGATTTAACAGCTGAAAAATTTTGAATCTTGTACCAATGTTCTTCCACTTGAGCCATCGCCACAAGCTACACAGACAGCTTAAACAGAATCAATTTCATTTGATATGTTTTATACTCATTATTTTTTGTGCTAATAACTAATGTTGATTTATATGCACAGTGGCCGCCAGGATTTTGTGCCATTCATATGGTAGGAGTTGTAGATTGTGTATTACAATATCCTCAGGGCCACCACGTATATAAAACAACATCAATTATCAGCACAAAAGATAATCGGTATAAAAAATTTAAAAAGAAATTAATCATAAACACACAAGGAGGACAGCGAGAAGAAGTCGAGGACAGTCAAGATCTCAGCTTCAACTTTGACAAGATTAAATCTGGAAACGAAAAGGAAAAACACAGAAATCCTATGGATTTCTTGGCGTTCTACAGACCACAGAATTTAAAAGGAAAAACAAAGAAATCCCATGGATTTCTTGGCGTTCTACAGAGCACAGAAGTTAAAAGGTGCAAACTTTGCAAATCAAATTAGAGTTACAGACCCTGGAGATCGTTGAAGAGCAAAAAAAAAGTCTTCAGAAGACCAAGTTGCAGTGAAATTTGAGCTGAAATGGGACGCGAGAAGATGAACAGACCAGAGACTTCCGAAGAGGAAACAACAAGGCTGGATCTTGGATTGGAGGATGGCTAGAGCATGGAATTGGGACAGATAACTCTCAGTGTTCTGTATGCTCCTGTGGTGCCCGAGTCCAGTTAAGTGTTTCTTTCACCCACATGTGGGTGCCTGAATTCAGTTCGGTGTTGCTTTCACCGTCGCCATCTCCAACCAACAGGTTAGTATTTTTTTTTTCCTCCACATGTGGGTGCCTGAATTTAGTTTGGTGTTGCTTTGACCATCGGCATCTCCAACCAACAATTTAGTATTTCTGTCATCCACATGTGTGTGTGTGTTTGCGCCTGAATTCAGTTTGGTGTTGCTTTTCACCCTCGCCATCTCCAACCAACAGCAGAAAAACTGTCAATCTCATTCAGAAGGTCCCTGGATCGATGCTTTTTGTAAATTGCTTCTGAATTTAGTGTCTGTAGTTAACACCTTTCGATTCATTCTGAACCCATGCTGAAGTCCTTGCATTTTTTTTTTTTGCCGGAAAACAGTTGTCTTTTAAACATGATAAATCAACGGAGTGTGCGAGTAACAAAAGTATGATTTTCCTAAATGTGCTTTGAAATTACAGTTGTATCAACTAACCCATTACAGTAACTAAAATCATGAATATGAAGAGAGGACCATGTCCTTGACCATTGAGATCTCTTGCATTTTTCTATAGCGAAGGCAACCGATTGCATTCGGATTTTTCAAAGGCTCTTTTCTCTTCAAAAATCTGTGATCCTCTTCAAATGTTTCTTTGCCACGATATTGGAAGTTGCAAGTTCAAGCAAGCAATTGCAAAATTAAGTGACAACAACATATGAAAAAGTATACATACAAGCAGTACCTTCAAGCTTCCCAGGACTTCACCAACACCAAGAGACTCACCCCTGAGACAGGTACCTTGCAATCCTGACCATCATAAATGACCATGCCCTTGATTTCCTCTGGTAGCTTATCAAGACAACAATCAATAGCTTAAAAGGTAGAAAAGATATTGGCACACCAACGAGGAAAGTATGACCCTATGTTTATCATTCCAAATTGTGAGAAGCATATCAAATTCAGCCTTTCGTTTTTCAAGATCATCCATTCAACACATTGATATTTTCCGTCAAAAATTGTTGACTCGAATCATGCACCTATGGATTAACTTTGTTGGGAGAGTCGAAAAAATATCAAGCTAAATCAATATAGTAGATTAGACATTAAAATATCCCAAAGTCTAAACTCATAAAATATGAGTCTTTTCCACTATATATATTAAATTCTATCTATCTAATATTCGACGTAAAATTAATTCATCACACCTGACATTATAATAATCTCTTCCTTCAGATGTGATTTGACCACATCAATTTTAATAGTCTTAATTAAGAACTCTTTTACTCGACCAGTTTCAACGTATGATTCATACTAACAGGTGTTTGTCTCAATTTTTTGATTTTTTTTTTTAGCTGAAACTAACATACGACTCAATTTAGACGCATCATCACGATACTTTTTTACTTAATCAATTGTACTGTGTAACCCATATTAACGAGGTTTTATCTCAATTTTTGATTTTTTTTTTAATAGAGACTAACATACGATTCAATTCAGTCGCATCATCACGATAATTTTAATTTTAAAAATTTGCATAACTTCAAACCTAAAGCTCTAATACCACTTGTTGGGGGAATTGAAAAAGTGTGAAACTGAATTAATATAATGAGCGAGACACTAAAATATCTGAAAAACCTAAGCTCATATAATATAAATTTTTTTCACTGTATGTATTGAACTCTATCTATCTAACATTCGATATAAAATTAATTAAGCATAACTAACATTATAACACAACTCTTCCAATGTCTTCGTTCAATCATACAAGACCACATCTTGATTAATGCACTTACTCAATCTCATTATCTCTAGAAAAAGATGCAAAATAGAGAAACAATATTGTACATCCTCGTAGTTCAATGCAATATTTTCATACACATTCTTTTTCCTCTAATTGCCAATTTATCGTCTCTGATTGTTAAGTATTATATATGATGCCTTCTTGATGGAAAGAAATCCACCGCATTTATTTGCAAGTTGTCCACCAACATCAAGCAAATCCCCTAGGCAGCTTGTATCAACATTTTGATTTGGAAATGCCTTCTCAAGGGGGAGCTCCAAACTCTCATCCTCATTCAAGAGCTGGAGTTCATCAGGGGTAATGCCCAGGTTTGCAAATGCAAATATCAAACTTGTGCGAGGCATTTTTTTATTGTCATACAACTTGTCTGCAATGGTGGTCTTCCCGATGCCTCCAATTCGCACAATGGACATGACTGGTTGTTCTGATGATAAAGCAGCTGTGCTAGCAAATATCTCATGGATTTTTGCTTTTATCTTGTCAATCTCCACAACACCACCATGGCAAGCTTTCAACTCAAAAGGCATGAGAGCGTACCTCTTCCTTCTTTGACGGTGCTTAACTTTCAGAAGTAAAGTGTCGATGATGTCTTCCACTTGGTAAGCGACTTGTATGATGTCCCTGACCCAGCTCTTCTTCACCCTCTCGTGTTCCTTTGTCCGGAAGCACTGCATCTGTAGTAGGTCTCCTTCCGCTCACTCGACATGATCCAGCACTCCATACAAGAAGAAGATGGCTTCTTGGTACAAGAGGTTTCCAAGCTTGGGCACCATGAATGAAACTGAGACTGCAGATTGAACCATCCCTCCCTCTCTCTCTCTCTCTCTCTCTATCTCTCTCTCTCTCTCTCACACACTCGACGATCAATACAACACCGATTGAATAGGATTTGAGAAGATGCAGAGAGGAAAGGAAGGGGAAGAAAAAGATGCAGAAAAGAGAAATCGATGGCCGAAAGTCTGCTGTTAAGTCGTGGAAGGAACGATAATTCATTTGTTTACTACTCGACTCGTGTTCATAATGCGCCGGTCAAACTTGTTAACGTATTTCGGATACAATGATTCCCAAGGAAAACTAAAAAAATGTTTATGAGAAGATGTGAGGGGATTTCCGCATAATTCCCTGTAAATTGTCCTATATTTTTTTGCCAAAGAAATTGAAACACTTCGATTTTTCTATTCTAAAATCTAGGAAAATAATTTATTGCGAGTTAAATTTACCAGATTGGACGTGTGAAAAAAAGGTGGTTTGGTGTTTTTTTATCTAAAATAGATCAAAACCAAGAGAAATTGAAATTTTCGAATCTATTTTTGTTAGAAAAAAGTTTAAGGAGTTTTTTTGCAAATAAATCAATACCACAAATGGCTTTATGCAAATAGAGAAAATATATGTAGTTTCATATAATAAAATAACAAGGTGAGGGGAAATAATTAAGGGTCGTTTCGATTACCATTAGCAATGACAATCATTTAAATTACACCGTCAGCATTCCATAAAATCTGTTTAAGGGGAGGACAGGGACACTAAATCCAAGTTAAAATCCAATTAATCAAACCAAGGATTAGCATATATTAATCATTTTTTTCTGATTAAATGCTTTAAAAAAGTTGATTCCTCTGCATGCTCCGAATCTCAACAATTACCAAAAATTCAGAACATTTTGATATGTTAAACAATCATTTTAATATG
The DNA here is from genome assembly GCA_005019695.1 of Trichopus zeylanicus subsp. travancoricus. Lineage (NCBI taxonomy): Eukaryota > Viridiplantae > Streptophyta > Magnoliopsida > Dioscoreales > Dioscoreaceae > Trichopus > Trichopus zeylanicus. Next base: position 210,552 of record RXID01021780.1, on the reverse strand, counting down.
TTTTAATTTTCGTCCTTCTAACCTAGAATAAGAAAAATAAAAAAAAGATGTTCTAAATGTAATATGTGAGCTTAAGCAAAACAAATGCAAAGATTATTGTAAAAACTATAACATCATACCAAAAGCTTAGACCAATTCACAAAATAGTAGTAACACCAATTAAAACAAACCCTAAGGGCATACACCCAGTAGATTATGCTTACTACACAAGTCCTAGAGTCCATATTGCAAATAAGAAACTCAAGAGGCACAAAGCAAAACTATCAACCATCACATCCCATCCTCCTTCAAGCTTCCACATTCTCAACTTCAATGACGGTCTTTGTGGGTTTGGCAAGAAGATCTGTGAATTCCTGGAACGGCGAACGAGAGAAGCGAGTGTCCAACCAGAAATCAGGTGTCAAGAAGCCATAGGTCTTCATGAGGCACTGGAAGGTCGCCTGAGAGAAAACAAGTGGCAAAAGCAATCAATTAAAAGGTTGGTGGAGAGAACTCTCTGACCAACATCTCTCACAAAACAGAGTTCCAATTTTACAGTACTAATAGTAAAACAGCAATACATCAAAAATTCACACAACAGATAGCCCAAAAATAAAGGATATTGCTCTAAGACCAACGAAAATTAAGCTCTTTTCCAGCTACAGGACATCAGTCGGAAATCAAGTAAAATTTAGTCGACACGTTTCCAATTACCTTTCCAGCAAAATCTACAAAACATATACACACTAGATGCATAGCTCAAGCGACACAATAAAAAATGTGAGAGTTTCAAAATATAAGAAATCATTGACTATGATGACAACCCTACACCAATTATTCTTACAATATTATTTTTTTCAACTATCTACGAAATTGCATCGTATAATGAATAATGGAAGAAACCAAGTGATCATCCCTATAGACTCTTTACCAAAGCTATTCAGTTAAACTACACTAAACAGATGTTTGCAATAAGAAGCAAACAGTGATATAAAGGGGGAACTCCAAATGAGATCGACCAAAGCTTGATCAAGCAGATAAATGTACAGAAAAATATCAATGAAAAAATTGACAGCAGGATTCCAACATTGTTAACAATGAAATCATAAGGACACAAGAAAAATTGCCTACAAACTGGAGTAGCATGACAGTAAGTAGGATCAGAACCATTAACAGACCTAAACAAAACGAAGAACGATAATTTTCTATCTCTGCAAAGTAAACTCAAACGTCTCCAAAGTAAAGAATCTAGATAAATGGATTCAAACTTTCCACTGACAAATGAAAATCCAAAGGTTTTGCAACTAGACAAATAAGCATCTCAACATTAATTAAGTCAATATGCTTCATACTGTGTTGTTATTCAAATTATGTGATATATTGATCTCACAATGAAAACTCATAAAATGCAATTTTTTTCAAACTATAATCAGAACTCCATCAAATAATAGCAGATCCCCGGGACTCGAGATGATGCATCAACATGCTATAATTTCAACATTGAAAACCAAAATCCTATAAAAAACAGCAAAATCAACCAATAACAAACAAATCAGAAGTTAAAAGAACAACAGGTGACATAACTTGAATCTACCAACCATACCAAAAATACATATATAATTTCCATAAACCATAAAAACAGAGAAACAGCAACCAGAGATTCAAATAAAGAGAGAAAATCAGATACCTTCACAAAGTTTCCAAGAGTCTTGGTTGAACCACGAGAGGACGTATAAACATCTTCAATCCCAGCAAACTGCAGCACCTTCTTCGGAACCCTAGCCGCAACGATCCCCGCCCCACGAGGAGCCGGCACCATCCTCACAATGACTGATCCGCACTTCCCAGTGACCTTGCAGGGCACGGTGTGGGGCAAACCGATCTTGTTCCCCCAGTAGCCCCTCCTCACGGGGATCACCGAGAGCTTAGCGAGTATGATCGCCCCGCGAATCGCAGTGGCGACCTCCTTGGAGCACTTCACGCCGAGCCCGACGTGCCCATTGCTGTCGCCGACGACGACGAAGGCCTTGAACCGGGTCCTCTGGCCGGCGCGGGTCTGCTTCTGCACCGGCATGATCTTCATCACCTCGTCCTTCAGGCCGCTGCCGGGGCCTCCGATGAGGGTCTCGATGATCTGGTGCTCCTTCACTGGCAGCGAGTGGAGGTAGATCTGTTCCAGGCTCTTGATTTTTCCTTCCTTCACGAGGCGGCCCAGCTTCGTCACGGGCACCCACTTCTCCTCCTCGTCGCGGCGGCCGCCGCGCCTGCCGCCCCGGCGATCGCCGCGGCCTCTGTCACCACGGCCGCGGCCGAAACCGCGCCCGAAGCCGCCACGGTCGCTGCCTCTCTCCGCCATATTTGTGAGAACTAGGATTTGGGTTTAGGATAAGGGTGCTTTCGGCGGCGCGGGAGTGAGATGAAATAATAGAGAAGGCGTTAGGGTTTCCGAGGAATATGGTCACTGTCCGGGTGAAGTTACCGCTTCCAAATGCCGTTGGGTCAAATGATCTTGGCCTCATAATTTGGGTTCGTGTCGGTTTGTGGGGCACGATGGTGAATCACAACCGTTGGATTTGGTTAAAGCGGAATATATATATGCGGTAATTCAAAAAAATATTTTTGGCCTAATAATAAATACTTACATGAACTATATAAAATTGGAGGGGTAATTCGTTAAATCCGTTTAAAATGAGTAGGTAAAATTGTCCATGTATTTAAGTACAATATCCTGAAATATGGGTAAAACCAATGCAGCTAAAGCTGATTATTTAAATATTTTTCAGATATTAATTGCTTAATGCTTTGTTATTAGTACTATTGGATGCTAAGTAGCCACTTAATCTCTTACACAAATAATACTGCAACAAAATTCCATTAAAATTCTTCATAAATTAGAGCATGAACATCCAAGCACAGTAAGCACAGACAATCTGCTGAGCGATATAGATATAGACAGCAAAGGCAAAGCTCATCAGGAACAGGTCCTTCCAGTCCCCCTTCTCCTTGGAGCTCAGGTTCCTCCTCAGCTTCTCTGCCTCGCCGAACAGACTCACCAAGCTCCACCTTCTCTTCTCCTTCTTCTCCTCCTTGTTATCTTCTTTCTTCTCAGGCTTCGTCTGTTGTTCGCCGCCGCCATGTGAAGGATCGGCGTGGCTCCGGCAAGGTAGAGGAGCTCTGGATCTTGAGATGGGTCTGCGTGGCCTTGTGTTGCTTTGCTTGAGGTGGAAGGAGGGGTTGAGAGAGAGAGAGAGAGAAGTCATGAGAGATCTGTGTTGGTGAAGATGGAGACGAGGGCACGCAGAAGTTGGAGAAGCATCTCAAAACAAGTATCTCCAAGCTATGGTGTCAGTGGTGGGCCACCCCTGAGCGCTTTCCTTTGACCCCTCTGTTCTGGGTCAGGGGCAGAGCTATAGAAGCAGTGACTAACCAAGAGAGTAAAAGTGATGACCACGATTAGTACGACTAATAGTCATAATTAAATTAAAAAATTTTATTAATAAATCAACTGTCTTATTACAAATTTAGAAAAAAACGACTTCCCTTATAAGTATTAACAAAAAACACGCACTTTATATTATAAATTTACAAAAACTATCTTAATTTAAATATTAAAAAATATTATAATTTAATTTAATTTTATCAATTAAATTAATATAAAAGATCAAATTATTTTTATTTAATTTTATTTTGGATTACCAATTTATAATCATCGAATAATTGGTATAATAAAAGATCAAATTATTTTTATTTAATTTTATTTTGGATTACCAATTTATAATCATCGAATAATTGATATAATAAAATTGAATCTTAAATTTTTGGTTTTATAATAACAAATAATTAATTTTTTATAAAAATAAAATAAAATAATTTTTTATATTAATTTAATAGTTTTTAAAATTATAATCAAATAAGAATAATTTATTTTTTATATTAATTTTAATTAGTAAAATATTAATTAAAATAAAATATTTTTTAAATATTTTAATCAAGGTGATTTTTTATAAATTTATAATATAAAATCAGTGATTTTTTACTAATAGTGAGAAAATAAGTAAATTTTAAAAATTCATAATAATATAGATAATTTCTTGATAAAAACTCTTTAATTAATAAAATAATTGGTATCTGGATTTTACAAATATAGTTAGTTTACTCTTGCTCGTGATCAAATCGTGTACAAATTAGGGATAATTTTGAAATTTCGTTAACAAAAATCTCTAAATGCTAACCACATTTTAACACAGATCTTTATGTTAGTAATGATCTTCTTTTTTGTTAATTTACAATGATTTCTGTAAATAAGATGAACTTCACTGGAAGAAGAAAACTTATACAAGTAAATTGGAATCATGGGACATCTGTTAATTTAATATATTCCATGTGGATATTTGTAAAAACCCCCAACATATTTCTTTGTTTGAGACGAAACAGAACAAAAAGAAACCCCTCTAGGGCTGCTCTTCAACAACTACGCCATTGTTCGCCACCTTGCCATTCTCACCCTTCTCATTTCCGGCGCGGGCGACATCGACATCCATGTATCGCTTCCAAAACCAATGCTTGCTCCAGACGCGCTCCGACATCTCCTCAATGGGCACGTTCTTCGTCTCCGGCAGAAGGAAGAGCACGAAGAGCGACATGAGCACCACCCACCCGGAGAAGAAGAGGAAGATGCCGTATTTGAATTTGCAGAGCATGGAGAGGAAGGCCTGGGCAATGACGAAGGTGAAGAGAAGGTTAAAGCACACCGTCACGCTCTGCGCCGCCGACCGCACCTCCAGCGGGAAAGTCTCGCTGGGGATCAGCCAACCCAGCGGTCCCCACGACCATGCGAACGACGACACGAACACGCAGATCATCACCACCACCAGCACTCCCCACCCGTGACCCAGCTTGTTCGACGAGTCGGTCACCTTCGCAGCATAGAAATCAATATTATGCGAATGTAAACGGATGAATTTGCGAGGTGGAAGATTTATATGCAAATATGATGGTTTTGCGAGAGTATATATGCAATGTCTAACAAGAATGTTTGGACTTTGGAGCCTGACCTTGAGGCCGAGGATGATGGCGATGACGACCTGAGAGATGAACATCTGGACGCCGGCCTCGAGGAGGAGGACGCGGCGGCCGAGACGGTCAACGACGAAGATGGAGATGATGGTGGAGACCACGTTGACTGCGCCGATGATAACGGCGGAGTACAGCGAGGCGTCGCCGCCGAAGCCCAGAGTGTTAAAGAGTACCGGCGCGTAGAACATGATGGCGTTGATGCCGGTGAACTGCTGGAACAACTGTTTTGGTTCGGAAAAGAGATGCAGTCTTATTAGTTTACAAATCTAAATAAAACATTTGATGGGTGGATTTGCAAACCTCACAAGAAGTTGGAAATCAATACAGAGAGTCAAGTGTGGCATATGAAAAAAAAAAAGCAACAGGAGGTACCTGGAGGAAGATGGCGATGACGAGCTGGGGGCGGTGGCGCCGGTGGAGGAGCTCGAGGAAGGGGTGCTTGACCTGCTGCGCCACGCGGCTGGCCTCGACGATCTCGTCAAACTCCGCCTCGACGTTGTCGGTGCCGCGAATCTTCTTGAGCACCGCCTTGCCCTGCTCCATCCGACCGCGCTCGACGAGGCTGTTGGGCGTGTCCACGACCATCAGCGACCCCACAAGCAACAGAAGCCCCGGCAAGCCGGCGAGCCCCAGCGACAGCCTCCATCCCCACACCTTGATCCTACATTCAAAATGTTCGATGAAATGTCTCAACGAGAATGACGTCCACAAGATGTTTTAATGAAATGTCTCAACGAGAATGACGTCCACAAGATGTTTTAATGAAATGTCTCAGTGAGATACTATATCCGTCCATAAGGTGTTTGGTGAAATGTCTCAAAAAAAAAAAAACCAAAAAAGCACGTAAGGTGTTTGATCAAATGTGTGAGAAAGGAAAAGAGGGTTTTACTTGGAAGTGCCGTAGTTGACAAGGTTAGCGAAGAGGATGCCGATGGTGACGTTGAGCTGGAACAAAATGTTGAGGCCTCCCCGGATTCTCGTCGGAGCGATCTCAGACAGAAACAGTGGAACAGCCTGCGGCCGGTGGCAGGTATGTGTCAGATTCAGCAAAACGCGATATTCTTAATGTAAATTCTTGATATACAACATAGATCTTTTGTCTCTTTTTTAGAATGTGAATTGTTTTTTATACTAAAAATATCTAAAATATATACTTGTCGGTCTATAAAATCAAATTATTCTAAAGAACATGTCACATCAATTCTTGAGAATCTAAGACTGGCTGATTGCACAGGTGTTTTGCTTTGCGTTCTCTTTTTCTTTTTCTCCGAGGAAAAAGAATAGAAGACAAAATAGCTTTTAGGTGAGAAAATGATCCCATTAAGAAAATTGGAGGTAGCCACACGTGGTTGGAATTCCAGGTTTCCAATTTATCTCGAGTTTGAAAAAAGTTGGAAAAAATGACTTCCTTGACTTCCGAAGGATAAGAAAATACGACTTTCGGGTTCTGATTCCCCATTTTCCTTCACCACATTTCCATCCATCAAAGCTTTGTTTTCTCATAATAATATACTATGTATATATAAATACAATTTCAACGAGTCCAGTTTGAACGAACTCATCCTAATTCGACTACAAAACTGCTATCTCAAGTTCGGTTTAATTCTATTTATGAACTCAAAACGAAGGAGCTGAAATCGAGTTTAAGCTCCAAGTGAAATTTTAAAATTTTAATCTTAATTTTTTTTAAAACTAATTAATATAAAAATATTTTAAAAAAAAATTGATATTAACATTATGACTTAACATTCAATAATTCTTATCAAACATTTTAAAAATATATAGTAATATAAAATTACGTCTGAGTTTTTAAGTTCGAACACGATGAGATCGGAGTTCCGAGTCCTCTTGTTAAGAAAACAAGATTAAACAAGCTGAACGCATGCAGCTCGTGAGTCTGAGCAAAATTGACACATCTAAACATTACCCGATGATCGAGTGATTGGGCTTATGAGAGCAACTGACCTGATTGGCGAACCCTACACCACAACCGAGGAGGAGGCGACCCACGATGAGCATGGCGAGGTCCTGAGCGGCGGCGTTGAAGGCGACGCCAATGGTGAAGAAGATGCTGGCCAAGAGCATAGTCATCCTCCGCCCGAGCCGCTGGGTGGTGTAGGACGCGAAGAACGTCGCCGTCAACCCAGCCAGGTACAACGACGAGGTGAACAGCTGCAGGCCTTGGTTGTCATACTTGCAGTAGTTTTTGTTCGCTCCGGGCTGGTTTTTCCGCCTGTAAACCTCCCGGAAGAACTTCTTCAGAAAATCGTTCATAGACGTCACGCCACCTACGATACGGAAAAACATTAAAATTAAAAAATACAGTAAAAATCATATTTGGCCATTATTTTCTAAAACACGGTAAAATTCATATTCTCAGAAGTTGAAGGAGTACTCACCGGAGACACCGTTATCATATCCGAACATAAGGCCGCCGGTGGCGGCCATGATGCAAGAGATGATCACGATAGGCGTGATCTTCGCCTCGAACCGCGTGTCAGCGCCCGCTGACACCGAGAACCCTCCCGCCATTCTCGTAACTTCACCGGTGTCCGATAACCAGAAGGCAAGAGCAGCCGAGAGAAGCGAAGCAACCTCTGTACCACAACGAGACCTTCGGAAACGAGTCAAGGGCATGCTCACATATATGTAGAGGAGCCAAATTTACTATTGACTAGTGACATCTCGATTTTATGCCACGTGTCACGGTCGGAATGCCCGGGTTCCCGACGGCTGGGCGGTCAATCAACGGCTCTTGAGAGCGTCATCATCTTTGATCGGAAGCTTGAGATTCGCGCGCGTGGGACGACCTTTTTTCATGCGATTCACATTTCTTTTGTTTATTTTATTAAATAATTAAACTGTGCCAAATGCGACTTTCATTGCGGATGACAAGCGGAAATATTGTTGTTACGTGCATGAGATTTTTCCGGATAAGCTTCACAAGCCTTTTTTTCGACTATGCAGTCGATTATTTTTGACCATTTTATATTCGATAGCTGATCTCGCATTTATTTATATTAAAATTTTAAATTTCGATCGAAATATTTTGATTTTTAATTAAATTAAAATATTATATATATATATATTATATTTTTATCGTTCGAAAATAATTTCTGATTATCACATTTTACGTTATTTTTTACCAAAAAAATTATTTAATAATTTTAAACATATAGATGCATTTTTTTTTCCTTTTTCGATATTTTTTTAAATATTATTAAATTTAAAATAATTTGATCGAAACGAAGACGAATTGATTTCGACTGAAAAGATCAAAAAATATTGGTTTTAATAAATATTGAAATCGGTCTCGAAATTAAAACTCAAAATCTTAGTTATATATATGACCCAATATCTTATTTGAGAAGAATTACACTTAACGGAATATCTATAGACTACAAAAAAAAAAAAAAACTTTTTATTAAATTTTTAAAAAAATTTATTCAACATTCAAAGTTTACAGTTAAATAATATTTCTAGAATATCGGCACCAAAAAGTCGTAAAGCAATTGATGCATCCTAATCGCAATCGAAACTGAGAACAAGTTTGGATAAAAAAATCTGCAGGTTGCGTTTGCCTGCTCGAAAATATGAACTACGGAGGTTTGGCTTTTCTTATTAATAGCTTAAAAAAAAAGGAAGAAGAAGAATTGGTTTAACTGGTTTGACTTTGACTCGGAGGCGCAATACAAGTCAACGTTAATTATCCGTGCGACACTTGGTTAACATGTCACGTTAACAGGTCTTTGGTTTTGTGAATAAAAGATCAAATTCGCTTGCTTTCTAACGAAGAATAGTCAAAATAATTGAAAGCCCATATATATATATATATATATATGTGATAAGAGTTCACGACAATTACGTGGCATTCGATAGGCCTACACGTGTATCGCGGAAAATCTTTATTTTGGTAACTATATTTTTTATACATAATGAGTACAAAATGATAACTAAAATTGATGCTAAACACCGACCAAATGAATATTTTTTTTTATTTAATCAAAGGAAGGAAGATATATTCCACAAACTTTGATCATGAGAAAAAAAAATTCTGTCAACAAAAACAAAAGAAGAGACAATGAATACTAAGAAAAATATGAATTATGCGATTCATCGATTTTACATTAATTCCCTAAAATTTGTTTTATTTATCAAATCTTTTTTACAGTTTCAGTATTTACTTATATTTTCATTTTTTTAAAATTTATTATTCACAATCCCTTATTGATATTTAATTAAAAAAATTTTCAAAAATTTTACTTTTATCATATGCAATTTTATAACTAAACTTCTTAAAATTCTTAACTTCTCACCCTCCAACCTTTCTCTCAAATATTTATAAATAAGCCCTCATTTAAAGTTTACATTATAATTTTTATATTTATACATTTATAAGTAGACCTCTTGAATATTTTTTAAGTTCAAATTTTAATATTTTTTAAATAAAAATTTACAAAAAGGACCTTAAATATTTTAAATTTTTTACAAATAAACTCTCCATAAAAACTTAAATTACAAGTTTAATATTTATATATTTACAAATAGACCCCTCAAATATTTCTATTTATAAATAAATTCAAATTTTATCATTTCTTAAATAAAATTTTAAAAAGAAGATATTGAAGGTTTTTAAATTTAAAAGTTTAAATTACAAATTTAATATTTTTATATTTATAAATAGACCCTTCGAATATTTTTATTTGTAAATAAGTCCAAAATTTATCATTTCTAAAATAAAAGTTTATAAAAAAGATATTGAAGGTTTTAAAACATAAAATTTTAAATACAAGTTTAATATTTATACATTTACAAATAGACCACTTGAATATTTTATTTATAAATAAGTCCAAAATTTATCATTTTTCAATAAAATTTTACAAAAAAGGCATTGAAGATTTTAAAACTTTAAATTTTAAATTTAATGTTAGTATATTTATAAATAGACTCTTCAAATATTTTTATTTATCAATAATCCTAAATTTTGACATAAATTTGCTTGAAAATTAACATAAAAAATTAAGTATTTTCTAGGATAATATCATAAGTAACAAACATAAGTTAAAGGCCACACATCCAGTCATATACATGCAACATGTTCTAATACCAAACATCATAATACATATATTACAATGCCTACATCCAAAATAGTAGTAATGAATATATAATACGTTTACTTCCTTTTAATTTGTGTATATTACTTATGATGTTATCTCAAAAATACTCAATTTTTCATATTATTTTTTAAGCAACCTTATATCAAAATTTAAACTTATTTATAAATAAAAAATATTCAAGGGATATATTTCTAAATGCACAAATATTAAACTTGTAATTTAAAATTTTATATTTTAAAACCTTCAATGTCTTTTTTACAAAATTTTATTTTAAAAATGATAAAATTTAGACTTATTTATAAATAAAAAATATTTGAGTGGTCTATGTATAAGCATACAAATATTAAACTTGTAATTTAAATTTTAAATTTTAAAATTTTCAATGTCTTTTTTATAAAATTTTATTTAAAAAATGATAATATTTGAACTCCTTTATAAATAAAAAATATTTGAGGGTTTATTTGTAAATGTGTAAATATTAAACTTGTAATTTAAAATTTTAAGTTTCAAAATCTTCAATGTCTTTTTTATAAAGTTTTATTTAAAAAATGATAAATTATGAATTTATTTATAAATAAAAATATTCAAGAGGTCTATTTGTAAATGTATAAATATTAAACTTGTAATTTAAAAGTTTAAGTTGTACAACCTTCAATGTCTTTTTGTAAAATTTTATATAAAACATAACAAATTTTGTACTTATTTATAAATAAAAATATTTGAGGTCTATTTGTAAATGTACAAATATTAAACTTGTAATTTAAAATTTTAACTTTAAAAACTTCAACATTATAGAATTTTATTAAAAAATGTAAAATTTGGACCTTTTATAATTAAAAATATTCGAGGGGTCTATTTGTAAATGTATGAATATTAAACTTGTAATTTAAAATTTTATATTTTAAAACCTTCAATAAAAATATTTTGTCTTTTTTATAAATTTGGACTTATTTATAAAAAAATATTTGAATGGTCTATTTTTAAATATACAAATATAAAAAATTATAATTTGAAATTTAATTAAGGGTTTATTTGTAAATATTTGAGAGGAAAGGTAAAGGGTGAGAAGTTAAGAATTTTGAGATTTTAATTGTAAAATTACATAGGGTAAAAGTAACATTTTTGAGAAAAATTTTACTTAAATAACAATCAGGGATTGTAGATAATAAATTTTTTAAAAAATGAAGGTGTAGGTAAATATTGAAATTACTAGAGATTTTTGATAAATAAAATAAATTTGGGGGTTGTAAGTAAAAAGCCCAAAAAATAATTTTTTGCAAAAAAAATCCAAAATTTTAATTTTGAAAATACTAATGATTTTTCGCTATTTGTGAACAACTAATCGTATTTTTAAACAAATACTGTCCAATATTTTAGATATTCCGAAAAAGTGTTTGCTTTATTTACAAAAATATACCCAATTTTTTTGTTTATACTAGAGGTGTTAAAATGAGTTTGCCGCCTGGATCAGCCTAACACACTTCAGTCCGTTTAATTTTTTTCTCTCAGGTCAAATTAGAGGAAACCAAATAACTTAGCCATATAGACAATAATGAATTTGTAATTTTTTTTAAATTGTTATATACATCTCATCTTTGTAAAACATTTTTTTTAAAAAAATTACAGGCCTTATGAATTCGTGATCCATTCCTCTTCCCAATTTAATTTTGCTACTAACCATTCGTTCTTTTCTTTTTTAATATTTTTTTCGAAAAATATTTATAAATAGTCAAAAATAACCGTTGGGAGAGTTTTAGAAGTTAAATTTACATTAAAATTTATAAATTATTTTAAAGAATTTGTATAAAAAAAAATCAAAAAGTAACTATTCAAATATTTCCAAAGATACGTCTTTCAACAACTATTTCTAGATGTAGTTTGGACATTTCCCAATTACAAAATTTTTAAAAATACCTCTCATATTATCCCTTTTTTTATCACAACCCACTTGCTCTCTCAGTTGTGTAAGCTCTAAATTTAAGCTCCGATTTCATCTCGATTTTTCAGCTCTTCCTCCATCTCTCTTTTTATTCTTATTCAAATGATTATTAACCAAATTCAAAATACTGGCATATTATTGATTGAGCTATTGAGGTCCTTGAAATCAAGTTTATTTTATTTTTTGTCTTATAATTTCCTTAATAATAATAAACTCTCATTTTAAATTTTTTTTGAAGATGAATCTCAATTTCTGAATTCTCCACTAGAAATTAAGGCCAATATTGATCAACCTTCTTTATATTAATATAACTAAAATTTTGAAAGAAGAAGGATTAGTGATATTTAGACATATTAAAACATAGTAGTGGTAAAATGTGAGGAAAAAGTTATTTATAAAAAATGCAAAAGTCAACTAAATGCTAGAAGTGCCCATGAAGCTGACCATTTTCGAAGGTACATTCAATTTTATTTCAAAAGGGAACATAACTTAAGTCAAATATGACTTTTTTGGTAACGGTTATTTTTTAATTCACTTCGTGTTCATAGATTTTCAAAAGAAAAAATAAAAAAATTTAGTTAAATATATTATTTGAGATGAATAACTATTTTTTATAGAAAATTTTAAAATGAAAAAACTACTTCAAAGATTAAATTTTCTCTTTTAGAAAATATCCACAAACACAGTTGGGAACGATACAGTAAAGATATTAACTACCAAAAAAATGAATTATTTTTTTTTTGTAAGTTATAATCAAAGAATTACTCTGATATTCAATTATTGTAATGTGGATTATGGTACTTCTTATATTTATATTACTACTCACTTCGTTAATGATACATATACATTACATAAATGTATTATTAGTCTCAAATTTTTAGAGTATCTTTATAATACAGATAACATTATCAATGTTATTTTTCAAACTATTTTTAAGTATAATAATTAAAATAAAATATTTAGTATTTAATTTGGATGATGCAAGTAATAATAAAGTTATTATTGATATGCCTAAACATCAATTGTCTATTTTATTAAAGAGGAGATTATTTCATATTTTTTGCACGTACCATTTATTTTGTTTAATTATTCAAGATAGATTTAAACTTGAAAATATAGCACATAAAATTGAAAATATTAAAAATATATGTAAATTTACTCTTAATCGTATTCAAGATTTTTAAAGTTTTGTGTAAGCAATTTCAAAAGTCACATGAAAAATTTCGCTTGATATTGAAAATAAGTAAAATATTATTTATAAGTTCTTAAAATTCTGTTATGATTATAAAGATATATTTACTTTTTTTATGCAACTTGGATAGTATGTAAATTATTTATGTTATTAAAAAAATTTTATGTTGTAATTATAACTATTTCAAGTAGTTATTATCCTACATGTTTAGCATTTATTAAATTTATGCTTATTTCTTCTATTTTTAGCAAATAAAGATCATTTTCTGAAATTGCACAGTTGTACTTTTTATGGAAATAAAATTTGAAAAATATTTTGAAATTATCAATCATATGTTTTCTCTTGCTACTATATTAGATTTGTGAGTTAATCTTTCAAATTTTGAAATGCTAATTGACAAGTATTATAATGATATGCGTTTTCCCGTAGATGTCATAAAATATAAACAAATATATTAGAAAATTAGTATAATATGTATAATCTTTATCAAACACGTTATAGTAACTCGTCTCATTCTAGTTCATCAGAACATGTCATATACTATTTCAAATTAAAATCTTACATATTTTTATTTTACAGAGGAAAAAATAGAAATAAGTTTTAATATATTCTTTATATAATGAATTAATTTTATATAAAAACCAAACTATATAGGTTTTTATTGATGAAAATGTTTAAAATTTTGATATATTATAGTAGTGGAAATCACATATAAACATATATTTAATGCTTTTCCACTATAGCCCACGATTTACTAATTGTTTCGGTGCCTACAGTTGTATCATAATCTTATTTTAATACAAAAAAAGAGTATTAAATGATAAGAGAATATGGTTAATACCTAAATCTTTAGAGGTATGTATATGCATAAAAAATTGGTATAATGCTGAAAAATGACTCCAGGAATTTGGTGGAAGTTCAATTAATGAGATTCAAAAGGTAGAAAAAATTGAGTATATTAATCTTGAATATTGAGCTTGATTTTTAACTAATTATAATAATAAGTAAAGAGTATACATGTATGTATTATTGTATTCTAAATTATTTTTCATATTTTGGTTGAATTATCTTAATAACTTGAGTGTATGAGTGGAGTCACTGAGTGCGACCCCTCGCCTCAGCGTTTTTTTTAAATAATATTGTAAATTTCTCATATTTCAAATATAGGTATGTATAATACTTATAAATCAATTTAAATATGAACATTTTTTATTTTTATTTTTTTAAATTTTTTTTTTGTATTTACATTTTTTTTAGGAACAAATTAAAAATTTCATTACTGAGTCCAAATATGAATATTGTTTTTTATTTTTTTAAAAGATTTTTTAGGTTTTTATATATTTTTTTAAATAAAATTTTTATTGATAAGATTCGAACCCAAAATTATTAAAAAAAATTAAAAATCATAATAAACTAAACTCTATTTCATTACTAATTATTTTTACGATTTATATTTTTTATATTTTAAATATTTTTAAAAAATAATTGTGAGCCAAGCATGGGACGAACCACATGCTTGTGGGCTGTGAGCTATGCCTAATGACTTTTTTTTCTACAACCGTACCTAACACAACTTGTAATAATTTGATATCTCTAGTTTACCTTTACAAAATCATAAGCAGGAGTGTAAACTCCCGCCTCGAGCTTAGCTAATAGAGCTCAAGTTTGACTTGGTTGAGATTGTAAGCTCAAAGCCATATTCGAAGTCAAAATAATTTTAAAATTTTTAAATAATTAGTTGTAATTAATTAACATCGAACTATTTTTTAAAAAAGGTTAACATAAATTTGATGCATTAATATTCATATATATATATAGTAGATAGATATATATATATATATTATATAAGTGAAATAATATAAATTTGAGCTCGATTTCGACTTATCGGTTTACATCAAATTAGAGGAGCTTGTGAGTCTCGGCCTAAATTAACATTCTAATAATAATTTTTTAATTTAGACAAAAACCAACAAATAAACCTAATTTTTGAAAAATATTTTTGGTTTATTTAACACTTCCTTCAAATCTAAAATTTGTAAATATATGTTTTAACCACGGGTTTTAAATATCGATTGAAATTGAAACATTTCGACCGAAACGTTTCAGATTTTTAAATTTTATTTTTGATTTTAATAATGTTCATATTTAGATATACTATTTAATTTTTTTATATTAACTTTATATCAAAATTTTATTAGCTCAAGTAGTTAAAATTTTAAATCTCTTTCAAGAAAATAAGGGTTCAAATTTTCTTGTTACGAATTTTATTTTTTAATATTTAAAATATTATTGCAATCAAATTTTTTTTTATTTAATACATTTTAAAAAATATATGTACATAAATTATTTTCATATTTTTTTCTATTTTAAATTTAAAATCAAAGTTCAGTAAAAAAATTTTAAAAATAATTTGACCGAAATCGAAACGGAAATGGTTTCAACTGAAATGACCGAAACGTATTAGTTTCTCTGGGTGCTCAAATCGATCCCGAAATTGAAACTTAAAACCTTGATTTTAACTTCCAAGTACCTTTTTTTAATTAAAGTAGTTTAAATCTAATTGGGCTCAATAATAATAAGAAAAAATTACCAAAAAAAAGCTTTGAAAATTTCTAAAATTCATATTAGTATTTTATATTTTGAAAATTGAGATAATCTCAGAGAACTTCTGAAATTCAAGATCCATCCTTGAAGGTGTATTTTTTTCAAATAGAACTGAAATTTTATTATTTTATCATATATAAAAATATGATAAAATATTTATACATAAATTAAAGTATTTATATGTACTAAAATATTTATATATAATAATATAACATACATTTATTTTAAAAATTATATTTTTAGAAACTAATTCTGAATGTAAATGACTGTTCCATAAATTTTCAAAATATGAGAGACACTCTGAATTTCAGATTTTTTTTATTAATTGGAGAAGCTCGAACTCATTTTGATTTTACAAATGGGGCGAATCGGTCCACCTGTGAAAGCCCGAACCGGTACGCTTTCATCTCTGCGCTCGCTAAACCCAAACCCTTATCCACAACACCCTCTCCTTGCTCGCGCGCCACCGGCGCTCTCTGCCTCCTCCTTCTCCCATGGCGCTGCTGCGATTCTTAACGCCGGTCACCGCGCCGCCTCTCCGCGCCCCCCCGTCCCTCCTCCACCCCTCCGCGAGAACAGGTAGCACCTTCTTGGCCAACCCAAACCCTAAATCCATCATCGTCTCGTGCTCCAATGCCCTCAAGTGGAGCTCGTCGGCAAGCTACGCGACGCTGGGATTCTCCGGATGGCATCTCGATGCCAAGATTTGTGCTGGAAGGAGGTGAAGTTTGAGTTTCTCTTCCTTGATCATCGCCTCGATGAACTGAAGTAGAGTTGTTTCTTAAAAGGTGCTCTTTTTGTGCAGAGTAGGAATCGTTAGGTGTGCAACGATTGAGGAGATCGAGGCGGAGAAGTCGGTGATCGAGAAGGATGCTGTAAGTTGAGTGATTTTGCATTGTTAAATGGTTGTGGGAATGGAAGCGAAGATTTGAGTGATTTCGCATTATGGGATGGTTTTGTGGTTTCAGAAGGAAAGGATGGAGAAGACGATTGAGGCGGTGAGAGCGAGTTTCAATGCGGTGAGGACGGGTAGAGCTAACCCTGCCATGCTTGATCGGATTGAGGTACTAAACAAGATAGGTTTCGTGGAAGAGATAGTGCAATATTTGTGAACTAGATTTGTATTTGGATATGCGGATATGGGGAACTAATTCTGTGTTCAATTTATCCCCAATGTCATACGGCAGTTTTGATTACTCCACAAACTGTGGGAATCTAGCTTATGTCATTATTCATCTAAAATTCTCAACCTGATTCCCACATTTGTGCTTTTGTTAAAGTCCCTGTGCTTATCAGTGGTTGAGGCTATACTGCAGTTCATATTCTTAACTTACTGATGTTTGAATCTAGAAGTTTAGCATAGGAATCCAGGTTATTCACCACTTATTCTGGGTTTTCTATTGGCGATTTATATTGATATCCGATTCCTATTGATCAATAGCATCTAATTTGGTTTTAGAGCTTTTTGTTGACTGCCTTTTAAACTGCAATAAACTTGTAGTATTCATGTGTTTTTTTGTTTTTCTAATTGTTTTTTTTTTTTTTGTGTGTTTGGGAGATAATTGAAATCCTTCTCCATATTTGAATAACTTCAGTCTTAGTTATCTTCTTTGTCCTATTCAGCCAATGTTGAGCTGATCGGTTTTTGTTCAATAATTGTCAATGATTATCCAGGTTGAGTATTATGGAACTCCGGTAGCTTTGAAGAGCATTGCACAGATCAGCACTCCAGATGCCAGTTCTCTTCTTGTACAGCCATATGACAAATCCAGGTAGGCCTCTGTTGCTGTCATTTTATACATGATCATGACATTTGACACCTCCCATTTGTTTTCAGCTTGAAGTTAATTGAGAAGGCTATTGTCAATTCTGATGTTGGTTTGACACCAAACAATGATGGAGAGATGATTAGGCTGAGCATCCCTCAGTTAACTGCTGAGAGGAGGAAGGTTTGTTCTCCATAGTCCCACAAGTTCGAATGTGAGTTGATAATGATATAATCGAAAATAGGGTTCATTTGGAGTATATTGTCGTAACAGCAAATTCTATGTGTTCATATCTGGCCACCAGGACTTGTCAATATAGTTTACTACTTTGCACTTGATGCCTTGTTACTGGTTATATAGCTTGATACTCTTTGAGAGGCATTACTGGAATCTTTGTAATGGTTCATGTCCATGTGGTATTCTGGCACATCGGTGGGTTCTAACACTGACTCTGGTGTGCATTAGAAGTGGGCCTTTCTTCCATGGAAAACTGTGAACTGTGGATGGTCAGGGCTGGAATTATCTATAAAATAGGAACCAGAGGAAAACAAAAGGATAGCTTGACCAAACTCATTCTACTAACAATGTTCTGTCCTTGTATAGCTTGACCATTTGACCTGATATTTCAAGCTGCATAAAATCATTGATGTCTACTGTGTCTTTGTTAATTCAAGGAAGAGGTAGACCATTTTTATGTAGATTTCTTTGTTGCTCTCGTCTACTTGCCACTGTATTTGTCACCATTCTTTCTCTAGATTTTTAGAACGCCACTTAAAAGATCAAAATTTGGAAGATACTGAAAGGTGCTAGAGACAGATTGCTACATTTCATGATGGTTTGCATAAATAAATCCAATACAATAGTAGCCTGAACATGCATCTTCTCATCTATTGTAACGCGGTATTATAGATGTGGATGTAGGTGATATCTCATTATATTGTGCTATTGTGTCATTTCTTACCAGCACTCTTTCTGAGGTGCAGGAATTGTCCAAAGTTGTTGCTAAGCAAGCTGAGGAAGGGAAGGTACTGACTAAGTCTGCAGTTATACACCTGGAAATTCCACCTACTTTTTCTAGCCGTTTAGTTTACTATTTTTATTTGTCTAAATGTCACTGCATAGTTAGTGATATCTAGAAAAATTGGATTCTCTGTTTGCTAGATTAGCACTGTACTTACTATAAAGTGTGGTAATCTTTTGGAAATCTGCTTATCAGAATTTTCTTTCACAAAACATAGGGGCTCTTTGGGTTCTCACTTGTGATATTTGCATGTTATTCTCTAGACTTTAGGCTTATCTTTATATGTGTTCTCAAAGAGGCAGTTGGATAAAATACGCCATAGGTACTGGAGTGTTCTGACTGTTTGCACATCAATGTTTGCTTATGCCAATTCTTGTCTTTCAGTTCCTAAATGCAAATATCAGGTTTATCAACATTAACCTGATATTGATGTTGACTGATACATGACTTAAATTTGGCTTTACGCAATGTTTCTGGTGCATCATAAATCAATTTTTTTAGTATTATTGATATTTTCTTCTTGTTCTGTAATTGAAAGTTTTTGTAGGTTTTCTTAAAGTATTTGTGAACTGTTATTAGGTTGCTATAAGGAATATAAGAAGGGATGCAATCAAGGCCTATGAGAAACTTGAGAAGGTTGGTTACAAAAGTATAATGTGGATGCTTCTTTCTCGTGGTACTATCATTTCCTTGTCCTAAGCTGCTCTTCTGTGTCTTGTTGCACACTTAACAGGAGAAAAAACTTTCCGAAGACAATGTCAAAGACTTGTCAAATGATCTGCAGGTGAGAAAAAACATATTTACATACAATTATTTTGGTCATAAGCCCCGAGTGTCTTAACACTGCCATGAACCATGACTTTATTTTTTGTTTGCATTCATGAGATATATAATTGAACTGGATGTGCATGTCTCTGTCATTCCATGCAGAAGGTGACCGATGGATACATGAAGAAAATTGAGTCCCTTCAGAAGCAAAAAGATAAGGTATGTCTTGGAATCTCAATTGGATGCTTTATTCAATCACCATTCATAAGGCATGTGTCGGGTCAATCTCATTGGCACCCTTTTAGAATCCATCTTGGGTAGGTTAAGCTTGATTCCTACATGACCCAATTTATTGACTGGTACCTCAAGTTGAATAAACCCTAGTGCTCATCTTGACATACTCCAAACTTGTTTGCCCTTTGGTGCATGTATCTTAATGTTTCTGGCTTAATGCTTTTTGAGCTCATGCTGCTGAGTCCATTACTTTAGGCTGTCGGATAATTTGGCTCAGCCTTTGAGAACCCGTAATAGCCTTGTCAATATATTTGGTTATATCTATGCAAATCCAAGCATTTTCTGCCACTGACATAGTGAACAAACCTTAAGGTGTTGGTGACAATGTTCAATTTTCCATAAACAGCAATAAATGATCTCACATAGTTTCCAGCTGTTCCAAGTTTCACTTAATCATCATCAGCTCAACTCTTTCATCCTTGTGGAACTCTCATCTGCTTCCATGTGCAGGAATTGCTGACAGTCTAGATCTCTAAAACTCGAGCAACGAGGTATGTGTTTTTATCCGTAGAGCATTTTCTTTTTTGGCAAACAATTAGAGCTGTAAGTTGTTTCCCTTCTAATGCCCAACACTTCTCTTCAGAACGTTCTATGTAGGGGTCATGGCTGAAGCATCTTGGAACTGTGGGCTGCTTTTAGAACAGGTTTTTAGTTTTAGTTTTTGTCTTCGGTTCATTTGATGCGAGATTTGTTCAATTAAATGCTGAAATTTCTGCTGTTCATTGATGGCCTTTTTGTCAATATATTGTCATGACAGACAATATCCACAGAAAGTAAGGATAAGAAACTGAATTTTCTTTTTCTGAGGTCTGATGTTTATAGGACTGTTCCTTCACAGCAAAGAACTTCATCGAGGACAACAGAGAATTAACTCCGCGATCTCTACTCGGTTATTGGAATCTCTTTCTCTAGAGAATTGTCAAAATGTGGTCCTGGCAGCAACTATCTGTTTTTTTATTTTTCATTTTTTTAATGTAAACTTCTGGCATATGTCTTTATTGTATTGAGATTGACAAATCACTGCAATGGTTTCAGGGCCCTTGAATCCGAATCAGGGATGCAGATTTGTCGCTACTGTGGCAACAGCAGCTGCTGAAGCCCTTTCCCTCTTGTCATGAAATAGCTCCAAGTGATACGAGCTCCATATTTTATTCATATTCGTGTTTGGGGATGTTACTTGGGTTTTTTAAATATAAAAAAGGAACTTTGCGCGCCAATTATGTCAAGTAAGCGTAGGATCTTGCGTAGTGTCACGTCAGCGCAGGATTTTTGTGGGCCCCAGTTTGTGCACTTTTACATTGAGGTGGCGTATTGTGATCGGTGCAAAAAAATCGTTAAGCGTTTGATCCCTCGAAACATCTACGGAATATGGCAAGTTTTTGGCAATTGAAAAGAAATTCAGAGAGATAGCAAGTCAACATAGACGGACTCGGACCATACAACATGTGATGCTTTCAGTTGTCAATATAAGATCCTGCGAGGGACCACCCACCAGCAAACAATCCTCTTATCAACCACCATCCAAATCTCACTTGTCACCCGGGACCACCATTCCAAGACAAAAGTCCTACCGTTTCTCTCTCTCTCAAATTGTTCCGAAAAAACTTCCCCTACCGATGATTTTTCACCTAAAAAAGAAGAAACTCAACAACCCTATCCTGAAAACTGCCCACATTCAAAAGCTTGGACATTAGCATGATTTCTTATCCCGAGCTTCTTTTTTTTTTTTCCCGTTTTGAGGATATAGTCAAGAGGTCTAGGTGATAATAGACGACAACCATCCAAATAACCTAAGCAAATCTTTCATGCAACATTTACACAGATCTTTTTGGTAAATTTATGCTTAGAATAGATAAACTCTGTCAGACTAAATTATTAAGATCATCACTTTTTTTTCGTCCTTAGAACATCTGGACACCGTTTGATTCGAAATCAAAATTAAAATTAAAACTAATAAATAACTTTTATAAATTAATATCTTTTTATTAAAATTAACGCTTCAATAATTTAAAATTCGAAAAATTATTTAATATTTTACAATAATTTAATTTAATAATAATATAAAATAAATAATATTAATTTTTTTTAAAAAAAATAATTTTGAAATTAACTAATCCTGATTCCGATACTCTTACAGATCACATAAACGCATATATCTGAAATGAAAAGAGAGCGACCTTTATCCACTTAATTCGTAGGCACACCGCGGAGACACATCACCAGGCTGTCCGAGCGGCGTGCGGACCAAACAACCACCCTGAACCCCCCGCCAAAACTGGGCCCACTCGTACACATCATGCCGGAAGAGGAGGGCCCCGGCTACACCAATCGCCGATAAAATGAAAATAAAGCCACAGATATTTTGCCAGCCTGGTCGGACACCGAGCAGCCCCCGCCACGTGTCCGTTCCGCCCCCGAGAAACGAAACGATTAACAGAAAAATTTTAATTTGGGCCGACTATCCTATCGCTCTCCGGCCACCCTCCGATCCCCATCGGACGGACCGAGACCGCAGACGAACCCGACAAAGAAAAGATGGAATAATCTCCTTTCATTAAAGTTAAGAATTTCATTTTTTTTTCCCCTCAACTTTTCTCCCCTTGTTTTACATTTCAATACACAAAACCAAGGCCCAGTTTGTTACCTGAATCAGAATAGAATCTAACCGCATTTTTTTCTTCTCGTGGCCGACCACCAGCTTTTGCTTTCTCTCTCTCTCTCTTCATCTGGTGCGCGCACGAGCAAGGGCCGGCCTTTCTGACAAAACTGTCTGCGAAGGCGATGCTGTCCGACCAGCCTGGATGTTTGATGTTGTCGGCGGCGATGGGCATCATCGTTTGTTGTCAGGAGGCTGCCATGAGGCATTCAAATGGTCATTTCCTGGGGGCAGAGGTGTTTGATGAAATGAGACTAGTATTCTACCATTACTGCTAGATTGCAGACTACGGAGGGGGAGGGGATGAGTACCGGCGGCTTGTTTTTGCTCGGCTGGCGTGACAGAGACGGAGGGAATTGTGTGGATGTATGGGAATGTGGCCACCGCTGGATGCAAACCCTTCACCGCACTGGAGGCGGATGCAGCCTTAGCTGGATCGGAAGTCACCGAAGCACCAACTAGTGATGTTGTTGATGAAGTCAGTGAAAGCATTGCGGTTGAACTTGTCACCGAAGTCTGCTGTTGTTGCGGCTGCTGGGATTGGTGTCTTTGATAATATGCTGCTGCTGCAGCTGCAGAAGCACTGGATTGAGAAGATTGTGCCGGCATGTAAGCGCTTGAGAAGAAGATATGATGCTGAGGGAGTGGCTGCTGCTGCTTCTGATGTGGCTGGTTCTGCTGCTGCTTTGCAGTGCTACTATTTTGGGCAGGGCTGATGTGTGGCTGCCCGAGAATAGAAGGCATGTTGCGGTTGCTAGCAGGAGTCGATGAAGAGCTCTTGGGTTGGGCTTGCTGTGATAGGGGTAGACTAGTGGCCGGCAATGGACTGGGTTTTGCATTTGTCGAAGATCGAGGGCTGCTGCCTGCGCTGCTTCTCGAAGCAGTTGAATTCTGGGGAGAACCAATCACAACAGGAGTAGACGCAGAAGGCATGTTGCTCCCTCCAGCGAGTTGCTGCCCAGTTGGTACCGTCATTTTCAAAGAGTTCATCCCGAAAGAGATCTGGGTTTGATGACCTTGGCTTGGAATGGACTGCTGAGAAATCCTGGCTTGCTGCTGCGGGAGATTGATCTTCATGGAGGATGTGACAGGGTTTGAAGAAGAGGCTGTTGTGGCTGATCTTGTGGAGTTCTTCCATTGAGGTGACTGTGAAGTGCTGCCAGTTTGTATGAGAGCTTGAGGGAAGCCCGTCAACGCTTGAGGGTACCTGGTTGTGGTTGAGCTTGTGGGATGACGATCTGAGTAGAGATTGGCATTGTTGCTTGATGCAGATGATTTTGCGCGGGACGCAAGCTGATGCTGCAGCTGAAATTGCTGGTGCTGTTGCTGCTTCTGAAGATGAATCAGCTGCTGTTGCTGCTGAGAAGCCTGAGCATTTACAGAAGTTGTAGCAGTGGAAGAGGTTGTAGCACCTGAATTTGACGTCCGATGTGGCATTCCACTGCCGTTTGCACTTGAAGGAATGAGGCTCAAGGTCCGGGGAGCACCATCCATTACGCTATTGCTAAGAATGGGGGACACTGAAGGATTGTGATCCGGCCTGGCAAAGTTCAGGGATTGCTGTGAAACATTAGCTGCAGCCTTGGAGCCAGTCATTATCTTTCTATCTTCTTCTCCAGCATCTCCACTGGATTTGCCATCTTCTAAAATTTGCTGAGACTTCTTCAGATGCTGCGCCGCCTGGGCAGCAGCAGCAGCAGCTGCTGTAATCTGGTAACCTGGTCTGGCAGCATCTGGTAAGCTTTGGAAGAAGGCATGGTTTTGTGCCATTGAGGAGAAGTCAAGCCCTGGTGGAGGAGCACCAGCTGAGGCTGCAGTGCCGTTCAAGGAAGCAAAAGACAAGGCAAATGCCTGAGATGGGGTGAGCTCCACTTTCATGGTCGGTTGGTGTGATGGTTGCTGCTTCTCGCCATGACTTGCACCGCCACCCAACGCTGCAGCAGGTGATATCAATGCAAAATTCTGGGGATGAACAGGCATGGGAAAGTTCTGCCCATAGACAGCCTTGTGAGCACCTGGTAATGCCCTGATATCAGCTGTTGATGGGACATCTTCAGACCCTGCCTCAGCCTGGTGGGTTAGCAAGTTCTGCCGCTGTTTAGAGGCCGGAAAGCTCTGTGAGCCTAACCCAGCCGAGGCAGCCGCAGCAGCTGCAGCTGGACCAGCGGCTCCACCTGCCAATTGCTGTTGTGACTGCTGCGGATGCTTGTGGGACGAAGAGGAGCCACTAGATGTGCTAGGATTCTGGAGTGCTTGTTGGGCTCGAGCCTGCTGCTGGATTTGCGAAGGGTGAAGCATCTGGGAGGAGTAGAAGGAGCCATTGAAGAAGGCCATGGCTTGAGCTGGTGCCCCTCCCCTGTAGGCTGGATGTGCCCCAACGGCAGCAGAAATTGAGAAGGGATAACCATTGTTCTGAAGAATAGCAACATACTGCGTTTCATTGGCTGGGACAGCATAGTTGAAGCTTAGTGCGGTTGATGGTCCTGTTCCACCACTGCCAGCTCCAGCATTGGTAGCAGTTGAAGATGATGCTCCACTGCCAACTCCAGCGGCAGATTTTAGTACTGCTGCAGATTGGTTTGCTGTGACAGCTGCTCCCGCAGGTTGCTGGTTGAGTGAGAAAATTAATGCTGGGCCATGCTGGAAAAAAGAGAGGAGATATGAACGTAAGGGAGAGGAATAAAAACTGCCTGGTAAAACGAGAACGAGAGCAACATTAAATACATACAAGCATGTTGTTTACAGCGGGTGGCTGGGTTGTTGATGAGCTCTTCTCCTTTGAAAGGTACGCTCCCTTGTCATGTTGTGCTCCAGAGCTCCTCCCAGGCAAGCTCCCTTGCAAAGGGTTTCCAAGAATTGAAGCTGATTCTGTCTGTGGTGGAAATGCATTGAGATTGTAAGGCTTTGAACCATAAGGCACCATATTGCCCGCTGCAACAGGCCAGAATGGATTCATCTTTGCAATCTGCTGGTGATAGTGTATATTCTGAGCGATGTAGCAATGCGTCGCACACCTCTTCGGCCGGGGCTGTTGTGAGAAGAAGTTTGGTGGCTGCAAAATCTGTCTTTTTCAGCAGAAATAATTGAGAAGCAACAAGAGTTCAATGTATGAATATAGAAAAATATCTACTTGCATAGACTTCGAAGCTCCTGAGCTTGGGTCCATTGGAAAGACTGGTGGTAGAGGTGGCATTTGACCCATGTACCTAATGGAGAAGAGATAAGTTTGGATTCCTTGAATCAACGAGACAACCACCCCACAAAATTCAGTTTGCTCACCCAAAAGGAGGAACATTACTAGACCAGCTTCCCACGGGCATTGGCACAGACACTGAGAAGACAAGCCAACCCAAATTAGTAAAGAAAGAGAGAACCCCACAAAGAAAAAGCAAAAGGAGAATAGAAACTCACCAGCCTTGTCTGGTTTTTCCATCCTTGCCGGTGGCTTCGCTTGCTGGCTATGAACTTGCTGCTGCTGCTGCTGCTCCCCTGAGCCGGGGTCTTCCTTGTGGTGTTTCTCAACATCCAAATGCAGATCAAGGGACCTCTCCTTAGCCACCTGCGCCTTCAAATCCAGCCCATGAGCCAAGTACATCTCTCTCTCCTTCCTGCCCTCGTGGAGGATTTCGCCTGCCTCCGGTTTGGTTTCTGGCTTCTTATCTTCATCACTTGACGATATATGAATTTTCTGAGCCAAAAATAACCGAAAAAATCAGGAAAAAAAAGTTTTAGGAGAAAATCATAAGAAAAATAGGGAAAAAAAAACACCCACCAACTTAATTTCCGAGTCAACCGTCTTGTGATCAACAGCAGAATTTGGAAATTCTTCCCTTTCCGGAGATAATTTTCCAGGCGGAGGAACCTGCAAAATCAGTCAGTACTCATCACCGCTAAAAATTAAAAAGGAAAAAAAAAATCCAAAAATCCGAAAAAAGAAAAGCAACCCACCATTAGATCTATGCCGACCTTTTCTTCTTTCTGATTCTCAGCCACAAGATTCCTGCAGATAAATGAATAACAAAGAAAAGAAAATCAGTAACCCACACTTTGACTAAATTTTCCTTAAACAAACAACTTCTGATCGGAAAGTCTTACGGTTTTCTTGTGTTGGCATCATCAAGCTTCACCTCCGAATTAGCAATCGGAGCCTCTCCAGAAGCCGTGACTCTATTCAACTTGTTTTGTGGCCGATCCAGCCCCTCTGATTCAGCTGATGATGGCTTCGCATCCGGGACCTGCTTTTTCTCGGGCTTCGGCAAGTCCTGCTGAACAGCAGGAGGCCCTGCCACCGATGAAGTCTGAGAAGCTGCAGGATGAACCGGACTGTCGCCATTCGCCACAGGAGTAGACGCCACCTTCTCCGGCCTCGGGGACGAAGCCTCCGCCGTCACCAACTTCTCTGAGTCTGGCTTCGACCCTGAAGAGGCCGGGGCACCAGAGAGAGCTGTAGAGCTTGCCGGGCTTGCTGAGCTCTCATCATCAAGCTTCGCCAACCGCGGTCGCTTTCTCTTCGGAGCTGCAGTCGGAAAGCCAAATTCTCAGAGGTGAAAACTAAAAGGAATTTATTTTGGAAAAAACTAAAACTTGGAACTGAGCTGCCCACCGGTCACATGCATCGGCGCAGGATTGGAGCCGGAATGAGGCATGGATGGAGCCATCAAGATCGGCGACGAAACCTTCAACTTAGAGTCAATGCTCGAGCAGTTCACCTCCTTCTCCTCAAGCTTGTGGCCGTCCTGCTTCGGCTGGAACTGCCGGGTTAGGCCGAAAAGCACCTGGGCGACCTCCATCTCGATTGGCTGGATTGGCGACGACTTTGCAATCTTCGGTGGCCGCTGTTTGCTTCCGATGATCGGTTTCTGAACAATTGAAAACATGCCTGGTCAATTACTTGAAAGCTAAAAAATGGAGAAAAGATGGATGCAATATGAAAATATCGATTGTGAAAGATACAGACAATCTTCTTCTTAAGCGATGCATTTGACGATGATGGCGAGATAGGCGCCACCGTTGCTTGGCTCGGCCTCGCCGGAGACGTCGACGGCTGCCGGTGAATTGGATCTCCGGATGCAGCAGCGGCGCCGCCCCCTGAAGTCCAGCAATCTTGAGATCTTTTACCAGTTCCTGCACGAAATCAAACAAAAAAGTATCACAAACGGAAATCACACACAAAAAAAAAAAAAAAACTCCGAGATCAGCCAGCGAAGAACTCTTTATGGTCTACAACCTGACCGAGCTTTTCTTGGGATGGGAACGCCGATCATCTCGGCGGTCTTCCAAGCAGCCGGCGGCCGCAAATCCTTCCCCGGAAAGCTCTTTCTCAGGTGATTACTCGGCGGTAGAGACCACGACGTCGTCGCCGTGCCGTTGGACGGCAGCGACACCGGCGGCGTATGCCGAACGGGCAACGGGACATCCTCCTCCTCCTCCTCCTCCTCCTCCTCGTCAAGACTCTCATCCGAGGTCTCCTCCCCTTCCTCCCTACCACTCCCGTGGATCATCCGATCCCCTCTTCTCCTCTTGCTCCGGCTCGACCTGTCCCGGTCCCGCTCCTTCTTACTCGCCCTTTCCCGCAGCCTCCCGCTCTCCTGCATCTCCATCGCCCCATCCTCCTCTATAAAACCACAAAACAGCCCAAAAAATTCAGCCAAAAACTCGAAAAATAAAAACCAAGAATCAACAAGAGTCTGCAGAGATCTGCCAGGATCCAGACCAGGAGAATCCCGCAAGCTGCTGCTCCTAGGCCGCCGCCTCGAAATCGCACCGTTCATCGCCGCCATGGATCCTCTTCTCGCTTCCCGGCTTCTATCCATCCCAGCTCAAAGCCTCTCATCAAACTACCACCGACGATTCGCGGGCCGCGGATCTCCGATCGGAATCTCGCCGGAGAAACTCCGATTCACGGCCACCCCTGCGATCAACTCTGAGAAAAAAATCACGAAAAATCAAGAATATGAGCTCCCAGATCTCTCCTCCTCTTCTTCTCCGCTTCTCTGCTCTCCTCTATCTGACTCGCCCATACGCCTTTTTCACTCCTTCAACCCCACTCCCTAGCGTAAACCAACGGCCCAGATCATCAGTCCAGGCCACTCTAAACTCTCATCCGTTCGATCAAACCAGCATCCGACGGCTATTCCAGAGGGCGGTGCCACCGTGGCTCGATTTGCAGCCGTCCGATCGACCCATCCCCATCATTTCCGCCGAGGGGTGACCTCCACGTGTCTAACAAAATATCGCCTCGGCTCGCCCAAAGCGTCGCTTTCGCTAACGCCACGTGCCGGTGGCTACCAGATTCACCGGCTGTGCCCAGTTGCTTGTCGCACATTGGTGGTGGGCCAAGTCCACCCATTCTTTAATTCCCGGTTTGTTGACTGCGGGCCCCACTCCGACGGCCCGGATCCCGTGATTCCTACCGTGAACGGCGCCGCGCCGTCTGATTTACGTGCAGACGTGGCGACAGAGCTTCCCCAGGCGCTCCCGAGCCTACCTGGCAGACTTCCAATCTAAAGCTTCGTTGAAACCGTCTATTAAAACTATTCAACGGCAGATATTTGCTTGCATAAGTCCCGAAGCGAGAGGTGGGACCGCCACACAGCTGCCGAACAACTACTATTTCCTCGCGCGCCTTTTTGTCACGGCGACCACGTGGATCACTACTGACGTCGCTCACGCTCTCGCTCAGAATTACATCCCCGCCCTTCTCGGCGCGTCACGCGTTGCGGGCGTGATACCCCTCTAATCTTCCACGTGGCACTTTCTTGCGTTCTGATTGGTTACAAAAAGATTGTATTTAATCCTACCTTTTGCGACCAAAAAGCAAAAGACACTGCATTAAGGCGCGGGGCCCACCGGCGCAGATGGAGATTGGCTCCGGCATTATGCTGCCACGTGGAACGTCAGACACGTCATCGATCCGACGTGGCACTGTTGGTAGGAGTGGGGCCAGTGGGGGCCAGGCCTTGTACCCGGGGGGGAAAAAAAGAAGTGGACACGATTATTATAACGACATCGATGTGTGGGGAGAATAAAATACCGCTTGGTATCATCTTGCCCCCTGAAAAGATTAAAAATTAAATTATAAATAGACAAAGTTGGGGGAGCTGCAGTCTCATTCAATGGACCGCCTTCGCATAATTGGGAGGACCATAATAAAAAAATGACCTCAACCGAGGGCAGCAGCACATTGTGGTGACTTTTTTATTCTTTTCTAATTTTTAATCTAAATCGACAATCGGGTCGCGTGCGGCCCGGCTCGTTTGGGACCCATTCGAAGGGCAAGCTTGGGTTAGGGCCAAAATTTTTTTTAAAATTTTTATTTTCTTTAAAAAATTAATATTATTTTACACCATTATTAAATTAAATTATAATAAAAAAATTAATTATTTTTTGAATTTTAAAAAATTAATATTTAGTTTATAAAAGTAATTTATTAACTTTAATATTAATATTAATATTAATTCATTATGAAACAAAAGCACCTATCAAAACCCTATTTTTTAAATGCAATGCAATATTAAAAACCAGCTAATAATTTAATCTTAATTAGTTTATTAGTACAGTGCTCTATAGTACTAAAAGAATTTTTCAACAGAATTTTTGGGTTGTGGAGATTTTGCGTGCTTTTCATTAATTAATTAATTAATTAGTTAATTAATAATAATTAATTAGTTAATTAATAATAAGAATGGGAGGTGGTGCGCATTGAAGGTCACGAGATCGAAGCCGTGGGCAGGAGACAAAAGCGTGGATTGTTTGCCCCACTTTGGGGCCGTGTTGGAATTGTTTGTCACGTTGCTAGCTGCCCGAATCAACTCCCATAAATTAATTAATTAATCAGCCTATTTTTTGCATATACACCCTCTCATAACAAAATTTTGCACATGTATGTTCTATATTAGTCATACATTTTTAACGTATATTTACATGGAACCTAAAACAGCTTTTGGCAATCCATTGAAACTAGAGATTGAAAAATAATGTCTTTAAAGTGTATTATAATTATGTAAAATTACTTTTTTGTGTTATATAAATCTTACAAGTGCAATTAATTATTAAATGTGAGAGAACATACGCAGTTTTATAAATTTAAGGGTATAAATGAAAAAAGAAATTGGTATAAAAATTTCATGGCCCCAATTTGGAAAATGTAAGGGGCTTGGATAAAAAAATATGATTTTTTCATTGGGACATCTTCTGGCGAATCGCTTTTAACGATGGGATGACGACGCCATTATGGAACCTGGGATAGAAGGAGAGGGTGTTAGATTTATGCAGTGGGGCCCAAAAAAGTTATTCAAAATTTTTAATTCTTCACATGGGATTATCATAATCATTATTATTATAAAAATATTTAATAATAATAGTGTTGGTGACGGCTAGGGTTAGGGTTTTGGCTTTTCAAAAAGTGCGGCTTTATGGTTAGGGTAGAAAAAAAATTTGCAAAAACTATTTTTATTTTTTTATTACATAAAGATAAATAAATTTAGTATTTGAACATGAGTCAACATGGATAAATTCATAATTAATAATATGATAATTTCGTGTTAATTATATCCCTTGTTTCCATTCAAATGAACCCTTAAAAGAAGCAAACTAATAAATTTTAGTTTTTAAAAATACAAAAATATAATTTGTTTAAGCTGTATTTGTTTGCTCAAATTTGTTGAATAAATAAATAAGTAAATAACAAATAAAATAAAACAATAAGACACGTGATCTTTTTTGCAGTTAATGAAACAATGCTAAGTTTCGTGCAAAAGAAAAAAAAAATTGTTGTTACTTAATTAATTAATATTAGGATATATTGAAGCTGGACTTGGCCCAAGTCAAATTTAAATATTGCAATTAGATTGCTGTGTTTTTTAAGAATAGTCCCACATCATTTAATGATAAATTTGGAGTTGGGTTAATATGGGATTGTGGTGCTGAGAGTTTCCATTCCAATCAAAATTATTTAATTAATATTATTATTTTAAAACTAGGAAATTTTTTGTCTAATTTTGCAAATTATAATTTTAATTAGTTTATATCAAATCAGTTTATTTTTTGAACGAAATGGCGTTCAATGCGGTTAACTGCTAATATTTTCTCACCTGGTTAACCATCTCTTGATAGCATTTATTCTTTTTAGTGCCAACTACAGATTAAGGTTACATTTATTTCGTAATTTTTGAGAATTTTAATGTCATGAAAATTTAAAATTTTATATTTGAAAGTTTTAATAATATGTTTGTCTCGTAAAATATGTAAATTTAGAAATTTTATGTTTATTTTGCTGGATTTAAAGATTTCAAAATAATAAGTTTTGTATTTTATTTAATTATAAAGTTTAGCATATAATCTCAAATACTAAATTTTAAAGTCCAAAATTTTAAATCCCAATCAAGTTTGGAGAACCAATAAATTTTAGGGCTAATTACGGGTGACCCCCATAATTAGTCTTAATTACGGTTAACCCCCTTAATTACCGTAATTACCCCCACCCCTCAAATTCGCCCATATTTACCCACAGCCCCCTGATTGTTATTTAATCAAAATTTTACCCAAAAATTCCGATTTTACCCCCGGTTATTTTTACACATACACCCCTAAAAACTTAATTTTTTATATTTAAAACCTCAGATTTCGGATTTTTGCAAATAACACCCTGAATTAACTCAGATTTACAAAAACGTCCTCGGAATTCGAATTTTTGCAAATAAATCCCCGGAAATTATTCCGATTTACAGAGAAGTCCCCGAAATTCAGATTTTTGCAAATAACACCCGAAAGAACTCAGATTTACAAAAAAGTCTTCGAAATTCGAATTTTTGCAAATAAACCTCCGAAATTATTCTCGTTTACAGAAAAATCTCGAAAATTCGGATTTTTGCAAATAACACCCCGTCGCGCGGGCGAGAGCGGAGGAGGAGGCCGGCCGGCTGGTCGCGGGAGCGGAGGCGGCAGCCGACGGCAGGAGCGGAGCCGGAGGCCGGGCGGGCGGGAGCGGAGGCGGAGGCGGGCGGCTGGAGCGGAGGGGGAGGGCGGGGCGCCGGTGGGCTGAAACGCAGGCGCGGACGGCCACGGCCGAGGCCATTCCGCCGCCGCGTGCCGGGGACGGAGGTCGAGGCCGTGCGCGCCCGCACTCGAGGGCGGACTGACCCTCGGCCGTGGCCGTCCGCGCCCGCGTGCCGGCGCGCCGCCGCTCTGGCAAAGGGGTGTATTTGTAAAAATAAGTTTTAAAAAAAATTTAGAGTTATTTTTAAAAACATTTAAAGGTCTATTTTTTAATTTATAAATATTAAATTTACAATTATAAATATAAAAAATACTGATGTTTTTTTTGAAAAATTTTATTTAAAATATGATTAAAAATATAGGCTTATTTATAAATAAAAATATTGAAGGGGTTTATTTGTAAATGTACAACATGAAACTTGAAATTTTAAATTTTAAGCTTTGAAACCTTCGATAACTTATTTGTAAAATTTATTTATAAAATAAATAAAATTTGGACGTATTTATAAAGAAAAATATTAAAGGTGATCTATTTTTAAATGTAAAAATTAGTAAAAATTAGGTTTGAAAAAAATTTTACAGTAATTTAAAAAAAATTTGAGGGTCTATTTTTAATTTATAAATATTAAATTGGTAATTATAAATATAAAAAAACACTAATATCTTTTTTGTAAACTTTTATTTAAAATATGATTAAAAATATAGACTATTATAAATAAAAATATTGAAGGGTCTATTTTTAATGTACAACATGAAACTTGTTAATGTAAATTTAAGCTTTTAAACCTTCGATGGACTCTATTTGTTAAAATTTATTTATAAAATAAAAAAATTTGGACGGGTTTTTATAAAGAAAAAATATGAAGGTTGGCAACCGGCCAGAGCAGAGCGGCGGCGGCGGCGGTAACGGCAGATGCATTTAGGGCTACAGGAACAAGATGGTTATATAAGAAAGTTATGGACTTTTTTGTAATTTGGAATAATTTCGGGGTGTTATTTAAAAAATAAAATTTTGGGGGCTTTTCTGTAAATTTAAATAATTGCGGGGTGTTATTTGCAAAAATCCGCCCCCGCGCGCCGGGGAAGGAGGCGAAGGCCGGGGCGCCGGCGAGCCGGTGGCGGGAGCGGAGGCAGACGCCCAGGCCGTTCCGCCCCCGCGGGCCGGGGACGGAGGCCGAGGCCGGCGCGTCGGCGCGCGGGCACGGACGGCCGCGGCACGCGGACGGCCAAGGCCGTCCGTCCCCGGCACGCGGGCGCGCCGGCCTCGGCCTCCGTCCCCGGCACGCGGGGGCGGAATGGCCTCGGCGTCCGCCTTCGCTCCCGCCAGCCGCCGGCTCACCGGCGCCCCGGCCTCCGCCTCCTTCCCCGGCGCGCGGGGGCGGATTTTTGCAAATAACACCCCGCAATTATTCAAATTCACAGAAAATCTCCGAAATTTTTATTTTTTCAAATAACACCCCGAAATTATTCCGAATTACAAAAAAGTCCAGAACTTTCTTATATAACCCTCTTCTTCCTGAAGCCCTAAACGAATCTACGCCGCCGCCATCGCTGTGCTCTGCTGCTGCCGCCGTCTCCCTGCGCAGCTGCTGCGGTCGCTGCCCCGCCGGCTCAGATTATTTAAAATATTTAATCATATTTTAAATAAATTTTACAAAAAGACATTAGTGTTTTTTTATTTATAATTACCAATTTAATATTTATAAATTAAAAAATAGACCCTCAAATTTTTTTTTAAATTACTGTAAAATTTTTTTCAAACTAATTTTTACTAATTTTTACATTTAAAAATAGATCACCTTTAATATTTTTCTTTATAAATACGTCCAAATTTTATTTATTTTATAAATAAGTCATCGAAGGTTTCAAAGCTTAAAATTTAAAATTCCAAGTTTCATGTTGTACATTTACAAATAAACCCCTTCAATATTTTTATTTATAAATAAGCCTATATTTTTAATCATATTTTAAATAAAATTTTTCAAAAAAGACATCAGTGTTTTTTATATTTATAATTATAAATTTAATATTTATAAATTAAAAAATAGACCTTTAAATTTTTTTTTAAATAACTCTAAATTTTTTTTAAAACTTATTTTTACAAATACACCCCTCGCCGGAGGCCCGACGGCGCGCCGCCGGCACACGCCGGCCGCGGGCGCGGACGCCTCGGCCCGCCGGGACGGAGGCCGAGGCCGGCGAGCGGCACCCGCGGGCGCGGACGGCCACGGCCGAGGCCGTCCGCCCCCGAGTGCGGGCGCGCCGGCCTCGGCCTCCGTTCCCCGCACGCCGTGGGCGGAACGTCCTCGGCCGTGGCCGTCCGCGCCCGCGTTTCGGCCCGCCGGCGCCCCGGCCTCCGCCTCCGCTCCAGCCGCCGGCCTCGCCTCCGCCTCCCGCCCGCCCGGCCTCCGGCTCCGCTCCTGCCGCCTCCGTTCCCGCGGCCTGCCGGCCGGCCTCCTCCTCCGCTCCCGGCCGAGCAACGGGGTGTTATTTGCAAAAATTCGAATTTCGGGGATTTTTCTGAAAATGAGAATAATTTCGGGGGTTTATTTGCAAAAATTCGGATTTCGAGGACGGTTTTGTAAATCTGAGTTCTTTCGGGGTGTTATTTGCAAAAATCCGAATTTCGGGCACTTCTCTGTAAATCGGCATAATTTCGGGTGTTTATTTGCAAAAATTCGAATTCCGAGGACGTTTTTGTATATCTGAGTTACTTCGGGGTGTTATTTGCAAAAATCCGAAATCCAAGGTTTAAATATAAAAAATTAAGTGTTTAGGGGTGTATGTGTAAAAATAACTGGGTAAAATCGGAATTTTTGGGTAAAATTTTGATTAAATAACGCTGTGCGTAAATTTAGGCGAATTTGAGGGGTGAGGGTAATTACGGTAATTACTGGGGTTAATCGTCCTTAAATTTTATAGTTATTCAAATTTAAAAATTCTAGAATTTCAAAATTTTATATAAAAAATAATAAATTTAATATTTTTTAAAATTGACAAGTTTAGAAAACTTAAAATTCCATTAAAAAAGCAGACCCTAAGAACAATTTAACCCTCATTAGCCCTACTAACACTAAACCAAATGGAAGTTCAGTGTCTCCGTCCTGTGGACGCCCAAAACCGAAACCAAAACCTTATCCAATGTTTTGCTCCGGACCGGTCCGGTCGACCGGTCAATTTGCACCCAAACGGTCACCGCCATCCTCCTCTCCCACTCCAAAAAGCAGCTCATTTTCCCTGCTCCCAAGCTCTCGACAATGGCGGAGATCTCGCCGCAAGAAGAAGACGACCGCCACCACCATCACCACCGTTGTCTTCCCGAGAAAAGCCAACCCCAGATCTCTTCCAACTCCAAAGCCCTCGCCTTTTGGGCCTACCTCACCGTCTCCGTGTCCCTCCTCGTCCTCCTCCTTTCCTCCCTCCGCTCCCCTTCCTCTCCTTGGATCCTCTCCCTCCCTTCTGATCTCCATGCCCACTACTCTTCCTCCAAGCCCATCAAGGCCCAGCCTTTCCCTCACCGCCCCGCTCTCACCCTCTTCGCCGCAGACCACCGCCCCACCACCACCGCCTCCGAATCGGCAGAAACTGTGTTTCTCCTCCACGGCCTCGGCTCCTGTTCCTTCTCCTTCCGCCGTGTTCTTCGCTTCCTCGCCGCCAACTCCATCCGCGCTGTCGCCGTCGATCTCCCCGGCGCCGGCTTCTCCGACCTATTGGAGGAGCACCCCGGCGGCGTTTTTGGCTGGTTCCGAAGGGTTTACCGCGATATCAATGAAAAGGGACTTTTCTGGGGTTTTGATCACATAGTCGAGAATGGCGGCATACTGTTCGACGAAATGCCTGAGAGAACTAGCGCTTCTGAAGAAATGGGGAGGATTATCTCACAGGTCATAAATTCGATGGCGTTAGGTCCAGTGCACCTCGTGCTGCATGATACTGCACTGGAGGCCGGGGCGAGCTGGTTGTTGAGAAGCCCGGGATTAGTCCGCAGTGTGACACTGATCGATTCAGCAGCAGGGATGCCAGCATTTCCTGCTGGGCTTCTCGGCGTGCCGGTCCTCGGGGAGATTGTTCTGCGGTCAAGGTCCTTGTTTGGTGGGTTGCTTAAGCTGTGCTGCTCGAGGAGCATTGGCGGGGTGGAGGTGGAGGGGTATAGACTCCTGTTGAGGAAGAAGGGCGGGAGGAATGCGGTGGTGTCAGCGGGGAAGCGATTGAATGCTAGCTTTGATGTGGGGGAGTGGGCGCGATCAGAGGCAGTGGATGGTGTGCCGATGCAGGTTCTTTGGTCGAACATGTGGTCGGATAGGTGGATTGATAAAGGACGGCAAGTTGCTGCCGCGATTCCGCAAGCAAAGTTTGCTTACCATTCTGGTGGAAGGTGGCCTCAGGTGAGATTTTAACTTGGAGGACTTGATTCCCTATGTTACATGTTTCTGGTTTCTAGAGTTTATGGTTGTGTAATAATTAGATATTTAGCTAGCAGAATTGGTAGATTGTTGGATTTTTAACTTGTGTTCTCCCACCTTTGAAATTGCTGTTTGAAGAAGATTTGGACCATGTTTGTCCCGTGCGTCCTCGGTAAATCCAAATAAGCTGTTTGAATAATTTGATAACTGTTTGCAGTATCCTTTTTGGGTTGCTAGTTTGACATCAATTATATATTTGATTGCCATCATTGATGCCTTCCTAAAGAAGCATTTTATTTAAATTAGGTGGCTTTCATGTATTCTATATTATGTGAGCGGTCATTGATAATTATGTATTCACTGGTGGATATCTATCATCTGTTCTTCTTTGTGGGCTGTTGCCTTTAAACTTTAAACAAATCTAGAAATCGTTTTCATTAGGTGGGTCAATGCTATTGTAAAGAGCAATGCCATTTTGTATAAGGTGTATTCTATTGTACAAGAATCTAAATCATATTTGAATTCGTAGTCTGAATATCATAATGCTGTGTACATTTTTTTATTAGGAAGGATCTGCTCTATTGTTTTGAACTTTTTCTCTATGTGCATTATATTGAATCTGTTAAGTCTACTTCTACAATTGTATCATATCCGCTATTTCAGGATAGATGTGTCCACCATGTACAGCTGGAACCGGGATGCCAGTTCAACACATGTATACATTGACCAAAGGAAAGTCAGGATATGGGTCCCTTGCCTTTGCAGACTTCATTAATGAATTCAGCTATGATAATCATTTATTCTTGACCCATCTAATTAGAATATAATAACACATCTGTTACTCAGATCAAGTCTGTGTTTTTAAGGCCCCTTTTTTCTAGTTAGAATTATGCCAAAGATTTTGATTTCAAGTTACAATCTCTAGAAGAATCTGAAAGCCAAACTGATCAAAAGGTCAAGGCAAGAGAACATTAAGTATCAATTATATGATTGACAATAAAACCCATCTCATACGGGAGGCCTGTATTCTTTGACTTGTACAGGTAAAGTATCCTTTCTGTACAGGAGGTCCACCATGTATGAAGTAACTTTTAGATTGCACTTTGGAATTCATAATAATATGATGCGATGTATCGAGGATATTTAAGGAAACTAGAGTTTACCACTTTTACATGCAATCTATCTTCCACTTCTATTAGCAACAACTTGTAAGAAGAAGGTGAGAGATGTCTATTCAGATTTTGTCTAGTGAACAATATGTTGCTTTTGTTCTTGTTGCTTTAATGGAAAATAGGGCCAGATTAAGAACAAATACATAGTTTGTTAGTTAGATTGGGGAGAAGCTAACTCTACACAAGATTAGGTTGACAGATACACATTCTTCCATACGAAAATGATCACCCTTTCATAGCAATATTGCACCTTCGGCTATGTTAATATATGCTCATCATGGAAGCGTATTGGTTCTTGAGTATTTACTGCTGAGATGGCAAACTTGTGGGTTACTGTCAACCAATGTCGTTCATAGGAAGTGTTACAAACTAGTACAACTGTTGTTCCAACCAATACATCTTTTGGTGCCATTGGAAGCTGATTGATGGATTGCCAAAGGACCACATGAACTTGAATATAACCAAGTATTGTTACACAGTGTGCTTGACTGTTTCAATATCACGTTTCATGCCTTCAATTCATCATTGAAGTCGAAAGCATCATTCTCAAAATGCCTCAGAATCTCGTCATTGATTAGCTAGCTTGTGCTGCTTGCCTTTGCAAATTGATATGTGTGGACGATAACTTAAAAGCACACATTATTTTGATTCTTTTACAGAATCTCACTGTATGGCAATCATAATTGATCCATCTAAAAATAGGAACTCATTTGTTGGCAAACTAGATTGGTTCTCAAGCAACCTGTTTTTTGCCCGTAGACTATTATTTCGTTGTTCTGTTACTTCTGAACCAGGTGGTTCTGTTACTTCTGACCCAAGGGCTTGTTTTAGTGCCGCAGATTTTCCAGCCTTACGAAGTAATATTCATTTTTATGTAATTTTCAATAAGGTAGTTATTTTATTAGATAATCAATATTTACCTTGTAGTTTGGGTTTCAGGAGGATGCAGCAGATGAAATAGCTGGACTGATTGCAGACTTTGTTTCATCGCTACCAAAAACTGACAGGCAGTCAACAGAAGAGCCTGAGTTAAAACTCATGCATGCCACATTTGACAAGGGAAGCAATGATCAAGACTATCACCATGAGCACCATCAGAGTCTTGTTGATGGTTACGCAGATGGAGGAGGATACATGGATAACATGTATGGCTTTGGTCAAGCATGGTGGCACTGAGTAGAGTACACTTGTTAAGACTGCTCTAGGCTGCTTGATCACTGTAAGTTACACTTACGAACTTGTTAAATTTGTTGTTGTTCATGTGTATCTTACTTGAGAATTACATTGTCTTCTTCTGTAGCATAGCATGTTGGAGGGGTTTGATTCATCTTCTGCACGTGGCAGGTTCCTTTTGGAGATCTTTTCTTCTCCAGAGAACGAGACAAAAACTAACTATGATAGTGTGAAGTGTGGGCTGGATTGTTTGATCGCAGGCATGTTTATGGCCTCTGGATGCTCATTAATTGATAGCAAAATTTGTCCAACTGCAATCTGTGTGTTCATGTGTGTCTGTTTTTCACGTAGCGTTCATGTGTGTTTTGTGGAGCAGAATTTGTTTCAGATATGTTCAGTGAGTTCCTTCTATCGCTGAGAGCGGTCATGATACAATTTGGATGGGTAAAATCATGTGTATTCATTATAATCGTGCGAATGGGATTGTGAATGTTGTTAATGCGCTTGGGGGCCTGAAAGCCCGTCTCAGCCTTTAAATATCGGGATTGAGTCGCGGGTTGTGTTGGCCTTTAGATTGTGCTCGAATTTAAAATTTTATTAAAAATGAACAGGATAACGTGAAGCCCGAGGCCGGACCAAAAGCAAAAATTTAATTTGCTGAGACTGGAACATTCAGCTTCCGGCTCAGGCTTGATGGGGACCGGTCCGGCCCGATTACACTCCCCAGTTTAGTGACTGAAATTGGGTTGGACCTTTCCAACCTAAGCCGAAACCGAACCGACATCCACCACCGACAACTTTCTTTTCAAGATTTCCACCTTCCAATTCGGACACGCACAACGAGGGAAGCATCGCCATGGGATGCTGTGGGGAAGACGACGACCCCCTCGCTCCCCTCCTCCCTCCAAACCCTAACCCTAACCCTAGTCCCGATGCCCCCTCCTGCTTCTCCAACTCCACCGCGGCCGTGCTCTCTCCACTAAACTCCAACTTCGCCGCCCTGCTCTCGGCTGACGTCCTCCGCGCGATCCTCGAGCGCCTCCCTCCGGTGGACCTCGCTCGAGCGGCCTGCGTCTGCCGGACGTGGCGGGAGGTCGCCTCTGACCGCGACGTGCAGGAGCGGGTCTTCTGCTCGCCCTGGGGCGTGCGCCGCGTGCTGGGCTCGCCGTCGTCGCCGGCCTTCTGGCGGCACAACGGGATCGGCCGCTTCGCGGTCTCCCACCGCCTCCGGCGTGGGGACACCGTCCCCGGACTCGCCCTCAAATACTCTGTCCAGGTACTCTTTTTTTGATGAATTTAGAATTCAGAAACGGAACATGTAGATGAGAACCTGACAACTTGGAAGTCTTCAATTGATGATGAAATTGATGGGTTGGGTCGTTGATTTGCTTCATTTGGATGCTTTCTTATGCTTTCATCTGATTTATGTGTGGTTAATTTCTTAGAAAATAATAAAATGATTAGGAATGTAATGATGTGGCTGTTTGTTGCTGAAAATTGAAGAAGTGTGAGAAAAGAGGGCGGTGATTATATAATTTCATGAATTGTTGTGTTGTGCAAGTAATTGCAAGATTTGTGCTTCTGTGATCAATAGAAACAGCATTGGGATGCCAATGCTTTGTTTGGATTTTTTTAGTATTGATATTTAGAATTTTCGTAATTGAAGAATTCCAAGCAGTACTATTGAATTGAACTGTGATTTGGCTCAGAAGAATATCATGGCACTAGAATTTAGTTGATGTGGAGAAAAGATGATCTGGAGGACATCCTTAGTCTAGTATTTAGATGCCCTACTTGAAAGTCAGATGGCAGCTTGCGTCTGGGGAAAGGAATATGGTGGAAATGTAGGTCCAGCTACCGCAATGGGAGTCCAATGCTTGAAACTTGCTTCATTTATTATCCATTTTTTTTATCAGGCTATGCTCCATCTGCATGTCCAAATTTTCTCCTTTTGCACACAGGTAAGGTATCTAGTGACATCCCATTTTACTGTTTACCTAATGGTGATGGTTTCTTGCCAAAAACTTGACACATGCAGTCATTTTTTATTGAATCAGTCTTGTATCAAGACCTCTCATTTCTGTTTGCCACTAATGGGTGGGGATTTTGTTGATAGTTGATTTAGTGGAAATATTAATTATGTTCAAGATGTATTCCTTTTCTTTACAGCTAGTTTGGTTCTTGCCTTGGGTATAACTGCATGTTTATTCCTCATGAGTTTTGGGATTATCTTCTTCCTGAAGAAGTCAATATTCTCGTGAGATGTAATCTTTGTTTTACTTAAATGTATTGAGCTTTGTTCCTTTATTCAAAAAAAAAAACACTGCATGTGTGAGTCCTGCTTTCTAATATTAACTGAATTTGTTTTTTTTTATTTTTTTGCTTTTCCACGTAATTAGATGGCTAGTAAATAATGTACTTTTGACATCTTGAGTGAAATACAGGAGGAGAAAATGGTTAAAGGTTATGTTAGAAGATGCATTGAGGTCAATGTGAGTTGAAATTGCATGTTGCATAATTCCATGATCCCTTGTGTTGTTCTTTCTTGATTTCTTCTTCTGTGGAGCACTTTCTTGCGCATGATTCAGTGAAACCAAACCATGCACAATTTGTAATTTGTGAACCTGTAAAACCAAAGTCACATGACAGTTGCTTATGCTGATTGATCAATTTTAAACTTCTTATTTTAGAAGTCACATAGAACTCAACCACAATGCATGTTTTTCATTTGGTGTTCGTTTTCTCTCTATATTCAGAATAATTTTGGGC
This sequence comes from Trichopus zeylanicus subsp. travancoricus, assembly GCA_005019695.1. Lineage (NCBI taxonomy): Eukaryota > Viridiplantae > Streptophyta > Magnoliopsida > Dioscoreales > Dioscoreaceae > Trichopus > Trichopus zeylanicus. The sequence goes on along the minus strand of RXID01021780.1, from coordinate 168,627 downwards.
TTTCTCATAAATCTAAAATCTACTTTTGTAAGATGAGCTAAACTACCCTAGACAGATGGAATATATGCATCAGTCTTGTCAGCACAAGGACTGAACCTGGGTCGGGTCCTTTTAATGGCAGATTGGAAGTGTGTATGTAAATGAATAGTTAAATGATATGTTCAATTTTGTGAGAAATATTAAAAACTTTGAGCTTATTCCATCTAAATATTTCTTGATAAAAAGTAAAGAAGGGTATTGAGGTTGCTAAATGGTAGCTTAGCTGGATTGCAAGATATGGTACTGTTCTTTTTTGAGACCTCAGCATTGCTGGTTTCTGGTTAAGAAACTCAAGACATCCCTTGGTGTTAATAATTACTTTACCTCTAAAGGTTGACACTCATGCGTTAGGAATTGACTGGTTTGGACCATGGTTCGGCGTTTCGGCCGAAACGTTTCGGTTTCGGCAGAACCCGTGCCGAAACGGTTAATATCGTTTCGGTTAGGGTTTACTGTTCATTACTGTTCATCTTCGCCAACGAACGCAGCGGGAGCGGGAGCTCGCCGGGCTCGAGCGCGTGGGCGGAAGCTCGCCGGGCTCGAGCTCGCGGGAGGGAGCTCACGCGGGCGGGCGGAAGCTCGCCGGGCTCGCGCGCGGGAGGGCGGGAGCTTGCCGGGCTCGCGCGGGCGGGCGGGAGCTCGCCGGGATCGCACACTGGGGCGGGAGCTCGCCGGGATCGAAAGCGGGGGCGGGAGCTCGCCGGGGGGCCGAGAGCTCGCCGGGATCGCGCGCGGGGGCGTGAGCTCGCCGGGATCGCGCGCATGGGCGGGAGCTCGTCGAGCTCGCGCGCGGGGGCGTGAGCTCGCCGGGATCGCGCGCATGGGCGGGAGCTCGTCAGAACTGCGGCGCAAGGCGCGGGCTCGAGCTCTCGGGCGAAACGCGGGCGGGAGCGTTCGCCGGGCTCGGGACGGGCGGGGCTCTGCCGGGCCGGTGCGGTGCGGTAGCGGGAAGCTCGCGGGCTCGGGCGGGTGGGAGCTCGCCGGGCTCGAGCGCGAGGCGGGCGGGCGGGGGGATGCCGAGCTCAATGCGGGGGTGGGGGGGGGGGGGCGGGAGCTCCAGACGGGCAGGCGGCCGGGGGGAAGCTCCGGGCGGGCAGGCGGCTGGGGGGAAGCTCCGGGCGGGCGGCGGCGGCGGCTTGGCGTGAGCTCCGGGCGGACAGGCGGGCGGGTGGGAGCTCGCCGAGCTCGCGCGGGTTGGGGGGTGGGGTTGTTGTGGTCGTGGGAGGACCTCGCGCCGGCTTTGTGTTCGAACCCAAAAACCCTGCGCACTTACTAGTTTACCGCTGTCCTATCTCGTGCACTCGCTAACTTGACTCGTACTCCCGTAAGATGAGGCTGGCCTTACACTGGGGCCAGTGTTGTCGTCAATTTGATTTCGACGTCCTTATCGGTTTCTATCAGATATTATTTACGTACGTAATATTATTCACGTAATTATTCATTATTTTTAAAAATTTTTAAATATATTATAATTTTTTAATTTGAAGTTAAAAAATAATTAAAATTAAATTAAATTTTAGTCAAAATATAATTTTTATTTTAGACCTTCGATATATGGTTATACTTCAGAACCGCTGCCATGAGATCGCGTAGAGCTAATTGTTTTAATTCATATGCCCATAAATGCTCATCCAGATCATCGAGGTACTAAATTTGTAATTCCACACCCAGATGTTCCAAACTCAACCGATGATGACTATGATGATTAGTTGTATTATTTTAGAATTTATAAATTATGTATGTGTGAAATACATTTTAATGAAAAGTTAAATTTGCTTATGTTAATTTTTAAATTTTAATCATATTCATATCATTTCTTATATATTTTTTTAATACACTAATATATATTAAAAGCAGACAATATCAGTGACTAACTATCAAAATTAATTTTAATTAACTTAAATAATATTTGAAATTATTGTAAAATTAAGTATGAATTCATTCATAATTTTTCAAATTTTTTCAAATTTTTTCTAATATTTTATCGTATTTTTAATTTGAAGTCAAAACACAATCAAAATATAGTCAAACTCTGGTCAACGCCTAATTAATAATTTAAAAAATTCTTTCGGCCGAAACCGAAACGGCCGAAACTGAAACCGAAACGGCTGAAACGGCCAAAACGTATCGGTTTCGGCCGGTCCCGAAACCGAAACCGAAACCGAAACCGAAACCGAAACCGAAACCGAAAACCTTGGTTTGGACTAATGGGCCCTTCAAGAATCTAAAATGTAATTTCTTTTTGTTACTGATTTTTGTGGTTGCAAATAAACAAAAAAAATGTCACACTCTTGTTTGTTTGTTGTTTCTTGAGAAATGGAAATTCATGGTTCTGGCCCAACATTAAAAATTTGAAGACCTTGTAAATAAATGTGTGTGCAAGGGAAAGGTGATAACCTTCATGTATCACATTGGTGATTCTTCAGGATATTTTGTTCAGTTTATTATATGTGTGAAGAAGATTGATATCTGAAGACAAGTAGTACAGACTAAATTGTATATCTTGATTAATCAAGTTAGAGGCCTGAGTTTCCTTGAAGTGCAGCTGGTAGGACAGAGCTTGTTACTGATTATATTAGAGTGAAGAGGTATAATATACTTGTTTCCCAATGTCCTGCAGCAAATATGTGTTCTTGCCTGGAAAAATGTGCATTTCTCCATTGAGGCCTTGTTGCATTTACTGACTAGGAGCCGTGACTTGTGATTGTTCTCAAATTCTTGTTATAGAAGTCCTGGAGATTAGTATGCTTCTGATTTCCTACTGTGATGTTATTAAAGTCGCTTTATTTCTATTAATGACTTCTCTAAACTTTAAAAAGAGGAGGTTTGTCATTGTCATATTGCCATACACAAGCTTACACATATCCTACACATATGTTATATTTCTGCTACCACTTCAAATTTTCTTTTCATCTCATGTTAATTTCTTTTGCTCTCTTGGCTTCCCTACAACATTAAATATTTGACAGTATCGCAGTCGAAGGAGCTCACCCTTATTGTTGTAGGTCATGGACATAAAGCGTCTGAACAACATGATGAGTGACCATGGAATCTATTCCAGGGAGAGGCTCTTGATTCCTATTAGCAATCCAGATCTTCTCTGTGATTGCACCTGCTATATCGAGCTGGACGTTCACGCTAAAAGAGAAGTTGCATTACTGTATCTGGAACATGGCCCTGAGGGAAGCAGTGGTCATTCGAACAGTGTGATTGCCAAGCGAGGGAGAAGGAAGAAGATACTTGATTCAGTGAGGAGGAGCATGCAGGTGGATGATGGGACTGCAGAGTACTACTTGTCCATCTCCAATGGTGATCCCAGGTCTGCCATGTTGCAGTTCTCTGAGGATCTTATGTGGGAGCAGCGAAGGAGAAGTGGCTCCTGAACCTAATCTGGTAAAGATACGGAATTTGTGATGCCTCGAAAACTTCTATGTTGAGACTAAGAAATTACCTGCTGTATGGTCTACTGGAAGCTAAGTTATGTATTCTTGACAGGTTTGGCTGCTTTGAGATTTGTGCAAATGTCAAGCTGGTAATTGTACTTGATGGTAATCAAGTACAGAATATTTGATCTTTCGTTCTAAAATTTAACCATTCAAAACTGGATCAACATTAGAGTTCATTTTACAACCCTAAATCTCCATTACTTGCTCCTAAACTACCAAAAAAAAAATCTCACATGACAGAACACCCATTAGGGTTCTCATCACTGAAGCATGTTGGAGGATAATTTCTCCCATAGTACTCTCGAGGAGGCGACGGCGCCGCCCCATATCCACCGTAATGCTGAGAATAACCTCCATAGCTCCCCAGCCTCTCCTGCTCCAACTCTGGCGACTCAACTTCGTTCGTGTTCTTCTTATTCACCTTATCCTTCACCGGTCCATCACTGTTATCGTCCTCCTCTGCTCCCAATGGAATGACTTCCTTTTCCTTCTTCTTCACCGTCATTGGCATTGCAGCTGCCTTTTCCTCGAACCGCGCTTTATTCTCCTTCTTTTCCTTCTGCTCTTTCTTCGGCTGGACTATTTCGACGGACCTGTGGATCTTTCTCTCTATCCGCTCCTTGAGATCGTTCGGATCCACCCACCCGCGCACCGTGAGCATATGGCCCGCGAAGTCTGCGTGCATCCCTTTCACTCCTGTTCCTCGAAAGAAGCAGAAAAAATAACGTCAAATTCGTTGTTTTTCACAAGTTTTATTCCTCTCAAAAGACCGAGAGCAAAGTCAGAACAACCTTGGAAATTCTTGAGGACTTTGCGGAATTTCTTGAAGCACTTCTCACAGTGTACATCCACGCTCAGCTTCGCTATCGGCTCGCCATGGCCGCTGTCGTCCATGATGGACAGAGAGAGAGAGAGAGAGATGCACGAGTTCGGACGGAAGAATTTACAGAGTTTATTAGGTTCGGATTACGAAGATTTGGAGGCAAATTTGGAACGGACAAGCTGGCCGTCGGATGTGGGTTGAGATACGTGCGCTGGATTTGACTGAGGGGGAATCCTTGATTCTGCAACGGCTTTCCCAGTTTGGGTTGGTACCGGTTAAGGCAAGTAGAAAAGAACCCTTCAATTTTGGATCAAGATGAAACCCAATTTGGTATGGTAACTAAGGTTAAGGTTAACTAGATTTTAAACATCCTAATTAACTTTTATTTAGGTGATTAGATAACAATCTTCTTAATCGCCCTGATTAGAAGTCACTATGTTAATCTTTGACCTAAAAAATGCGTTGGTGCTCTGAGCAAAAAAAAAACCTTCATTGATTACAGAAAAAAAGGCCTCGAGCCAACAAAGGACAAACTGAAGGTCGATTAAGTGGTCATTTGAGCGGTCGCCAAATCCTCTGGCACGAAAAATGCAAACAAGAGTCGCTATCCGTACAGCCAGATTCCCACCGACGTCCCGCCCCGCCACAACCAACCAGAAGGCCCACCACCGCACTCTCTCGACACGTGTCGCCCGTCCAGCTCCCTCCCGCTCTGGCGGAGAGATCCCCGTCTCCTTCCTCCTCCTCCGCCCCAGCATGGATCCGACGATCTTCGGCACGAAGCGGCCCTGCCCCGCCGACCCCTCCGGGCGATCCCTCGCGGCCCCTGGCCCCAGCGCCGTGGACCGCCTTCTCGACTCGCTGTTCGCCCTACCCGACCCCTCCCTCTCCCTCGACCTCTCGCTTGATCGCCTCTTGGAGTCACGAGCCCAAGAGCTGGAGAAGGAATTCGTCGTCGAGGCCGCGCTGGAGGTTGGAGCTGCCCCGATGGAGGCCGCGATGCGGGCTGCCCGGCGGCGCGCCGCTGCCCGCATTTCCGCCGCGTGGCCGTTCCCCTCCGATCTCACCGTGAAAGTGAGCTCTTCTCTCCCGATTGAATTGGAAGTGTTGATAATTTGTGCTTATTTCCATCTTTGATCTTGTATTTGAGCTTGACAGAAATGAACTGATAATTAGTAGTTCTTTTTTGAAGAAAGTTCGAGGTTTATTCAAGTGCTTGCTTTTTTGATCTGAATTTGAGGTGGAACTCAAAAGGAAAGAGGATCTGATGAAATAAATGAAAGGAAATTGTGTTGATTTCATTAGACGGAGTGGCCTGTGACATACTGTGCTCTCTACTTTTCTGGAAATCTTGAGATTGACATGAGAGAAACATTTACAAAGCAGCAGCCATAGCTGGTTAATGAACACTAGCGGATTAACCTGTGGTTTTAAGAGGTAAATGAAGCTGGTTAGAAGTTTTTAATTTTGTAATTGTCAGGGCAATATACCATAATTTGAGCTTAGATCAATCAATTTACTCTGAAATCATATTTCATTTGTCCATGCGCTTGAAAGTGATGATGGTGAAGACAAAATCATTAGACTGTAAAAGGTATTACTGCATCATAAATTCCTCATGGTTGGAGGTTGATAGGGATTCGTGGTGGTAACCGTTAGGGACGTGCTGAAGCTTGTAAAACCCTTACTCTATAAGGAAACATTTCTTTAACAATGCCTTCGTGGAGACTGGAATACATGACTGATTAGCAGTAATTGGATAACAAATTATCATGGTTTGGAAATTCTTCCAGAGATTTGTAACTATGACAACTGGGAGGGCATAAGCTTTTGCTGGATCTGTCCTTTGTGGCTCAAATGTTTAAATGCATCATGTTTTTCTAATTTTGGTAACTTTGCTTATCCAATTCATGTGTCATGCGTTATTGCTAAGTGTTGTGTATCATATATATGATAATTTGTGATAGGAACTTTGGTCTAGCATCATTTTGTGATTCTGCATTTGCAATGAGGGATACCAGTTCGGCAACCTGCAGTGATTGAGTATGTAATCCCAAATTGATGGGTATTTTATTTTTGAAGTTGCAAACTAGGATTAGACTCTCAATGAGAAGTCTCTTGTCTTTTATTTTGGTATTAAAAATGAGGTTGTTTATTCAACTTTTCAACTTCTCCTGCAGGTTTTTGAGTTCCTGATTTAAGGGCATTAACTTAGTCTCCTGTTCCCACCACTAGTTTCTATGTCCAGCTCTAAAGATTCCTACTATAATATTATCTATTAAACTGCTTCCACCAATATTCTTTATTCAGTCATAATATTTGCATTATTTAAATGAGTATGATTGGGTAGTTTACTTCAGAGTATTCTTATGCTATGTGACAGTAGTTCATGCAGCAGCTAAACTGAAGTTTAATGTTTTGTGGCCTTTGCTGATATACACTTACAGTATGCTATCTTTATACTCACAAAGGAATTTGCTGACAAGGACCTTTTTCTCGATGATTTTAAGGTGTTTTCCATGCTAGATACACGAAGTCTTTGCCATGCTGCAGCTGCTTGCTCAATGTTCAACAAGTGTGCATCAGACACTCTCTGCTTGCTCAATGTTCAATGACACGGTTGTTTCTATGATAATACAACGGGCTGGGAGGAACCCAGAGTAAGGGTGTTCTACATTATAGTTAATAGAATGCATATGTTCAATGTGCTTTCCTTCGCTTATGAGCAGTGAGTGTAGCATCTATTGGATAAGAAGCAAAGTTTGTGGGAGGCCAATATGGCTCATTATAAATGTGCATAATGCAAATGCAGGCAGCTGATAGATTTAAAACTTAAGCAACTGATATTAACTGTTAAGACTGCATTGTCTAATGATAAAGGCAATATATTCTTAAGAATTAATTGTTTGCAGCATTTTAATATGCCCAAGTGTTCTTCAAATTCAGATCACTCAAACTAGGCATATGGCCCAGTCCAGCTTCATCAACTGAACTTTCTTAACCCAAGTTCTACTCCTCCAGAAATTCTATAGATGCATCAGGTCCACCATGGAATGAGAAAAAACCTAGGCAAGGAAGAGAGTCAGCTGTTCTTAGTAGATCCTGCCTACTGGCTTTGAGTGTTGATGGTGGCGGTGCTGGGTACGGCTAAGGTTAATGTGTACCTGGTAACCATTGACAGCTGATTAATATATTAGTTTATAGTTTCTGTATATGTTTGAAGGGCTCTTTTGAAGAGATTGTATCTGTACAATATTGATAAGATGGATGGCATCGCTCTTTGCACAGCATTATCAGCCTGCCAATCACTTATTGATCTAGAGGTCATTGGATTGTATGTATGCTCTGTTGATTTTTTTCATGAGAGTAGAGTAATATGCTTCTTTTGATCCTTATTAGAAGGCAGTTTACTCAGTTATTCCTAGAAAATAGCTGGCTTCTTTGGATGTTCTTTTTCTTTGTCTCATGAAAAGCCTATCCTCTTAAATGAATATTTAGGCAGTTAATCTATGTGAATGGAGCCTAGTTATTTTAGCTAATTATTTCCATTGAATGGCATAGTATTGGAATCTCAGTCTCAGACCTCTTGGGAGAAGTCCCACCACATTTTGCACAGTGCGGCACAGCCTATTCTTTTTTTCTGTCCCTGAAGTGGAAATGCTAGGTTTGCCTGTAGTAGCATAATAGCCTAGAAGAGCTTTATTTATTTCTACAGGCACATTGAACTGAGGCAAACATTGGAGACAGTGAGCACCTATTGTCACTCCATAAAAGCGTTTGTTCTTTGAGTCCTCAGAGACCGGTATAGTGTCTCCCTACTGGTTTGTTTTCTTTTCATATATATATATATATATAGTCATTGTAGTTCTGTTCTAGTCAGGAAGGGATGACAGTTTGAAGACTACAACTTGCATTGATATGGCAAATGGCTGTCCAAACCTAATGTCACTTGCTGTCACACCGGCCAAACTTCTATCCTGAAATTTCGCCCGTGATGGCGCCAAGGTTCTAATGCGGAGTGATACTACAAGTCTCTCTACCTGTGTGTGTCCAGCTCAATAGACCCCCTAGTCTATTTATAGTACACATATTTGGCTGTGAGTAACTGCTGGAGATCATGGAGAATATGTTCCACATTGCTCTCCCTACAGTTTAACTGCTGGAGGTCATGAAGAACATGCTCCACAATGTTCTCCTGACAGTTAGTTGACTCTCTGAGCTGCTGCCATCTGTCCCACGAGCTCTCAATTGTCTCTTTGCTGGCCACGTGTCCCTTGACAGTTGCAGCTCCGGTTCTCCAGCCTGTAGCCACGCGTCTTCAGCCTACGACGCCAAGTGTTCAAACTGTTCACATGCTCCTGCAGCTCACTTTAGCCAACATGTCCCGCTGCTCGCTCTGCAGGACTGTTTGGGCTGTTCGGGTCTCCATTCGAACATGTCGTGACTCCGTCACTTGCTGCTATGTGTGCTGCCCGCGCACACATATGTTGGAGGCAGTTCGTCGCCTCGCATAATCATGCGCTCCCTCGCATGATACTCCTCGTAGTGGCACCGACCACCACAGCTGGTTGTTTGCTCGTATATGTGCTGCCCGTGCACATAGACGCTGGAGGTACTCCATTGCCTCTGAGATCATGAGGTCCGTTATATGATCTCGTTGTGGTGGCACCTACCACTCACAACGGGTGTGACAAACCACCCCCACCAGGAGAGTCCGACATCCTCGTCGGAGTAGAGTCCATGTACTCCTTGATTTGTTTCTCGAACTGCCATAGTGTAGAGTCCCGCTCCCATGTGGCATCGGCCTCGCTGCCGCCTTTCCACTTCACAAGAAAATCAGTCTGTCGATTCTTCTTACTTTGCCCCATAGTCCGGTGTGCAAGGATCTTCTTGACCTCCTTGTCGAACTGCTTTCGAACTACTAGTGGAGCTCTCCTTCCTTACTGTCTATCTCCAAGTAAGTCCCTGTTGAAAGGTTTGAGAAAACTTACATGGAACGTTGGGTGTACCTTCAATCTGTCGGGTAGCTTCAACCGGTAAGCAACCTGCCCGACTTTCTTCATCAACTCGAAGGGGTCGTCATACCTTGGCATCAACCCACGATGTACGGTCTTGCTACTGATTTTCTTCCATATCTGTGGAGTAAGTTTCAGTAGCACCATGTCCCCGACCTGGAACTCTAATGAACGCCTTCGTTCATCCGCATGCCTCTTCATGCGTTTTGCTGCCTTGCGCAAGCTATCCCGAGCTTGTTCTATCAGCTCCCCCTTCTCCTTGGCGAAGCGATAAGCAGCAGGGCACTTTTCTTGGTCCGTTGATTGAGCCAACTCGAGAGGAGTGAGAGGCTGTTGTCCCATGACAAGCTCTGCAGGACTCATTCTTGTAGCTGACGACCTGTGGATGTTATAACAAAATTGGGCTGTATCCAACAGCTCTAACCAATTCTGCTGGCTGGCCGTTACATAATGCCTTAAGTATTCCTCCACCAAGGGATTGATGTGCTCCGCTTGGCCATCCGTCTGCGGGTGATTAGCCGTAGAGAACTTCAACTCTGAACCCATCGAGTTGAAGAGTGCTGTCCAGAACCTGCCTGTGAATCGAGCATCTCGATCACTCACGATGTCTTTCGGGATACCGAAGTGCTTCACCACATGCTTGTAGAACATCCTAGCTGCTACCTCTGCTGGACATGCGTGTGGTGTTGGTATGAACACCGCATACTTCGAGAGTCGGTCGACGACGACTAGCACTGAGCTCATCCCATCCACTTTGGGAAAGCCTGAAACAAAGTCCATGGAAATGGACTGCCACGGCTTCTCCGGAATAGGCAGGGGTTGCAACAGCCCTGCCTGCTTCTTCCTCTCCGTCTTGTCAAGCTGGCACACAAGACAAGTCTTGACGTACATCTCGACGTCTTCCCCCATTTTTGGCCAATAGTATGACCTGGACAAGAGTGCCATCATCCTTTGCCCTCCAGGATGTCCTGTCCATTGCGGATCGTGAGTCTCTCGCAGCAGCTCACGCCTCAGCCCTCCTGCCTTCTGGATGTACAACCTGTTGCCTCTAGCATACAACAAGTTATCTTCAAGCTAATAACACTTAATTACCCCTTCACGTACCTCTCCCCTGAGTTGGACGTATTCTGGGTCTGCGTCGGCTTGCTCTTTAACCCTCTCCAGCAGGGTTGACCGCACTGTGGACAGCGCAGCTACGTAGCATTGCACCTCCCTTCGGCTCAATGCATCCGCCACTTGGTTCTGTCGTCCAGGCTTGTGCTCCCATATGAAATCAAACTCAACCAAGAACTCCTGCCACTGAGCTTGTTTGGGGGTCAATTTCTTTTGGGTTTTGAAGTAGGTTTTCGCAACATTATCTGTTACAACCCTGAACTTCATTCCCAATAGATAATGCCTCCAGGTATCCAAGCAGTGCACCACTGCTGTCATTTCCTTTTCACGTGTGGTGTAACGTTGCTCCGCATCCTTGAGCTTGCGGCTCTCAAATGCCACTGGGTGTCCTTCCTGAACAAGAACTCCCCCAAGAGCACGATCTGAGGCATCTGTATGTACCTCGAATGGAAGCTCGAAGATAGGCAATCGCAGCACCGGTTCTGTTGACACTGCTACCTTCAGCTGGTCAAACTCCGCTTGGCATGAGTTCGTCCATGCCCATTTTCGATCCTTCCTCAGCAAGTCAGTTAGGGGATTCACTTTCCTTGAATAACCCTGAATGAATCTTCTATAGTAATTAGCCAAACTGAGGAAAGAACGAAGATCCAATACCTTTGTTGGGGCTGTCCAATCGATGATTGCCTGAATCTTCCTTTCATCCATTTGTATCTGTCCCTTGCTCACCCTGTGTCCAAGGAATCTGATTTCCTTCCGACAGAACTCGCACTTCTCTTTCTTGACGAAGAGCTTGTATTCTCTAAGCCGAGAGAATATCTTTCTGAGGTGGTCGACGTGGTCTGCCAATATCTCCTAGTAGATGACAATGTCATCCAAGTACACCACCACGAATCGATCCAAGAACTCATACAATACTTCAATCATCAAGTTGCAAAAGGTTGCTGGAGCATTTGTCAATCCAAAAGGCATGACTAGGAACTCAAATGAGCCATACCTCGTGACACATGTCGTCTTTGACTCATCTCCCTCAGCAATTCGGACTTGCCAATACCTCGATCGCAAGTCCAACTTGGTGAAGTATGTTGCCTTGGCCAATCGATCAAACAAATCACTTGCATTCGGCACCGGGTACTTATTTTTTATAGTCACCTTGTTTAGTGCCCGATAGTTCACGCACATCCGAAGTGAACCATCTTGTTTCCGCTGAAACAACACCGGGGCACCATACGGGGCTTTCGACGGTTGGATCAGTCCTGCATCCAACAGTTCGTTGAGCTGTTTCCTCAGCTCCAAAAGCTCCGCATTCGCCAAACGATAAGGAGCCTGAGCTGGAGGTTTAGCACCTAGCTTCAGCTCAATCTTTTGGTCAACTGCCCGTACTCCACCAGGATAGTTGCAACATCATCAGGTACCTCTACGACCTGATCCGATTGTATCTCGATCAGTGCTGCAACATAGGTGGTCTCGTCCCTCTTGAGACCTGCTTTCAGTTGTTGGGGAGACTGCATACCCGCTGCTGCAGTTTTCCCTCCATATGCTGCCTGTATAAAGTATGGTGATTCCTCCGCAGAAATCAACACACCTGATAAGTGAGATACCAAGCTAGCCTTAGCTTGGACGAAGAAGTCTATCCCCAAGATAAACTCAAACTCGTCGAGCGCCGAGACTGTTACACCGATCTCTCCCTCCCAAGCTCCAACTTGGAGGGTTGCGCTGGCCATTCCATGAATCGGAGTTGGCCCAGAGTTTACCGCCTTCACTTTCCATGAACTTGGTTGTACCTGCAAACCAAATTCACTTACCAATTTATGGGAGAAGAAGTTGCTGGTCGCCAGGGGTGTGCACTATTCGGTTTTAACCGAACCGAACCGACCGACCGAAACCGAATAACCAATTCGGTTCGGTTTATTCGGTTCTCGGTTCGGTTTCGGTTTTGAAAAAAAAAATCTAAAATTTCGGTTTGGTTTCGGTTTCTGATTTTCGAAAACCGTAAAAACCGAACCGAACCGAATTTTATATATACCTATATACCAGGGGTGAGTAAAACCGGCTCATTTTAGAACCGGAACCGAATTCTAAACCGATTTTTCGGTTCTGGTTCTAAACCGGTTCTAAACCGGTTCTAAAACCGGTATACCGGAGCTCCGGCGTCGCAACGACCGGCGATGGGTGAGGGCGAGGGCGAGGCGGCATCGCTGTGAGCACGAGGGCGAGCGCGAAGGCGAGGCGGCGTCGCTGCGAGCTCGGGGGCGAGGGCGAAGGCAAGGGAGAGGCGGCGTCGCTGCGAGCTCGGGGGCGAGGGCGAGGGCGAGGAGGCGTCGCTGCGAGCTCGGGGGCGAGGGCGAGGCCGAGGCGGCGTCGGCGCATTGCTGCGAGCTCGGGGGCGAGGGCGAGGGCGAGGCTGAGGCGGCGGCGTCGGTGCGTTGCTGCGAGCGCGGGGTCGAGGCGAAGGCGAGGGCGAGGCCGAGGCGGCGCAATTAGGGTTAGGATTAGGGGTAGGGTTAGGGTTTTAAATTCGGTTTGTAATTCAGTTATAACCGAACCGAACCGAAATATTTCGGTTCGATTCGGTTCGGTTTTATTACTGTTCGGTTCGGTTCGGTTTTGATTTTTGAAAATTTCGGAAATTTCGGTTCGGCCAGTTCGGTTCGGTTCGGTTCGGTTTTAACCGAATGCACACCCCTACTGGTCGCTCCTGTGTCTAGCATAGCCAAAACAGGCCTCCCATTTAGTAGCACCGATGCATACATCAACCCTTTGCAAGGCAGCTGCCTTTCTGCCGTCATTGAGTTAAGTAGCTACAATGGATTCATGCGTGGTGTTGCCGCCGCACCACGTCCTTCTTCCTCAGATTCCCTGAGAGTTAGAGCAGATAGCTTTTCCCTCCTTGGACATTTCCTTGCTCGATGAGGACCATTGCATATAAAACAGCCCTGCTCTCTGTTGGTGGTATGCAACTTGGACTGGCTCGGTTCCGCAACCTTCTTGCCCTTTCCCTCGGGCTTCTTGCCATCCTTATGTGCATGCCCCATCTTCCTTCCCTCCGTGGTCATTTTGGTGGTTGTCGTTAGCTTGAAATCCACCAAGCCTTCCGCAAAAGCAATGTCCGAAGAAAGATCCCTCACTCCTTGCTGTCGGAGTTCAGCTTGAGCCCACTGCTGCAAGCCAGAAAGAAAGTTGTACAACTTGTCCTCCTCGAACATGTTGGTGATGTCGAGCATGAGGGAGCTGAATTCCCTCACATACTCCCTTATGGTCCCCGAATGCCGCAGCTTCTTCAGGGATTCTCGCGCAACCCACCCTGTGTTGCACGGAAGGAACTGCTGCTTTAGTTCCTTCTTGAGGATCTCCCAATCCTTCAGCTGAGCTCTCCTAGCTCGAGCATTCTCCAATGCTTTGGTACGCCACCATAATTTGACATCTCCACTCAAGTACATGCTGGTGCTGGTGACTTTCTCCCGTTCCGGAATGTGAGCAGCCTTGAAGTACTGCTCCATATCCCATAAGAAGTTCTCCAATTCCTTTGCATTCCTGTAGCTATTAAAGGAATGAGGTTCTGGAACTCTTACCTTTGAAGGAGCTCCGCCTTCAACAATGGAGTTTGCCACCGCTCTCTTCACCACCATCAAGTCCTGCTCCAAGGACTTTATACTTGATCTCATGGAGTCCATGACCGCAGCATACCTTTCCTCCGCATCTTTCACCTCACTCGCAAGGGCCTCCTTGAGAGCAGCATTTTGCCTCTCTTGCCAAGCTAACTGTGCCCATAAGCTTCCCGCATCTTCGGTTGGAGGATTCCCCAGTATCTCCTCGATGCAAATCAACCGATCCCGAAGCTCCATTTGCGTCACCATGGCTTTTGTTGATCTTGGCTTCTGCTGAACCGATTTCTCACCAAACCGAGCTCTGATACCACTTGTCATATCGGCAAATTTCTGCCCTGAAATTTCACCCGTGATGGCACCAAGGTTCACCTACCTCAGCCCGCCAAACTCGCACAAACCCACAAGAGTATAGAGGAGAAGAGAAGTACAGCAACCTTGCCAACCTTTTATTGTTCACATAAAAGGAAATACAACTCTTAATATGGAGTGACACTACAAGTCTCTCTACCTGTGTGTGTCCAACTCAATAGACCTCCTAGTCTATTTATAGTACACATATTTGGCTGTGAGTAACTGCTGGAGATTATGAAGAACATGTTTCACATTGCTCTCCCTGCAGTTCAACTGCTGGAGGCCATGGAGAACATGCTCCACAATATTCTCCTGGCAGTTAGTTGACTCTCTGAACTGTTGCCACCTGTCCCACGAGCCCTCAATTGCCTCTTTGCTGACCACGTGTCCCTTGACAGTTGCAGCTCTGGTTCTCTAGCCTGCAGCCACGTGTCTTCAGCCTGCGACGCCAAGTGTTCAGGTTGTTCACATACTCCTGTAGCTCACTTTAGCCAACCTGTCCCGCTGCTCGCTCTGCAGGACTGTTTGGGCTGTTCGGGTCTCCATCCGAACATGTCGTGACTCCGTCACTTGCTGCTATGTGTGCTGCCCGCGCACACATATGTTGGAGGCAGTCCGTTGCCTCGCATAATCATGTGCTCCTCCCTCGCATGATACTCCTCGTAGTGGCACCGACCACCACAGCTGGTTGTTTGCTTGTATGTGTACTGTCTGTGCACACACATGCTGGAGGCACTCCATTGCCTCTGAGATCATGAGGTCCGTTACATAATCTCGTTGTGGTGGCACCTACCACTCATAACGGGTGTGATACTTGCCCTAAGGGGATTTAAGCTCCATGATCAGAAAGTCAAGATACTTGTTAAGGTCAGCTTCTTTTTCCAACACAAACAAACACCTCCTACCCCAATTTTTGTATCTAAAACATGACTCGTGAGTTTTTGTATTATAATTTATGGCATCCTGCCTAGTTGCTCTCACATGTTTTCTTGACTTTATTTGCCAAATCACACACAAACTTATTTTGAAGTCTTTATGTCAGAATAGTTAAAGAGGGCAGATAATTGAATTTAAAATTTGCAAGCTTTCTTACATTGGTAGTTCCTTTATCCTGTAGGGACTTCGCTATCTTAAAGCTATTGATTTTTCTGCATCTTACTCGATTACTGGCACTTTCTTAAGGTCGGTTTCTTCACCTGAGGCTTTTGCCTCCTAAATTAAATGTTTATTTCATGAGCTGTCATTCACAGTTTCAGTTGTTTAGGAACCTTGGGAACAGAACAAATGCTGATGCATTGGAAGTCCTGATTTTGAGGGACTGCTTGCATCTTAAAGAAGTGAGGACACTTGGAAACCAAGTTTTCTTTTGCACTCTCCATCTGCTCTGTTTGCTTCCAGTCATTTATATACATGTCTAAGGTTTCGAGAGCTCTACTTCCAATGCAGGTTGAGGTGGCTCAATTTTTATCTTCTGTGCTTGCTGGAGATTGCAAACTACTCAGATACTTGGTAAATAATGCTATTGGGTAGTTCACTGGTTTTGTCCCATAATCTATAGCTGCTAATAACTTGCATTTCTTGTCTACGTAAAGAACATATCCAACAAGGATGGCCTTTCAGCTGCAGAAGATTGGAACAATAGATGCTACTGCCCCAGGTATTGATTTGACTGTCACTTCTCTTATCATTATAGCAAGCTTGTGTTGTTTAATGAATTTTATTCTCTTGTGATAGTCTACCAATAATGCAAGTTTTGCAAGGAAGGCCTGATATATGCATAGTTGCCAAATTTCCCCAAGAAGGAAGGTGCTCTCTCTCTCTCTCTCTCTCTCTCTCTCACACACACACACACACACACATGTCCTTGTTAACACAATCTGGTTTAAATTGATGCTGAATTGGCAACCATAGTTATTCTCCCATGTTGCAGCTTTATAGATGTTGCATACAGCAGTGATATTGAAATAAGGAGCAGCAACATCTTGCAGATGATGCCTAGTCCAATATCCGATTCATTTTTCATTTCACCTGAGAGTAACTACTGTATTGACCATGGAAGTGGAAATGTGGACTTTCAAGATGCCAGTTATGTGGCCTACAATGGAGTTAACTTTGACAATGTGGACTTCCAATCAGCTTGGTGACAGATTATGGTTTATTGCATCTTAGACGGACAAGTTCAATTGGGTATCACATTTTCTCATGCTTTGTTTCGGGCTGTTTCCTGATGAATTATATAGTTTCTCGAAGTATCTATGGCTTCTGCAAAATAAAATGTAAATTCTGCCTAACCAATTTGCCTATCCATTTCTGAAAAGCTCCACCTACCAGACACCACATGAACTTGTCTCTAACTACCCTTCTTTCCTATTCAACTTACGAGCATGTCAAATGTGTTTTTAGATTTTTGGTTAGTTGGATTATAACTGGCGAATTCTCGCCATTGAAAGTCTATAACCATGTTATCATCTGAAGCCCTTAAAGTTTGATTATGGAGAGGCTATTCCCCAGTTGCACAAGCTTAAAACTGTTTGACAACTAGTGTGATTTAACAACTACTGAATGACCTCCTGATCTGATTATGAGTGTAATTAATTTTGGAGGATGATTATGATATTCTATTTTCTATTAACAAGGATTAAATAAGTTGATAATCAGTGCTTTAAAAATGATACGCTTTGTAGTTTATAATTGGCATTGGTCTTGATTTTCTCTAGTGATTGATTCTGTAACGTTCTTTTCATTGTGAATTTGCTGAGAATTCCTGTAAAACTACTGATCTATGGTTCTATTTGCATCAAAATGCAGGTATGGGTGTTTGTATCAAGTCCCAGGTGTCGATGCAGACTACTGAGGTTGGCTTGTGTGTCATTACAGCTCTTTTCTCTGCTCGTAGGGCAGTGAGCAGTCCCTTTGCTTGAGAATAGTTAATTCGAATGCCATATTGCAATCTTGTAATTAAGGTTTGTGTTTCAATTTGATCATAATATGCCGAAAAAATAAAAAAAAATCAAATAAAATTCCAACTCTCATACATTACTCTTGTGTCATTGTACAGAGAAAGATTGCAGTATTTCTGTTAATCCTATTATCAAAAGCGCCTCTAGGTTTTGTAAAACTTAGCATTCGGTACTGAATTGAAGAAGCGCAGAAATCTATTAACAGAGTGCAAATTAGGACTTGTTTGCTCACCTTGAAGTTGGCCTTGAAGTGGTTGGAGCGTTTGGCTGTGAATTTTGAAGCTGATTGTCATGGATTCATATTCCAAGGACATGACTTTGCCATAATTTTCACTTGGAAGTTATTAGATGATGTGGGTCCTGCTCTTTCTATTTTTAGATTTTTTTTAAAAAAAATCTCTTATCTTGTTATAAATTTATAAAAAATTACTTAAATTTATTATTATTAATAAAAAATTACTCTCGTCTTATGATATAAGTTTTAAAAAATTATCTTAATAAAAATATTCAAAAAATATTTTATTTTAATTCGATTTTACTAATTAAAATAAATTACACTCATTTAATTTTAGTTCAAATAATTATGAAATTAATATAAAAATTACTAGTCTTATTCTATGCTTTATGAAGAACCAGTTGTTCAAATTGTAAAAGTGAAAATTTAAACTTTGATTTTATCAAATCGGTTATCCAATGATTGTGTATTGGTGATTCGAACTAAAAATAAAATAAAATAAGAACAATTTATTTTTTTATATTTTAATTGGTAAAGTCGAATTAAAATAAAAAATTTTAATTAAGATAATTTTTTATAAATAAATAGTATAAGATAAATAATTTTTTGTTAATAATAATGTAGGTGATTTTTTTAAAATTCGATATAATACAGGTGATTTTTACTAATTTTTTTTAAAACTCAAGGTCAATTATGATTCTATTATAATCAAAGTCGGTTTAAGAAAAAGCCATCTGCATATATAGCCTTAAAACACTGAATTAACACCGATATCTCTTTCAACTTTATAATTGCATTTATACTTGTATAAATATTTTTTTTGAGCCTGCTTAAAATAAAATAACGCTTATTTTTTAATCAAAAAATATGTAAAACGATAAAAGTAATTTTTTATATAATTGCGTTTGAGCTAAACTTATTTTAGTTTTTTAGAAAAATAAATGTTCTTTTAATAAAGAGTGCATAAATACTATTTTTTTCAAAAAATATCTACAAAAATTCCTTTACAAAACATCATAGCGGTGACTTTCTGTTTGTGAACTAAAATGTGGAAAATTATCAAATTAATGATTCTTCAAAAAAAAATATTTTTTTAAAAAAAATTATTTACTAATAAATGATTTATGATCATCCGACTAGTAAAAAAATTAGTAAAACTATTTTTTTAATATTTAATTACTGTTGAGACTAGTGGAAGATTAATTTTTTTCAAAATTAACTCTACAATAATTTGATATTAAAAAATTAATTAAATTATTATGAAAATTTAATTTAATAGCAACTTAAAATAATTATTCTTAATTTTTTTGGCAACTTAAAATAATTAGTCTTAATTAGTCAGTTTTTTTTTTGCGTTTAGTTATTAGCCGGACTAAAACAGCCCATTGCCTAGATGAGAAATGTTTTGGCCTTTCATGCAATTTGGCAATTTTGTAGGGGTATGTGTGCAATAAACCCAAAAACATGAAAAACCGAAGACGAGGAACAAGATAAAGATCAGAGAGAAAAGAGAGTATATTCCAGCTTAGAAGAACTGGAAAATGGGAGTGGTCTCTCTCTTTCCGCTCCCCCTCCAACGGCCGCCATCTCTGCTCCGCCAATGCCGTACATCGCCGCCGAGCGTCCACCCCTCCTCCTTCTCCGCTTCCCGGCGCTTCTTCTCCAGCCGCCGTTCTCGTGGGCGCCCTTCTCTTTCTCCCCCTCTCCGCAGCAGCAAGGGCGACTTCGAGGATGAGTCCCGATTCCTGGACGACGAGGGAGTGGTCGAGGACATGGACGGGTACCTCAACTACTTGTCCCTCGAGTACGACTCCATCTGGGATACCAAGCCATCCTGGTGAGCTCCTCGGAGTCCCAAAAAAAGAAAAACCATGAGGATTCCTTGTCTGTTTTGTTCTAATAATTGGACTTCAATTCACTCTTTTTAGCTTTGTGGAGAGAGAAAAATCTGACTTTTTGCTTACAAATTAATGTTTTTGTGTGATTTCTGAATGGCAGTTGAAATTTAGAGCTGGAAATTGCTTTGTTTACAATGTGAATATTGTTCTTGGTGAAATAGGGATTGGGAGCATGCACTAAGATTGAATGGGATTCAGTGATGTGAATAACAAAGATATTGTTGCTTTCTATTCGAAAGTGTTAATCCTGTTCATTTTAGATATTACAACACAAAGTAGTCAATATGTTAATGCTTATGGAACTAAATTTTTTTAAAAAAATTCTACATTTTATATGTTCTAGATAAGGGGAGCATAGACCACATTTCAGAATGAATATGTTGTCTAAAGCATAAGAGGATTATATGTTCAAAATGTTCACAAGGTTTTAGCCAATTTCCTGGGGGCATTTGATGCTTGCACATGACATCAATGTGATATCCATGGTTGGGCCGTGGGGAAGTTTTAGGCGATCTGGAATTGTAATGGATGGTTTTATGGGTTGATACGGAATTATGAACCAGCTTTTAAAGATGATTATGCGATCTTAAAATTTGAGTATTGCATGGTCATGTGTCCACGATATTTAGCCAGTCCGCTTAATGATCTATCACAATTTAGGGTATCATTCACATAAGTACATGCCATCATTTCCTTTATCATGATACAAATTTTGGAATAATGCTTTTGGAATTCCTTGTGTGGAGATTATCCATCAGCAAATTTGTTCTGGGCTATCTGTCTGGCAAAAAATTTTGCTTTACAAGGGCATTTGGAAATTCCTAGAAAGCAGTAGAAATAAATAGCGACTGCTGCACTCTAGATCCATTTCACACATATTCTCAAACTCACATTTCCATTTATTGATATGTGTACAGTTTGTGAAAATGGAGTCTCATAGTTGCACTGAAGCAGATATTATCGTGAATGATAATGATTGATTGAGAACAATTTGAAATACTGATCACATTCAGTTCTAAAATAACTAAATAAGTATCAAATTATAAACTACTGCAGTTTAGTGTTTGAACGTGCGCTTAATGGTATTCAAGAATAAACATAGAGGTATTACTGGCAAAAGATTATGCTTCTTTGGCATGCTATCAACATATTTTTATGCTTTATTTTCTTTCTTATTACATGGCTTGGGTCATTCTATCTAATTTTGTGTTATGGGAACATTTGTGAGATTACTCTTGTGAATATTCTCTATCTGTTGCTCATCTATATTATGCTATTGGTAACCATCGAAACTCACTTTGATAGCAAATACAATATTAGGTTTCAGCCATGGACTATATCGCTTACCGGGGTTATAGCAATTGGTTCTAGCTGGGTCCTTCTACATTCACCAGTCATTACTGTTGCAGTGTTGTCTATAATATGCATATGGTGGTACATCTTTCTATATGCGTATCCTAAGGTTTGCGATTCATCCATGTTTGCTTGTTATTTTCAAAAGATAAAGAAGTTTATTTTTTTCAGAAAAAACTTATTCACTTGCTAAATGCTAATTAACCATCAAATCAAATGAACTAATTTCTGGATCCATGGTTTTTCCTTCACTTGGTCTTTTATATAGCCTGTGATGATTCACCCATTGCATAAGCTACAGACATTTTCTTTGAGATAATGTAATTTGAATGTATTTTTGCATTGCTCGGTGATGTTGTAATTCTGACATGTGAGGCTGTTTTATGAGTTGGATTAGACTTGGCAAATGGAATTTGGATTCACAAGTTTTTCTGGGACATTGTTTGATAGGCCTCAGAATTGACAAAAATTAGAAAGACTTGTTTGCTTATGTGTTTTAAGAAGAACTCCATGAAGTGAATTCTTTGAACTCAGAACCTACCATCACTGCCAAACTGTTTGTCATTGTGTATGATTTGCATCATAACCAGGATAGAGTTCTAAAAGCTTGCATTTTCTTGGCTACTTTTGAAGAACTCTAATGCCGAGAAAATCTATTTCAACTTGCCAGGCCTATACTAATATGATAGCGGAGCGAAGAAAGAAGGTGAGTAATGGTGTAGAGGATACATTTGGTCTCAGCAAGACCCAGTAATTCATCCAAAGGTTCTCATGCTTCCTTGCGCCTTTTTGCACAGTATAAGTATGTTTTTGGGACAATTATCTATACTCCTTGAGATTTCTTTTATTTACCAAAAACCTCATGAGATTTTGATAATTATCTACACTCTCTTCCTTTTTAAATTTATTACTTATAACCCCTGATTGTTATTTAATCAAATTTTTTTTCAAAAACTTTACTTTTACCCTCCATAATTTTACAATTAAATCCCTAAAAAATTTATTATTTATTTTATATATAATTTTAGGATATTTACATACAACATCCCGAAATTAGTTATATATTTATAAAAAATTCTTCGAGATTTTAATATCTACTACTCTTCAAGTTTAAACCAAATTCATTTTTACCTTTATCTTTTCTTCTCTTGTTGTTGCTCTATCCAGTCTTGCGTCGTTGCTCTGTCGTTATCTCACGTCGTCGTACCGTCGCTCTCCCGCGAGGGCCCTTGCATTGCCACTACCCAGCCCCTGCGTCGGCTCCCGCAACCCTGCACCGGCTCGCGCAACCTCGTGCCGCCACTCCTCATTGCCTCGGCCGACACCTACATTCGCTTTGACCAGCCAGCCGCGAGCAGATCTGCCACCCCTCTCCCCCGCCACGAGCAGATCTGTACCCCCTCGCAAGCAAATTGGCTTCTGCCAACAAGCATATCCGCGTTTGCATCCTCCCACAAACTGATTTGTGTTAGCCTTCCCCGCCTCGGTGAGCAGCTTTCCTCCTCCCCCACCCTCCTGCAACTGCAAGGGCGGGTGCCATGCCGGGGCGAGGGCTCGCGAGCGTGCGGGTGAGGACATTAGAGGCAAGCGCTGGCCTCAGGCCGGCGAGGGTGCACAAGCGCGTGTGAGGATGCTAGAGGCCGGCGCGAGTGCAGGCGCCAGGCTGGCCAGGGCGAGCAAGCGTGTGGGTGCGGACGCCAAAGGTCGGCGCGAGCGCGGGTGCCAGGCCGGCGAGGGTGTCATCCCTCGCCCCCTCCTCCACGCCCTCGCACCTGCCCTGCCGGCGAGTAGATTTGTGTCCGCACCCCCCCACCCCCACCCAACCCCCCAACACCCCCTCTTGCAAGTGTGGGCGCGAGTGCACGGGTGAAGACACCAAAGGCTACCGTGGGCCCCAGCTCGGCGAGGGTGCGCAAGCGTGAGGGTGCAGACCCCAGAGGTCGATGCGAGCGCGATCGCGGGCGTCAGGCTGGCGAGGGCGAGCAAGTGTGCTAGTGCAGACGCCAGAGGCTGGCGTGAGCATAGGCGCCAAGTCGGTGAGGGTGCCATTGCTCCCTCGCTCCCCTGCGCCCTTGTGCCTGCCCCGTCGGCAAGCAAATCTGCGTCCGCACCCGCCCGCAAGCTGATATGGGTTCGCCTCTTCTTGCCGCAAGCAAATTACTTCCCCCCCCCCCCCCCCCCCCCCCCCCCCCCCAACAAACCTCCTGGGAGCTCCAACACGGGCACCATGCTGGCGAGGTGTGCAAGCGCGTAGGTGAGAATGCTAGCGGCGAGCGCAGGCCCCAGGCCCGCAAGGGCGCGCAAGCGCATGGATGAGAACGCCAGAGGCTAGCGAGGGTGCCATTGCTCCCCCGTGCCTGCCCCACCGCAAGCAAATCCGCGTCCGCACCACCTAGCAAGCTTATCTGCGTCCGCCTCTTGCTGTGAGCAGATTGAGCGCCCCTCCCTCCACCCACACCCTCCCCCCCCTCCTCTTTCTCTTTCTCCTCTTCTCCGGCGAGGGCATGCAGATGCAAATGCCAAAGGTCTGATTTTCTGATTTGTTCTTGTTCTTTCCATTTTTAATTTCTTTTTCGGAAGTTTCTTTGTTTTGATTTCAATTTTGGATGGTTTGAAGTAAGAAAAAGAAATCATTTTTGTGATTGATATTTGTCGTAATAAATGTATTCTTTACTGTTTTTTCTCTGACATTTTTTCTAGTGATTGCTTTGATTGATGAAATGAGCTGCAACTTCTCTTGTATGATCTACTTCACGAGAAATAGTGTAGGACAAAGCAGCGAACATTTGTCACAGGAAGAACACAGAGTCAAATTTGGCAAAGTTTCAACTCTAATGTGTTGATTAAATTATATTTCCAGATTAATTGGTCATGCTCTGCATTTTTCTAATAACAATATACAATCGCTTCAAGGTTTTATTTTGTATGAAGGTTAGTTTGTAATGTATTACTTGTGTAACTTGGGAAGGTAATTATTGTCTGTATAACTTTGAATTTTTTAATGCAATAGCTAATTCTGTATTTCAGTGGATAACCTAGTTTGTTAACACTAGTAGGAAAAGCAAGATCTTTCAGAAAGGATGATGATAACACGCCTTCATTTATATAGTAAATGGGTCAAGGTAATTCATATAAATGTTGTTTTTCATTCCCATTTTTTAGCATGTATTTTTGGAATTAAGTGTAAATCTAGTCCTTTTTACTTTCAAAAATGTAATCATGCGAAGATGTATCGACAAATCTCGGATGAAAACTTGCACTTGATGCGTGAACAACTAATGAAAACCATCATATGGCCATCAGATGACACAAACACAAAAAAGATTGGTTGATAGAGAATAGATATAACAATATCAAGCTACTTGTATAGTTTATTTGTAGTATATTTCGAGTTTCAGTGCAATTTATATAGTAAATGGGTCAAGATAATTCATATAAATGTTATTTTTCATTCACATTTTTTAGCATGTATTTTTGGAATTAAGTATAAATCTAGTCCTTTTTACTTTCAAAAATGTAATCATGCGAAGATGTATCGACAAATCTCGAATGAGAACTTGCACTTGATGCATGAACGACTAATGAAAACCATCATATGGCCATCAGATGACACAAGCACAGAAAAGATTGGTTGATAGAGAATAGATATGACAATATCAAGTTACTTGTATAGTTCATTTGTAGTATATTTCGAGTTTTAGTGCAATTTAATTGCAGGGGTAATTTTGTACTTTTATTTCATTCAAAGCTTGTAGTGTTGATTACTTGAATGAGTTGCTCACATTTTCTTCTCTACATTTTTCTATTCCTGAATAGTAATAAATTCTCGTATACTAGTAAAATGGATTGTGTATTGCAATTGCATTTTCCAATGGATACAATCAAGCAAGAATCATATCTTGAAATCCTAATGGAATATTCTGGGCCTTGAACTATTACTAGTGTATTCATTTGTCTTTGTTAGATAATTTTATTGTAATAAAATACGTGAAATATAGGAAATCTAAGAAACCCTATATGAGAAATTAAATTACAAATTTAATATTTATATACTTATAAATAAGTTCTTGAATATTTTTATTTACAAATAGTCCAAATTTTATTAGTTTTTAAATAATTTTTTATAAAAAAGAGTTGAAGATATTAAAATTTAAAATTTTGAAATACAAGTTTAATATTAGTATATTTACAAATAAGCCTCCTAAATTTATTTATTTATAAATAAGTCCCAAATTTATTATTTTTAAAATAAAATTTTAGAAAACAGACATTGAAGGTTTTAAAATACCATAATTTTAAATTACAAGTTTAATATTCGTACAATTACAAATAAATTGGTCAAATATTTTTTTTTTTATAAATAAGTCTAAATTTTGACAAAAAATTACTTTAAAATTAACATGAAAAGTAATATATGCATATTAAAAGACATATAACCAATCATATGGATACAACATATTCTAATATTAAATATCATAATACATAAATTACAATGCTTGCATTCAAAATAGTAGTGATGAATATGTAGTACATTCACAGATAAGGATCTAATAAACTTATAAGCACATATCAAATCATTCGTAAATACTATGCATCACAATATATACGCTACAATGTTGACACCGACATAACAAGTCATTTACAAATACTCGAATAAAAGTTGGAAAATCATTACATTACAATTCAAAAATCATATGGAAGACATTGTCCAACATCTAATAAACTTCCTGCAAAAAAGTATAGTGACATTTATTAATGTATTATTTCAAAATCACATAAATTAATATTAAAAAAATTGTTAATATTTTCTAAGAAAAACTTACGTGGTAGATACATACTAAAATCTGAAGTTCTCCTGCTAAACCTTTCCCTTCCCATTCCCCTTATCCTTCCCTTGCCAAGTCTTTTTACATATGGGTTTTCTATTAATCCTTGGTTTTCCACTGATTCTTGATTGCTGCTAGATGCAGAAGGTTCAATTAGTTGTTGTGATCTAATAGACTCTTTACACGCTCTCTTGTTGTATCCCTCCCACCTTACCACGTCTACTACAAGTATATATCATTTTATTTGATATTTCCATTGGATCCTTAATCCTTTTCTTATTAGGCCTACCAAGTTATCTCTTTGAACGTGGAAGAAGCACTTGCATAGTATTTTGCACACATCCAAAGTTTCTTGCTTGAAAGTGGAGTAATAGAAACATTATATATTTTTCTGTATGTCTCCAAAGTGTAGTAGTCATCAACAAAATCAATTGGATTAAACCGAATATTAAGAAGAACAACACTACTATGAACACAAGGCACTCCTATCAGCTGTCACGATCCATCACCCTGTAGGATTACTGACATCTGAAATATTATCAAAAGACCTCCAAATGTGGTATCCGCCATGTGCTCGTGAAACTTTCCTAATAAAAGCTTCTATTCTGGGCACTAGCTTTCCAGACCAGTAAAATCCTTTATTTTTTCTTGTGACAAATTTTATCATTATCTTTTATTTGATAAAATTAAGTAGTTCAAGTAAGGAAAGCTCCCTGCCATCCTGAATGAAACAATTAAATGATTTAGAAATATTATTAGTCACATAGTGACACTTCATTGAAGGATCAAAATGACTTCTACTCTATGTAAAATTATTTATTTATTTCATGTACTGCCAAACTAGTATGTATAACTATTTAATTCTTCTTATATACTTGATGAATTCAGTAGGCAAAAATGTATTTGAAGTGTTAAAAACTAATTTTTCTAATTTTTTTCAGGGTAGAATCTTTTGAATTTTGTAATCACATGTCTTATACAAACTCTATACTCAGCATGTGGGAAGATATTCTTCACAGCATTAGAAAGATCCTTCTGCCTATCCGAAATAATAACCAAGTTGTCCAAATTTTCTAATACATGTTTCAAGTTGTACAGAAACCATAACCAAGATTGGTTTGTCTCCACTTCTGCAACTGCATATGCAACTAGAACTAGGTTTTCTCCCCATCAATTTCACAAACTGAAAGCAGTGTGCTTTTATATTTGTCTTTTAAGAAGCATCCATCAACTCTCAATATAGGCCTGCATCCAGTAAGAAAAATTCTGTTACAAGCATATAGTGATAGAAAATATATTTGGAAAGACATATCTGGACCTTAGGTAAAGTGAACAATGTGGTCAGAATTCCTCTCCTCCAACTCTACCTTAAGTAAATGAAACAAATTAAAAGAATCTTCTTCATTGCTATGAATAATCCTGTAAATATAGTATTTCCCTTTTCATACCTGCATGTAAATCAATCAAACATTGTATCTATCATTCATCAAATTTTGGATTTGTTTTACTGTGATTTGCTTATCAATATTCATCTAATGCAAAACTTAGCTGCTTACCCATTTAGCACTTGTCATTTTATTTTCAGAAGTATTGACAACAATACATATATGAACTGATTCTATTTTCTTCACCTAAAAATCTGAACCACTAGATCTCTCTGAAGCATGAAGCCTCCATGGGTAATTTACGGAAGCACACTTGACTGTTACTCTATTACGTTCAAGTTTTACAAACAAAAGATGAAACCTGTGCGCAATACAATACTGTCAAAGAGTCATTTTGAATGCGTATACATGCTCAAATATGTCTCCTTTTTTATAATATTATTATTCAAATTATTTTTAAGTAAAGGTAATAGATTATCTTCTGCTTTGTTTTCTACTCCTTCTTCTTCATCTTGTCTCATCTCCTCTTTCTCTTACTCGACCTCTAACTCATCATCATCATCCTCATCTTTATCATCATAAGAAGAAAAATTCAGCCTATGAAAACTAGAATCAGAAGGACAAGAATCTAAATCTGAGTCAATGTACTCATCTCTTTGCACAATATGATACTTAAAAGATTCTCTTGACATAAATTTTTTTTGACCATACTGCGATATACCAAATGTAGGAGTCAAATGAATTGGGCTTGCTGCAGGCACCACTGATAAGGGATCCCTTATGTCCTTGATTGATATGTAAATATTACTATACTTCAAGTCTTTTATCACTGTCCACATTATTGTGAGTTAAATTTTATTATTAATTGACATATAAGTTAGAGGAGTGCTATTTGGAAGTAAAGACTTGATTACAAGTAACTCATTTATCCTTATTTTGACTAGTTTACAGGCTTTAATCCATAACTGCGAAAATAAGTACTTATTTGTATCAACCAATAAAGACTTCTGTCTACCAAATATATATTTTGTCCTTTGAGTATATCCAACTTCTTTCTAATATCCTTCATAACGAAATACTAATCTTACAAGATTCTCTGAATCAGACATCTGTAAAATATATAACAATATGAGTAGAATATAAGTAAATAAATAATATCAAAAATTAGTTTAAATTTAATCCAAAATAAAAAAATTAAAAAATCACATTAATTAAGAATTTTTTAAAAATTTCTCTTTGAAAGAATCGGATTTGTGGTGGGGGGGAAGGGGTGTGAGGTGGTTTTGGAGGTGCTTCACTGCCTGGAGGGGCAATGAAGCTAGGGTGAGTTAACCCAACTCTAAGATCGGATTAGGAGGGGTATTCGCTCGGTTAAAGAGGCGCGGGGGGCGGCGGCTGCGGGGAGGGAATCGGATCAGTGAGTGTGGGCGCCATGTCGATGAGAGCGCACGAGCACGCGGGTGACAACGCCAGAGGGCGGCAAGGCATGCAAGCATGCCCACGCTCGCACCCTCGTCGACCTAGGGTTTGCACTCGCGCCGGCCTTTGCATTTGCACTTGCGCTCTTGCCCACCTCGCTGGCTTCTAGCGTCTACACCCTTGTCCTCGCGCGCCTCGTCGAGATGACACTTGCGGGAAGGAGTTTTTGGGTGCAGGAAGGAGTTTTTTGTGTTTTGTGTTTGGGGGGGGGGAGGGGAGAGGAATTCTCACCGAGACGGGGGGCAAGCGATCTACTCCAGCGGGGGGGCAGATGTAGATCTAATTGTGGGAGGGTGCGTACGCGGATCTCTCACCAAAGAGAGAAGAGGAGGGGGTTTTTTTTGAGGGGGGGGGGGGGGGGGGGGGGGGGCACGGGGAGTGACGGCACGAGGCTGGGTAGCTGCGGCGCGAGGGCCCTCGCGGGGGAGCGACGGCACGACGACGTAGACTGGGTAGAGCAGCAGCAAGAGGAGAGAAAGTAAAGGTAAAAATGAATTCGATTTAAAGTTGAAGAATAGTAGATATTAAAATCTCGGACAGTTTTTTTTATAAATATAACTAATTTAAGGGTGTTATACGTAAATATGCAAAATAAATAATAAATTTTTAGGGGTTTAGTTGTAAAATAACGGAGATTAAAAGTGAAAATTTTAGAAAAAATTTAATTAAATAATAAAAAAATTATGGGTAATAAATTTAAAAAAGAGGGAGCCTAAATAATTATCAAAATTTTGAAAGATTTTTGATAAATAAGAAAAATCTGGGGTGCAGGGTGTATAGGTTAAACTAGCGATTAATCGACTTTACTTCTCTATTATCCCGCTTTCATCGTTGCCGAAACATCATATTAAGTTGTTAACGTTCGGATGGTCCCATCTTTATTAGACCTTTAGACAGCTGTTTTTGACCAGAGTGGTACTTACCTTCTGTATCAAAACCTTGACCCCTCGACGTAAATAGTTTGGCTCTTTAGCTTGGACACGAGGGCTCCAACGCTGGAATCCGGATTTAAGCTCTGTAAGTGCTGTAACTCTCTGTTTCTGTTGGAAACCGGGTATCCTATTTTTTTTCCCGAGCTTATCAGACTGAAAAAGCCGTGTACACCAAACAAAAGTGGAAGCATCGAGGGATGGGCTTATCGCCTTCTCTATTTTTTTTTTTTTTTTAAAACCAAAAAAAATAAAATCCAGCCTGCTGATGTGGCACTCCTTTACTGGAAAGTGGTCCGCCGGGCGGTCAATTTTGCCGTCGCCTAATGCTTTAGAGAATTACCTCTCGTCCGAGCGAGTCCAATATTTTTAACCGTACAATGTCAATCAGGCGGATAGGATCACCCAGCATGGCTGTCGTGGCTTTCCGTTATTGTAAAGCGGTCGACCACTATGTCGATTTGGCGGTCGTTGATCGTTGAGTAATTCGAAGGTCTACGTCTGGTCCCGCCAGATGCTTCAATTTACCGTCGGATGGCAATCGGACGAGCAGGATTGCGTATTGTGATATGGACGGAGTGGGGTCCACGAGGAAAAAGTGGCGAGGGAAAAGGTTCGGAGTTCTGGGGACGCTTCGCGAAGCTCGTTGGAATGCGCCAGAAGAGCCCCGATTCTCTTCCACCTCCCCCTTTAATCTTCGCTGATCCGATCCTTTTCTTCTCGGAAATCCTCCAATCGGAGCCTTGTCGCAGCGAATCTTGGTTCTCAGGTGAGCGATCACTCCTTTGTCAGCAGAAATTTTGATGCGATTCAGTGTGTTTCGCTTGTTGATTTGTCTGATTTTTGGTTCTTGCCGGAAAATACGGTATCTTTAGGAGTTTATCTGGTCTTGATCTCGTGTGTTGGGCTGTGGAATACTCGGAAATTATTCTGAGTTTCAGATTTCTTGAAAGCTGTTTTCACGCTTTTTTTTTTTTGCATAAAATTGGTGTTTGTGTGAGTGAAGCGATTTTTAGGGTTTTAGCTGGTTTTGATCTCGCATGGTTTAGGCTATAAAAGACATAGAAAATGGTTCTGAATTCTATACTCTTGGAAGTGATGCGATTTTTGGTTTTTGACTGGTATTTTGATCTCGTATGCTTTATGCTCGTGAAAGACTTGGAAATGATTCAGAATGAGGACTGCTAGAACTCGATTTTGTCACCTTTTTTTTCCTTATAACTGAGACCTTGGATCATTGCAGCTACAATGTCCGCTTTTTTATTCTAAGGCCTGTGCTTAACCTATGTGCAAAGTTTTATCTGAAGACATGGTTAGAGTTTGTCATTGATATCTCGTTTACTTTGCTAGATTCTTCAAATTTTAAGGAGGATGGTAAAACATACCCTGTTTAGGCCACTTGGGTGCTTGAACAGTCGTAAATTGAATTGTATGGTTCAAACTTGAGACTTGATATGTTTAAGGCATTTGACGAACTCTTTATGGTTTAAAAATTGTGGAATGGAACTCTGTTTTAAGAAGTTGAAAGTATAGATTTCTTTATCCGGCTGTAGTTGAATTAATAGCAAGTTTTTCACAAACCTCAGAACAATGTCCTCGTGTCTACCCTTTTAGAGAGAGAGGTTCATCCTGCAATGAGATCCTATTGGTATTGTTTCGTCCAGAACCAGACTGACTGGTGCTAGTATAACTTGGATATTATGCATTGACCATGCGGATGCAGTGGTGCTTTACCGGCTATATGCCACCCTAGAGTTTGATCTTCTTTCTTGATTTAAGTAGGTGATTGACATTTTTGTGTTTTAATCTGCAAGTTGGTTCAGTCTAATTTCATGAATTATGGATCTATTTCTTCTATTTCCGCAATAAAAGTTAAGCTTCTCTTGAAGCAAAGAAGGATGTATGAAATTCCAATTACTGTTGGCTATTATCACTTGACCTGGTATTGAATGTGATAGAATTTCTTTTTGGTTTACCAGAAGAATCCAATAATTGGGCCTTCACCCAGCTAATGAAATCTTGAAGTGCATGTGAATGAACGGGTATAAGGTGTGACCTTTCTTATGAGTTTTTGTGAGCTTGATGAAAGATCTGTCCTTTCCTAATAGATAATCAGATTCATTTCACAGGATGGCCGAAAACTACTATACAGTGGCATCTGATGGTGAGACTTCTGCAGAGGACAAACAGCGACATGGTATACCTGATAGTGCTATTGGAATAGACATTGGAACCTCACAATGCAGTGTTGCAGTATGGAACGGTTTGCGAGTGGAGCACCTCAGAAACACCAGAAACCAAAAGCAGATGCGTTCGTATGTCACATTCAAAAATGAGGTTCCTTCAGGAGGAGTAAGCCAAGGATTGGGTCCTGATGAGCAAGAAATTCTCTCTGGAAGTGCGATCTTTAATATGAAGCGCTTGGTTGGAAGACTGGACACAGATCCAGTGGTTCGCACAAGTAGCAACACCCTCCCTTTCCTAGTTCAGACCTTCAATATTGGTGTCAGACCTTTCGTTGCTGCACTAGTGAACAATGTTTGGAGATCCACCACACCAGAGGAAGTGCTTGCAATCTTTTTGGTGGAATTGAAAGTAATGGCAGAGATTCAGCTCAAGCACCCAATAAGAAATGTCGTTCTGACTGTTCCAGTTTCCTTCAATCGGTTTCAGCTTACTAGAATTGAGAGAGCCTGTGCTATGGCTGGGTTACATGTCCTTAGGCTTATGCCCGAGCCTACCTCTGTTGCTTTGTTATATGCCCAACAGCAGCAGCAAAATTTACATGAGAATATGGGAAGTGGCAGTGAGAAGATTGCTCTCATCTTCAACATGGGAGCTGGATATTGCGATGTTGCTGTGACTGCTACTGCTGGTGGTGTGTCTCAGATTAAAGCATTGTCTGGCTGCCCTCTAGGTGGGGAAGATGTACTTCAGAATGTTTTGCACCATCTCCTGCCAAACTTGGACAGCCTTTATGCCAGTCAAAACATGGAAAACCTCAACTCTGTTGGATTACTCCGTATTGCAACACAAGATGCGATTCACAAACTCTCCACACAGACTAGTGTTCCCATTGTTGTGGACTTGGCTGATGGGACTAAGATATCGAGAGTCCTGGAGCGCTCGGAGTTTGAGGAATTAAACAAGTTAGTGTTTGTGAAATGTGAGGATCTTGTGGTGCAATGTCTGTCAGATGCCAAAGTAGATGCGGAAGATATTGCTGATGTCATACTAGTAGGAGGGTGTTCAAACGTCCCCAAGATCAGAAGTCTTGTTCTGAAGCAATGCAAGAAAGAGGATGCTTATGCTGGAATCGATCCATTGGATTCTGCAGTTTATGGTGCTGCACTGGAAGGCGCCATTGCCTCTGGTGTCAATGATCCTTCAGGAAGTCTTGACCTGCTAACCATACAGGCTGCTCCGTTAAGCCTGGGTATCCGTGCTGATGGCGACAACTTTACAAGAATTATACACCGGAACATGGCAATCCCTGTAAGAAAGGAGATGCTGTTCACCACTACGCAAGACAATCAAACTGAAGCACTGATCATTGTTTATGAAGGAGAAGGAACACGACCAGAAGAGAACCATCTTCTGGGTTTCTTCAAGATCACAGGAATTCCACCAGCTCCCAAGGGCTCAGCTGAGATCAATGTCTGCATGGATATTGATGCATCAAACAGTCTCAGGGTTCTGGCTGGTGCAGTCATGCCTGGCACTCAGCAGGCTGCCTCCCCATTCATAGAAGTGAGGATGCCGACGCTGGATGGGGCCCATGGCTTGTCTGCAGAAGCTCTGGTGAAGATGCACTGTTCTTCCATGGATTTGGCTACCCTGCCAAAGAAACAGCAGACCTGAGCTAGTAGCGGCTAAGTTTTAACCCCTTTGTTGTGCTGTTCTTGTGTGTTGTAGAGTCCAGTTGCAGTGATCTTTGCCATATCAATCTTGTTCATGTCTGTTGACAATTTCTTCTAATAACTGAGGTACTTATCTTTGTGTGTATATATGTACATATATATAACGGGATCTGCTTGTAGAAATTTTGCATTAAAATTTTCTGTGTTGATGTAAGCTTCAGGTGGACAAAGTTAGATGGAGAAGTGAGTATCTTGGAGACTGTAAAAGAGTAAAAAGTGTGCATTGAAATTTTTGTGTTGATGTAAGTCTTAAGTCGTCAAAGTTATAACCAATGGTCAAAATGTTTTGATTTTGATTTGACCTATAATATTTTGATTTAAAATTTAATTTCGGACTGAAAGTTATATTTTTGTAATTTTGTATTGATTTTATTTTACAAGGTTGGCTTAGATGAAATGGTTAAGATTTTTATATAACTATATGACCTGAGTTAGAATCTTTGTTTCTACAATTTAATTTTTTTACCAAAAAATTTAAGCATTTAATTATTATAAAAACTACTTATATGTCATTTTAAAAAAATTTTATAAAATTTATAATATTTTTAAATTTAAAGTCAAATTGACTGAAATTAAAATGGAATCAAGAATGGTTTTAGCCAAAATTAGAATGGTAGAGTACTTTGTGAGTCTTTTTATTTTATCGGATTTATTTTTAAAATTTTAAAATTCAAGAATTATAAAATTCGGTATTTATTATACAAAAATTTGAAATTTTGTAACTTTTAAATTTCAGTAATTATATGATTTATTGGTTCTTAAATTGGTTGAATTTTAAAATTTTAAATTTTAGAATTCAACACATGAGGTTACGTGTTAAATTTTATAATTAAATCAAATACATAACTTATAACTTTAAAATTTATAAATCTAACAAAATAAACACAAAATTTAAAATTTTGAATTTATATATCTTATAAAATAAACATATTATCAAATTTTCAAAATTCAGAATTTTAAATTTTTAAAATATTAAAATTCTTATAACTTTAAAATTTTACGAAATAGAGATGCTTTACATATAAGCAAATTTTGAAAATTTTACACAAGAATTTTTCTGTTGATTTATTAACTTCATATTGTCAAGGTCAAAATGGAAAAATAAAAGTATTTTAAAGACGAGAAAATTGAATGTCCCTCGTCATTGTTGACATACCTCCAATATATTAGAAACTTAAGACATTCCTTGCATTTAATTTCGCGTGGTTGGTTAGTTTTTTGTCACATGCCGAACACGAGGGGGCCATGTGTAACGTTTTCAAACATGGAGATCCTAATCATAATATTGTCATATGATGGGGGGTCTATATGTAAAAGACCACAACTTTCCTTTAAGGCAATATTTAAAATTTAAATTCAATGAGGGGCTGGCACGAAAAATGTCCTATCTTTTACCATTTCCAGGTCAATGTCAGCTTGTGGGGCCAGTCAAACTAAACGGAAAGATTCACTTTTACCAAATCATCCATTCCTTATTTCTAATTTTGACAGGAACTCCACATCAAGTCATGCAGAATGTACTTTTTTGCAATTTTATTTTTCAATTATTGATGGATTTTATGGCATTTGTACCGTTCAAAAGTTGGATAATTACGAGGAAGTGTTCAGTGACAAAAAAAATTGAACCTTTTTTCCCAAAAAACATAGAAAGTGTAAGTTGCCAAAACATGTAATAAAAAGTGCATTCATTTATTTAATAATTTCATTAGTACAAATATAACTGCCACTTATCGTTTTAACTAATCTTTAATTGAGATTTACCACTTGTATAGTTATATTTAATTTCTCACTTTATGAGTTTCTCATACATAACATATCAAAAAAATTATATATATTTATATTAATAATAAAGCACAAATTTAACTTGTCATATTTTATTGAACAAAATTATTCAACAAATAATTTATATTAATATGTTGATCAAGAGTCTTTATAGTATTTGAAAATATAATGATTATAGTAATAAATAATTGTCAATATATACTTACTATAATAAAAACATGCATATTCTTGAAATTACAAAAAAAACCTTTCTTTTAAAGTTTTGAAATTACTAATTTTTGGGTGTAATGATGCTTCATAATTCTAATGATTAAATTTGTATTATTTCTACAAATATGTACATTTGTATGTGCATGTGCTAGTTTAATAAAACAGCACTCCGCCAACAAATATGGAAATACAGATCTTATAGGGTGGTATTTGTGAAAGGAAAAAGAGGGATTGAAATGGTCACAAGAATATGGGGTTTTCAGTAAAATCGGCATCTCAAGGGTTTTATATTTCCTGTTGCGAGTGCACGTGGGTCTGCGCAAGCAAAGTGAACATATTTATTCTTTACCCAAAAAAAATTGAACGAATTTATTGAGGGAATTTTACATGTAACCCCTTCTACATTGTCACAATTACATAAAATCGTTTTACTTTGTAGATATTACATAGAACCCCTTATTTTGTAAATAATCATATTTCACATTAACATATTACATTATATTATTACATTACGTAAAAAAGGTATCTGACAAAATTTTTAAAGTTTTTTTAGTAGAATAGTTAAAATTTTAACTTATACACCCGAGTTTAAAGACACCAATTTCAAATTTATCAAAGCAATTAACAATAAAATGAGAAGAAATAATTAATTTCAAAGGGAGTTTGTAGCCAGAGGGTTGTCTGTATATATCTATATTTTTACGGGTATATATGCAAAAAATGTTCTGGAATAATGTCTTTTCTGGGCTTCAATGCATTGGTGCCATGGCTCCCAAGCGTAGCCCTTTGTTCTCATCTTCTTCATCTCTCTCTTTCTCTCTCTCTCTCTCACTGCAAGTCTGCAACGAACCACAACCAGGTATTCTGACAGTGAAGCCAGTGCCTACTTGTCCTGTTCCACTCGCCCTCTCTTTTGTATTCTGCCGATTTTTTTCATTGAGGTCACATTCCTTGTCCCTGGTCCTGTGGGGAAGGGAGGCCTGGATCCTGCCCCATTTGCCTTGTTTAGCATGCAAAACAGCCCGGAATTCATTTCCAGTCCACTGGAGTAGGTTTCTGCTGCATTTGGGAGAGAAAGGTGGGATCTTGATGAGCCTCCTTGGTGGAAAGAGGTAATGGGATTCATTTCTTGGTTCCTGGTGTAATGATTCAGTTTCCCATGCTGTCGTCTGGGGATAGTTGTTGCTTTTTTGTTTTTGGGTTCCTTTTGTTTTTTGGTTGAATTATTGGTTGGATTTTTTATGCAATACCCCTATCAAGTTTTTTTTGTTTGCGTTTGTGCAATGATTTGGAGGTATTTGATGAGTTTTTTTTGGAAGGAGATTATGGGGATTCATCTCTCACCAACTCCTTTTTTTCTCCTTTCTTGATGATTCCTTGTGATCTAACTTGTGTGATGATTTGCTTTCAATCCGGTGAGCTAGAGAAAATTTTCACCTTTTCTCGTTCATTATAGTGGGGTTGTGCCTTTGATTGTCTGGAAAACTAGATTTTGTGATGATTTTGATATCAATTTTCACATTTTCTGATCACTATGCTTTTGGTTAAATCATGAGTTCTTTATTGCGCAAAGGCAAAACAATGAAGGTCCAAATTTACTAACTCATGTATGCCTTGGATTAGTTTATCCAGATTGGATGAGCTTAGGCTTTTCTCTAGTGAAAGGTTCCAAAAAAATTGATCTTTCTCATTACAATGAGAGACTTTGCTTGTTTTGGCGAAAGCGGAGTCCAAGTAGCCGATTCCTCGTCAAGTTCTGGCAGAGCCTGCCAGAATCTAGTGACATGCCTTTACCGGGCTCAGCTGCAGGGCTGCCCTTGCCTCATCACCATTAAGTGGAGCAAGAACCTGATGGGCCAGGGCCTGAGCATTGCCATAGATGACGCTTTCAGTCAGTGCCTTTGCAAGGTAGATATGAAGCCATGGTTGTTCTCCAAAATGAAAGGCTCCAAGAGCTTGGAGGCAAATAAAAGCAAGGTTGACGTCTTCTGGGATTTGTCGACAGCCAAGTTTGGCCCTGGCCCAGAGCCATTGGAAGGTTTCTTTGTGGCTGTTGTTGTCGATCATGAGATGGTCCTCGTGCTCGGTGACATGACTAAAGAGGCATATCAGAAGACTAATTCGAAGCGGCCTCCTTCAAATGCCATGTTCATAGCCAAAAGGGAGCACATATATGGCAAGAGGGTCTACTGCACAAAAGCGCAATTCTGTAACAATGGTCAAGTTCATGATATAGCAATAGAGTGTGAGGCAGTTGGTGTAAAGAACTCATGCCTAGAGATTTGGATTGACAGGAAGAGGGTGATGCAGGTCAAGAGGCTTGCTTGGAAGTTCCGGGGAAATCAGACTATTATTGTTGATGGGCTACCGGTGGAGGTCTTTTGGGATGTCCACAGTTGGCTCTTCGGTCCTCCTGTCAGGAATGCCGTCTTCATGTTCCAGACTTGCCTCTCGACTGAAAAATTGTTGCCGCAGAATCACTCTCATGTTTCCCTCGAGTCCCAGTTGGGAGGTTTTGGATTTTCATTGATTCTGTATGCCTGGAAGAATGAATAGACTTGTCCCTCAGCTTCTCTCTTTAGTGCTAACAGAAAATTTTAGCAAATGATGTGCTTTATATGGGAAGAAGCTGCCTTGGTTTCTTCTCATACTCCATTCTCTCCTGTCTTTTTAATCTTATGTGGAGCAGTCTAGGGTAGTTCTTACTAAATATAGACAATTATTTTTGGTAAAGTTAAATGTAGACACATTTGCTGCTGGTTTACAGCAATTGAAAGTTCCCTTGTGATATAGAGGTGTCAGTAAGTCTTAGCATGTGAATCTAAACGGGTTTTTGCCAATAATACTGGTGGTGAGATACTATTCCGATTTAATTTATCTTGAGATAGTATGTTGATCCATGGTTGGTGATGTGAATGTCAAGATATATTTATCTTCCTACTGTGGTTTTATGTCCATTCCAAACCACTGATTACAAGGAGAATTGATTAT
Source organism: Trichopus zeylanicus subsp. travancoricus (assembly GCA_005019695.1). Taxonomy (NCBI): domain Eukaryota; kingdom Viridiplantae; phylum Streptophyta; class Magnoliopsida; order Dioscoreales; family Dioscoreaceae; genus Trichopus; species Trichopus zeylanicus. The sequence continues at coordinate 130,267 of RXID01021780.1, read as the reverse complement.
CTGCAGATCTTTTTGACTCTTTGGCATTCCTATGTAGGACTTGAGAACAGTGGGCATTTCACAGAGTGGGATGTTCTAAGATTGTTCCATGTGTTAAATACAGAATCTTCAGATTAATCTGGCACGAGTTTCTGAAATAATATCAGATATGTTATACAGCAGTTCTGTGTGCATACTTTTGGTAGTTTGATATTCATGATGACAGCCAACTGGAATAAACTTCATTCCAAAGATGGAAAATGAGTATTTACTCGTTTTCAAGAGCATAACTCAGTAAGACGGTGAGCTTCATTCTTTTGGAGCTGTTTGGTGTGCTTGTATTTTAAAATACATGAAAAATACTTCTGCAAGGTTTACCTAGTCTAATGGTTGACGATGTTGTGCACATCATAAGTTTCTGGCTTTTTGAACTACTTATTAGGAAATATATGATGGAGGCTGAATAGCATCTTAGAGTTACATTTAATGATAACATCTGTTTGTTCTTCATTTTTATCTGAGTGTCTAAATTGTGTCAATCTCATGCCTTAATGTAGTGAAAGTTTTTAATTTTCAATTTTTAGTATCTCTTAATCGAGTGATAATAGGCAAAGGAAAAGGATGGACAAAGTTTCATCTTTGTTAGTTGAGGAAAGTCTGAGAGTGCACCTTCAACAAGGTCATACATCTTCTTACTGTGCTTATTTGCATATCACGTTCATTGATTTGTGGTGATTAAGCTTCACTCTTCCCTTCCATCTCAAGCATGCTCTAAACAAAGCCTTAGCCTTCTCGTTCTACCACTGCCTAACCTCCTAAAAAGCTTCCGCTTTTTGAGAAACTTTATCCTTAACAATCCTATCCTGAATTTGTTCACTTTTATATATCTTTGAAATCAAATCTGTTGGCATTTCTTGTACAGAAAATAACTTGGAATTAATGGAGGAATTTGTCAGTTTGTATGAGCTTTTAGAGAGAGAGAGGAAAAAAGAATGGGACTAGATAAATCTCGAAAATTTCGAATCAATAATGGCTGCAAGTTTCTGTTCAGGGATTCTGATTTTAGTCTTAGTTTTTCCGAGTTTTTCCTGAAAACTAAGAAAGTAGATATATACTCGTACAAGCTACCAGGAAACAATATCTTGAAGATCAGGTTTGTAATCCGAATTATGTATGGGATTATTTGTACTTGCAAAAGAATGATCTCTGCTCAATGATTAGAAAGAAAGCATTACCTCAAAATTAATGTCATTGTCACATTTGATCAGGAACCTTCTCCATGAAAGAGGCAACTTCACAGGTTCAGAGAAAGCAGTAGTTGCCATTGATCACTCTCTGAATCATTGTAACATATAATTTTATGAAATTAGACTGTTAGTTTTCGCATTTGCTAAACTAGGAAGAAAAGCAACTGAAATGCATACTCTCATGAGGAAAACTGGCCATTGTGAGTCATTTACCTTGACTCTATTGCTGATCTTGATTGTCTAGGGAATCATTTGGGCAATAATGAAATGTATGACCTGCATCTTATTTCCTTTAAATCCTTCCTGTTTCTTCCTCATCTTCTTCACACAAAAACAGAAATGTACTCGCTATTCCTCCTTTTTCATTCAAATGGTCTCCTGCATGCGAGTTGTTTTGTATCGGAAGAAAAGTTTGTCCAGAATTTTGACTCAATTTGCAAATTCTTGTGTGCTTCTCTTTGGATGAGAACATAAGCAAAGATGAATATGGTTATGATTCCAACAGCTTTTGAAGACGGAAAAAATGTGGTGATGATTCCATTCCATTCCATTCCATAGCTTTTAGTGATGATTATGGTGATGATTTCAATAGCTTTTGAACATACGCAAACATGCATATGGTGATCATTCCATTCCATAAGCAAACATACGTCTTATTATTCTTAAAAAAGGGAAAAAATGAGCCTAAATCAAAATCGAAAAGCAACTTATTATTCTGAAAAAACAGAACCAAAACCAAAACCAAACCAAACTCGAAAATGGCCTCCAAACTGTGCTACTGCCAGGCTCGCAGATAAGGCGCCCAACCCTTCGTCCTCTGCCCTGCCACCAGCTAAGCTTCGACTCCTCTCTCTCTCCCCCGCGTGCTCATGGCTTCGGCCGCCTGCTCGCCGGTCGTGCACGGGGGCAGGTTGCGCATTGACGCCAAGGTGTTCGACATAAAGCCGTATGGTGGGTGAGCTTTCTATCTCGATGCAAACGTGGCCGAAACTAGTTTCCTGGTTTTCCTTTTGTTCGGATTTGAGCAGTTGTTGAGAGGCCAGTTCTTTTGTTTGAGAATTTGTAAGACATGGTAATTTTGAGAAGGTTTTTGACAATGAGTTTGTGTGATTTCAGCGCAGTTTTGGATTTTGATGTGGGATTTGATTTCAAAAGAGAGCGAAAAGGGTATTTTTTTCAAAAAAAGGATTGAACTTGGAGAAAATTTTGAGGCAAGAGAGGGTCATTTTGCAATGTTTAGAACTACAGGGGAAAATGCTACCTTGGAGCCGCATTTTTCTGTCATCCATTTTAGGTTGCTAGTTTGTGTGCTAAACCTTTTTTCCCCAGTTTGTTTTTGTTAGTTCATTAGACTCATCCGTGCTGCACATCTAACCTACTTAAAACATGCAGGTGCCGTGGGCACTCCACGCCTCTATCCTGGAAAGGAGTCACATAGATTACCTTTTGTAAAGGATAACGAATGGAATTCTTTATGTAAGCATTGTGTTAAAATCCCGAGAAAATCTTACCACAAATTGAGCTCCCATCAGATGCGACATATAGCCCTTGTCAAGGCAGTTGCTACCGTGGAACCGAAATACTCTATTCAAAGTGATACTGGTTACAGATATGGCTCCAATTTGAAGTTGGATCCTGATCCAAATTCTGAAAATTTTCAACACTCAAGTGATACTTCAGTTGAGTTGGATGAGAGAGAAAAATTGAGAAGAATGAGGATTTCAAAAGCCAATAAGGGAATGGTTCCATGGAATAAGGGCCGGAAGCACAGTGAAGGTGAGAGTGCTGGTTTTATCTCCTTGTGCATTGTTGTCTAAACGTTCTTCCTTATTATTTGTTAATGCTATTGTTGAATCGTTCAAATTGCATGCAGAAACCCGCCAAAAGATCCGAGAGAGGACTAGAATTGCCATGCAGGACCCTAAGGTGATTTCATGTAAGAGCTATTGAAATTACGTTTCATCATCAACAATCCTATTTGAATTCATACCTGTCACTTCTGTGAATAAAAAAAAAACACTGCCTGACAGTCTTCTGTCTGTAAAGTTCTTTTCTCAAAAAGATGTTCTATTATTTGCACAAATGCATCTTGGCTATTCTGTTTGGCACTTGTGCTTAATTTTTGGTTTTAGCATATTTAGGATGATGATTGACAACTTAACTAAAAATTTATGATGTTTCTGAAGGAGATTGTTTGAACTGGAATGACAGATATTTTTCATTAGAGTGGTTGAAATTTCATGTGTGACAGGCTTCATGTTTCATTTTTTCCAGTGTAGTTTTACAACTAGCGATTTTTGCAGTTGGTTTCATCTCCAAGTCTTCATGAATTTTTTTCAGTCTGTAAAATCATCCAAGTTTAGATTTTCAAGTATGGTTTGTTTTAATATTTTATACTTCTGATGCATAAATTATCATCTATCTTCTTTATACAAAGTACTTCCAATATATTGATTAAAATTTTGTTATCAGGCTTCTCATAGTTATGAGTATGACATCTGGTTCCTGGATAATACTGTGCTTTCTCAAAAACACTCTGGGTGCTTCTGCTTTAACAATAAGAGTTGTTATTCAATGAATCATTATATAAAAATTCTCATGAATATTTCTTCTTGCAGGTCAAAATGAAGCTAGTAAACTTGGGACATGCTCAAAGGTTTGTACCTTCCATATTGTTTTCTGTGCAGATTTTATGATGAGATATACCAATTTTTTCCTTTTTGCATGTGCTGCTGATTGCTTGTTGAGCTTAAGTTAACAAAATATTTAAGTGATATTGTTTATTGGGAGTCTTCAAATTTTTCTTTGGTCTGTTGGGACATTTGAATTTTTATTGATTCTCTCTTTTCTTAACATTACCCTGATCTAATGAACTAGCTATATTGCAGTTTTATGAAGAGGATAATAATGGATTCCCAGATTCCAAAGTCAACTATTCACATGGAGCTGTTCTTGTTACATAGGAAGCGTGGGCCTTAGCAAAGTAAACTGCAGATTTGTATTCATAGCTCAATAACAAATTTTGGAGGCTAGGCTGGCTAACACATGATAGTTTCAGTTAGATGTTGTACTATCTGTAGGCTATTTCTGTAATCTACTGGATCCATATAAATCTTCTTCAACTCCAAATTAACTTGGAATTGTTGTCCAATCATTCTGCAACCTAATAGATAAACTTCAGAATAGTTTCTTCTTTTCCCCCAATCATACTATATGAGGCCATGGATCTTTCTTTGCCCTCCATTTGCTGTGAATGGTTTCTCATTTCCTACATTGCCATGTGTTTCTGCAACTCCACTGCAGCTTTGTACTGCTATTTTTTCCCTGATCCTTATTTCACGTGATGTTCATTTTGTGTTGTCCTCATATGTCAGATCAGTCATAAGTGCCAGTTGCTGCAATCACTTTCTCCCTTCTCCTTCTGCCACATAAAAGTTGGGGCTTGATCATCATTACCTCCTTCCTCTTTCACAAGAAGTGATTATTGTTGCCTCTGAGGTTCCAATTTCTCTGTATTTGTCGTCATAATTCAAATGCCTTTGTACTTTTGCACGGCATGGATTCTACTTGGATGTTTGGCTTAACTACTGCCCATGGTTCACCACATTGTTGCTCCTAATTAAGTATTGCCTCTCAGACTGTTTCGGCTAGCCTTCGTTTGACAAATGTACCATCTGCACGATGGATGAGCACCTTGTCCCTGGTCTCAATTTCTATGAGTGGTTTAAACATTAAGTGCCACTATCTACTTGTCAAAAAGTGTTGTATCTCCCTTTGTTAGTTACAAGCCACTTGATCCATCACTAATGGTTATGGTCCATCATTTTTCTCACCATGCCTCCTGACTTCTGTGTTAGGAACTATGTTTATCTTTGGTTGTTTGAGAAGGAAGTTTGGCCTGCGTAAGAACCATTTCCTTGGTTTGGTGTAAATATAAAATATGTCGGTATCTTTCGCTGGAGCAGCTCTTTTTGTAACTTTGTCCTTACATCCAACTTCACTAAATTCCTGAAAACCTGCTAGTTGCACTTGCTAAATTGATTTCTTTGGAGTTACCACATCAAGGCCATTTTCTCTCTCTCTTGTTGCAATATTTACCTTTCATAACTGTACCACTACTTTTATTGCTATGAAAACCCAGATACATGATAACCTTTATATTCCCAATAGACAGTTCCACAAAAACCATGTGCACCCAGAAATTTGATAAATAGCTAGACACATTATCCGACAAGTCTAATATGTGCAGAGTTATGTGGGCCTAGTGAGAAAGTAAATAATAGGCATTGATATAGGATTAATAGTTGGAACAAGCATTGATATGAGCTATAGGATTAATAATTGGAACGAGCATTGCTTTTTTGTCCTAAAGAAAGTAACTAATTTTGGTTTGATTGTTGAACATTATTTTAAAACTTAATTAGGCAAATATGTATTGTTTCCAGAGATGGACAGTGCACAAAAAGTTGCACGAATTTTAAATTTTCTGGGATACAAATAAGATGATAAATACACCTTATTTTTTAAAATAAACTGATAAACAAGCTCAACATGTGAGAAAGAAATTTATTTGCTAATTTTGAGGAGGACTGTAAAGTATTTGTGTTATTGGATACTCATGCATGTCCATATTTTGACATACTATTCCAATAATGCAGTGATGAAACAAAAGCAAAAATTGCAGCTGGTGTGCGGGAAGGTTGGCAACGACGTCGTGAAAAGCTAATTTTGCAAGAAACTTGCATATTTGAATGGAAGAACCTGATTGCTGAATCATCTAGGAACGGTTATGCCGATGAAGGTGAGTTCCAGTGGGATTCCTATGGGATCTTGGATGAAAAGCTGAAACAGGAGTGGTTGGAGACCATTGAGTTGCGGAAAAAAAAGCCCAGGCCCAAGGGCAGCAAGAGAGCTCCCAAATCCCCTGAGCAACGGAGAAGGATTTCAGAGGCCATCTCTGCCAAATGGGCAGATCCAGTAAGAGCAAAAGTTCCTAGTTTCTTGAAGTATCTTTGACATTCTTTTCCAATCGCTACTTATTGGACCATGTAGTTCAATTTTTTTTCTTAATTTTTCCTGCATTTTTTTTCCAGGGATATCGTGAACGGGTATATGCTGCATTGTCCAAGTATCATGGCTCTCCAGTAGGAGGCGAGAAAAAGCCCAGGAGAAAGCCACGTGGTGAATCTGTCAGAAGGGGGTCTGTTAAGAAGAAACCTACAAAATCTGACGAACTCAACGCTGATGCAAAAGTTGTTAAGGATACACCACCTAAGAGGATTTACACCTCTCCGACATTTAAAGATCCAATGATCAGTTCCAAGCTAGAGATGATAAAGAATATCAGAGCTCAAAGGACAGCAATGGAAAGTGAAAAAAGAGAAGCCACTGAGAGGGCAAAGTAAATCCATCATACTTACCTATTGGATTTCTAAGTTTCTCTGGATATACATTCATCTTTTACATGAAGAAAGCTGACCTTATTGTTCCATTATCAGGTTACTAATTGCTGAAGCCGAGAAAGCTGCAAAAGCTCTGGAGATGGCTGCACTGAAGAATCCTCTTGCACAAACTTCACTTTTGGAAACCAGGAAGCTGATTGCCGAGGCGACAAGATCAATCCAAAGAGTAGAGAATGGGAAGCTAGTATCACAGGGGAAGAAGATACAGGATGTACCAATCCATTCAACCAAACCTGAGAACCCTAACAACAATCCACATTCAAATCATCATCTCATTCATGAGACTGATCTCATGACTTCAAGTGAGGGTAATGAGAAAGGTTTGCATTTTGATGATTCTACTCTTCAGGATGAGCTGCAGGATTACGAAACCTCAACATCCATGGTAAATGGTCATTATAACAGCACGAGAGTGCAGTCTGATGCAGATGCTTTGCAAGTGGAAAGATTCAAGGTGAACAGTTCCACAAGCTACACAGAGCCAACTCCTGAAAGCAATGAAGCAGCGTCTTTGAGCTCAAATTCAGGTGAGAGTTGCACGACATCTGAAAGCAAAACCAAGAAGAAGTGGATCTGTGGGAGGCTAGTTGAAGTGGAAGAAGATTAAACTGCAGTTTCTGACAATCACTATCATTTCCATTTCTGCAATGCGTAAACGGATAGGATATCTGACAGTAGGATGAAGAGCTGGCATGTAAATGATCAATGTTGTATAATTTATGCATGCCAAATTTAGAGTACCCAGGTAGTACTTGTCAACATGGATCTTGTAAGCAGGCATCCAAATATATCTACTATTTCCAGATCCATTTTCTGATGCTACGGGCGTTTGGATCAATTCCAATAATTGAGGAAATTATGAATTCGGTCAATTACGGGAAATTAAAGGAATTGGCTGAATTGATAATTTCGGTGTTTGAATATGTTTTGAAGTAAAGTTAAGGAATTATTCATTCTGTCAATTTCGTGAATTTTGGTGTTTGGATTGAAAATAAATTATTTTCAAATAAATAAAATTACTTTTTTTATTTTATTCATATTTATTTATTAAAAATATAAATATTTTATAAATAAATTAATAAAACATATTTTGGTGATTAAAAATATATATAAATATTAAAAAATATTTACGCTAAAAAAATAATTTTTTAAATATTTATTCAATCAATAAAATATATTTTAAATTAGAAAATGATAATATATAAGTATTAATATTAAAAAAATATGTAAAAAAATAATGAGTAGAGGAAAAAAATTTCATATAATTTTAAATTAAAAATTTAGTTTATTTTTTTTAAAAAAATATTAATGGTTGAATTAAAAAAATATATAAAAACTTCCTATAAATTTACCCATATAAATGTGGGCTCCACCAAATTCTGAACCGGAATTGTGAATTCCACTTTTTTAGAAGTGGAATTCAAATGTCAATATTCGGAATTATTGAAAATATCAATTCTTCAATTCTAAACAGTATCATTGTAACTAAATGGGGGAATTGGAAGAATTGGATCCTCAATTCCTCCCATTCCTCTAATTCGGGACTGTTTAAAATTGATCCAAACAGCCCTTATACGCTGTATAAATTTAAATATCACAAGCTGTGGAAAAAAAATAGAAGATCTTGTTGTGATGCTTGCTTTCTCGAATTTTACACAACAACGTGGCAGGAATAAAAAGTCTTCTGAAACACACAAGGTGGCATGTTAAATATGATGAAATTAGGGATGCAAATATAATTATCCATTTGCTAAGGCGGTTGTTTGCCATATTCCGACATTTTAATCAGTCTTCTGGCCTGTGTTGGCCCAGGCCTGGCCCGATCCAGCCCAATTAAACATCTACATATTGTCCAAGCCCATCGTCTCCATCCTCGTGAAGACTTCCTTCGCCGGATCTCCGATGGTGGCTTCGTCGTCTTGGCTGCAGGCATTCCTCAATCCTCGCCGGAACTGGTTCGCTGGCCTGTACTTCAAGCCCCTTTCGAAGCGCCTCAGCAAATACGGTACCTTTCCCTCTTTTCCCCGTCTTCTAGGGTCTTCTCTCGATCTGATACCGGATTCTGTGTCTAGGGCTTCGGTATGAGGATCTGTACGATCCCATGTCCGATCTGGACATCAAGGAGGCTCTGGACCGGCTTCCCCCGGAGGTCGTTGATGCCAGGAACCAGCGCCTCAAGCGCGCCATGGATCTCTCAATGAAGCATGAGTACCTGCCTGAGAACCTCCAGGTGCGTCCATTTTCCTCCTTTGCAGCTCTCCACCTGGATAAATTTGGTCCTTTTTCATTTCCGATGCTCTCATCTATTTTTTTGTGGGGTTTTTGTTTAGTTGTACTATCTTTGGGCGGCTAGGTTTTTTTGTCTGGGTTCGTTGTTATTGGTTTTTCGAATGGGATCTTGTTAGCAGAGAAACGCAGAATTTTGCCAGGAGTAAGTTTGGTGAACTGATCTTGTGTATGTTTTGCGTACGTGCTGATAAATTTAGGTAGAGGAAAGGATGAGCAAATTTTTGTTTTACCATTTTGGTTGCTAGTTCTTTGCTTTGTTAAATTTCTTTGTAGTTTTTTTTCTTTAGATTGTTGGAAAAGCTAATAGGAGACGCATTTCGAACTTAACCAGCACCAATTCCGCTCTTTTGGGATCGTTTTGTGTTTCTTAAATGTTTTTTTGTTGTCTTTAGATGCTCCATATGTTTGACATTGATCACAACACAAAACTCAACCAGTTTTCAAATTTATATTTTGAGTTTGTGGGTCAAAACATCTGCACAGATTCTTACGTGTTGGTTTTGGATTTTGTGTATTCTATTCTCTCATGTGGAATATCTGTTTTCTCTTAAACAGGTAGTACAAACACCATTTAGAAGCTACCTTCATGATATGTTGACTCTCGTAAGTGTTATTTCTTAAGCTTGTTACTCAAATTTCCAGTACCTAGCTTTTGATATTATCTTGTCCTATTTTAACAATAAGATTTTCTTTTGTCCAATGATATATATTGCCTGTCCTAATAATTCAGATGGTCTTGATAGATGATCACCCGTATATTTATAAAACATACCAGAAGATAGCTTTTAAATTTAATATTGCAAGCGTGCAATTGACATGGCTTTAGCATTCCTGTTCCAAACTTCATTTCTACCTTGTAAATCAAAATTTTGCAATCCTTTCAATTTTTGTTATCCTCACAAATTAGTTTCATTTGCCAATGCATTTTGGATTCATTTTTCCCATGTTTTTGTCTGATCATATTGATAGATGGAACGCCAATAGATTTGAAAAATGTACCAAAAACATAGGTTTCAAATTAATTCTTACAAGTGTGTAATTGACATTGCTTTAGCATTCCTGATCCAAACTTCATCTTGATCTAGTTAATCAAAATTTTACAATCTTTTTGACTTTTGTCAACTCATTTTATTACATGAGTCCGTTGTTTTCTCTATCTATATTCCGGCCAATTCATATACTTTTATCTTTTCAAACCAAAATTCATAATTTATTGCTGTAAGTTCTTTCTCAATTAATGGATATTAAGTGCATGCTTGCATGCCTGTATCTTTCTTGTCAAATGGTTTCTTGAGGTAAAGAAAAAAAATATAGAAAGGAGTTCGGCATGGATGCTTCTGATCTGGAAACAAAGGACTAGGAGTTGTTTTCAGATAATAGTGAAGTGAAGGGATACCCAAATGAACAAATAAATGCCATGGAAATCTAGTACAAGGATTGTACTGAAGTGATATAAAGATATAGGGTGAACACTTTTTAAATGGGTAGACTTGCAGGTCTTGTTATGTCATCATTGGTTGGGAGACATTTAAATTCCTTGACAGAGGTTAGTGTTTGAAAAAGCAGCATGAGATTTGGGTAAACAAGCTGCCAAATAATGATCTAAATACATGGGAATAATAAGTGTGAGAAAATTTGAATAAATTATATAGAAAACACGTTTTTGTTTGGCCATCTTTTTCTTTTAGAAAAGGATGTTAAAAAAATTGTTTGGAATAATGGTGTGTGTTTTCAGAACCTGTATAATATGCCAAAGTCTTCGGTTGCAGGTTCAGAAGGAAAGGGCAGAACGGGAAGCTCTGGGAGCTTTGCCACTCTACCAGCGCACCATTCCTTGATCTCGTTCATTATTTTAGGAGAATAAAGTCAATCATTGCAACCAACATTCTTGTGGTGCATTTGCTGTTCTCCTCTTTTTAAAGTTGTTCATTGGTTCAGCTCCAACTGGGTTTAGGTATCATTTTTGAAATAAAGTGGTTTCTTTGCTTCTCATTCATATATACAATGGAGAGTTGTGTCCTAATGTGCCCTCAGCAAGGAGGATTATTGGCTCATTGAAGTGCCTGTTTTTGGGCAATTTGGCAATATTCTGGATTGCTAGCCAGTGGATGTCAATGCTGTTTTCCGTGGGAAGTTTTTTGATTAGTAAACTTAATGATGATTAAAAAGTGCAGTTGGGGGAGCTAAAAAACCCAATTATTCATATAAGTTGGTTCTTTTGAAGAGAAGCTAACTTCTGGAGTGATCTCTACGGATGGATAATCATTGGTAGGAAAATGCTCTTTGGTGAGCGACATTTGAAGATAGAAATTTCAAATTAAAAATTCAAGTCCAAACTATGAACGGATAACAAGATCCGCAAGGCTCAACATAATAAATTTGTTCTAATCCCGTTGCTTCATAACAACTGAACCGGACTCGTTCGTAGTCGCATCCATATCCATTTGTGCTCGAATGATGAACAAAAGATGTGAAGATTTCCGAGTTGAAGAGTATTCTGCATGACGGATAGCTACTCAGAACAAGGCAGGGAACATGAAGGCCCAATTGATATAAGTTTACTTGGGCCGAAATTGCCCAGAATATCTAGCTCATATCATATCTCCTGCTCTCGCTTCTCTTCTTCTTTGGACAATTTCCCAAGATTTTACGTTTCAACCGAAATGACTCGATTTCGGTCAATTCCGAACCGAAACCCTAATTTTGGTTTCGGTTTAGGATTTACTGTTTATCTTTTACAGACTCGAGCACAGGAGCTCACTGGGCGAACGCGAGCGGGGGAGTGCATAGACGGGAGCTCGCCGGGCTTGAGAGCGCAAGTGGGAGCTCGCCGGGCTCGAGTGCGGGGGGGCGGGAGATCGCCGGGCTCGAGCGCGCGGGGGCGGGAGCTCATCGGGCTCGAGCGCGCGAGGGTAGGAATTTTTCAAATTTTTATCATAGTATAAATTCATTCCTAATTTTTCAAAAAATTTTCAATATTTTATTATATTTTAATTTAAAATTAAAATATAATTAAAATATAGTTAAACTCTGATTAATATTAAAATTAAAAACGGCCAAAATTGAAATTAAAATTAGCGAAATGGCCGAAACATATTTGGCTTGGGGTCGAAATCGAAACCGAAACCGCACAATAATATTTTGCAATTTCCTCATCGAATTCCCTGCTGCGGTTCTTCTCGATTCGATTCTGCAGTAGAAAAGGTGATAACTACGATTTCATATTTTATCATGGTTTGTTTCTCGGTTTGATCTTTTTGCAGTTTGTTTTTCAGGGATCGATTAGGGATTTTTAGGGTCTAGTTGTTGCAGTAATGGGGAAGGGGATGATTTGGGCGACAGCGAAGGACCTGGCGCGGAACAAGCCGGCGGTGCTGTCCTTGTACCGTCAGATACTGAGATCGCTGAATTCGCCTGCGCTCCCGCTCACGCTCGCGGCTCGTCTAGCCAAGAAGGCCGAGGTCCGCACCATGTTCCTCTTCGGCTCCGAGGAGCGGTCCCTCCACAACGTCGCCGATCTTATGGATGCCGCACAGTACTCCCTCTCCCTTCTCATGAAGGGTAGACTCCCGCCGATCTGTTGATGTGAGGTATGGGTAAATGCGTTTCTTTCGTGTTGTTGCGTGTATGTTTCAGATTTTTGGTTTTCATTTAACTTGCTTGAGGAATTGCGGAAGAGAGGTAGAATGTTCTCTCTTTGGATCATGTGTTAAATTCTTGCTGTGAAGATGTTGCTCCAGCTTGTTATAAGCCAGGTGCATGTGTTCTGTCACTTAGTTCTCTCGTTTTGCAGAAGCAGCTTGGTCTCATCCTTTGCATCTATGATATGAACATGTAGTTTCTTGACATGAGTATATGTATATAAATAAGAAAAATGAATAGCTTGTAGAGAACATGCCTAATAATTCATTTTAGATTTCTTTCTTGCCTGATTTGATTCAGTAGTGAGGAGTGGGATGCAACAACTATGAAACCTTTAATACCTTTTTCTACTCTGTTTTGATGAGTCATCGAGATGTGAAGCACATATTGTTGTTTTTTTTATTGAAGTGCCTGGTGCAATTGTTTGTGTATCTGTTGGCCATGTTTCCTTCGAGGAACAAAGTAGAGACAAACAGGGTATTGATTTTATTCATTGCAATGGCAGGTTTACTTCACAATATATGACTTTCAAACTTCAAAAAAAATCTCTGCATTCTAGAACTTATTATTCTCCAGGAATCCTCATGAGAAATCCATATCAACTTCTCCTAGCTAGAAATCTAGAATTTAGTAAATAACCCACAATATCTCATTTGGCACTCAAGAAAGATAGAACATCCCTCTGACAATTTATTCGAAATCTCAGACATGAATGCATCCGTCAGTGGAGTTTGAGAGATCAATGCAGCTTCCAACAGTTTCAGAGCCTGCAAAGAGAGAGAACAGCAACAGCAACACGTCAAAAAATTCCAGTTCAGTTCATTATCATGAAATCATCATGCTATGAAACTCACCTGAACTTTTCCAATGGTGAGCTCCATCTCCCAAAGACTGTTGACAGGCTGCTTCTTGGTGGCAATTTGGATTGCAGCCATAGGAGACAGTGGCCTCACCCGAAGATCATTCATCACAATGAATTTCTCTGCCTGCTTCATGTGTACTCTTTCAGTCTGTGCTCCTCCACTCTTAGATCTTGGATCTATCTCCGGAAACGTCTTTCTCATGCTCCATGCATGCACTCTTTCCAGTTCAAGATACATATCACGCTAGTGTGTTCCGAGATTTGTGTTAGAACAAAACTGAGTATGTATTCTCTGCATAGAAACCTGAACCAAAATTCACTTTTATGCCCATTGCTTCAAGTTCAAAAGTATATACAGTAGAATTCAATTTGAAAGAGCATCAGGTTTCTGCGTCCTCATCAGCAGACATGCCAGATTCTGAATTCCTTGTCTCATCTTCGTTTCACCACATCATGTGTTGGTGCAATAGCAACACGAGACTTCAGCAAAATTCAGCTTCAACTTAGCATGTCTTCCTATTTTCACTTGCTGAATCGCCCTATTTGATGACCTTCATATTATTTTTTCCGGTCATCTTTCTAGGAAGTTGAGATTTGGGTTCATAATAGTTCTACTAAGTGCAGGTTTGCCTCAATACTGACACACATTAAGCATCAATGTCTTTATCCATCTGGCTCAAATCAGTTGACAAAGTTATGACACAGGCATTAATTTTTTTATCATTCAGCTACTTACTACAAATTTATCTGCAACAAGGTACCATTGCACTGAAGATGACATACAAGAAAAGCATAGATAGCGTATTCTGCTCAGATCCCTCTTAAGGGTCCTTTAAGGGGACTGAATCAGATGAAACAGTTGAGCCTCTGAACATTTTGGCTGCAAATGTTGCCAAAAGAGCAGAAATAGAAACAAGTGCCATAGTTTGGAATACCAAATCAAAGAACTAGAGAAACAGGCGAGAGAAAATGTTCTGCTCGTGTCTTTTATTTAATATGGACTCCTCTGATTTGTATATATGTTTCTTCATGTTTCAGTCTTCTTTTATAACATAGAAAACACTCCTTGCTTATATTTTCTTCCTTCCTCAAAAAAAAAGAACTTGAAGAGGATGAAATAGGCAGCTAGGGACACCAGATAAAGAGACTAGGAGGTCGAAGGAGATGAATTTCAAAATAGATGTTTTAGGAACAAATGATCAGAAAACCATTTTGATTTTGAACTCCTAATTCAGGATTGATTGCTCCATCCATGAAGGCAGCCAATCCTTCTAGTGGAGTATACCTACAGGATTAAACAAGCAGAAAGGGAAGCAAAAATTCTGAAATAAAAAACAATTATGGGGAAGTTTGATGTGCGGGATGCGTTCTCCAACCAAGTGGGTTTGGTTTATATCCGCCAAACGCCATACATTGAACACTCATGGGATGGACTATTGGTCAAGTGCACGAATGCAATTTGCTATGCCAGGTATGTGGCCTTCTTGATAAGAATATAATAAAGTACAATATCTTTTTATTGTTTACATTATTAGATAATTTGATTTTATCTTTGGTAATTAATATATACAAGATTTGGTATGTGCTGATAGAGGTGGTAAATTGGGTCAGCGGCTCGCGGTCTGACACAACATGGTTCGTTTTGGGTCGTGCCTAGGATTGTGCATTCGGTTCCGAACCAAATCAAATAAATTGAATCGAAATTTATGATTTTAAAAATTTAAAAATCGAACCGAACCGAATACTATAAAAATCGAACTAAAATTGATCGAAATATTCAGTTCGATTAATTTAAATCGAAAACTGAAAATTTAAATCGATATTATTTTTTTGGTTTAAATTTAATTATATTTAAATTAAAATAAAAAATCAAAATCAAAATCAATATTATGTATTTATATATAATATGTAATTTGATTTCGTTCGATTTTTACGATTTTTTAAAATAAAAAATTAAATCAAAACTGAATTTTAAATTTTTTTTAAAATCGAATTGAATGGAAAATCGAATAATTCGAATCGAATCAATTATTCGATTTCGATTCAGTTAATTTATTTAATTTGAACCGAATAATACATAAGTCTAATCATACCCAGTACGATAATACCCGTGTTGTGCTGGCACCGCTCATAAACCTGAACCATGCCCCATGCCATCCTTTAGTCCGCGGGCTACATATAGTTCGTGACACAAATGGATGGAGTACGGCGCGGCACATAGGTTAGCACCGTCCATTCCGTCCAAATGTTTTTTTTTCAACTCCCTCCAATCTTCTCCCGCTGATCTTGGTAAAAAAGGTTCGGTCAAAATTGACAAGCAAGGAGCTTTTGTAGGTTTCTTAAATTTAATTTTAAATTGAAAAATTATATAATTTCGAATTTTATAATCATTAACTTTTTTATTTAAATATAAAATAATAAAATATTTGAAAAAACAGTAAATTTTTAACTTTTATTTATGTCTTCTATTTTTTGCATATTTAAAAAAAAATTTTCTGATGTTATTTCTAAAAAATTCTAATTTTTGTATTTTAATTTAAAAATTAATAATTTTGGGTCAGGCACAAGATAATCCACTTGACATCACTATGCGCACGACTTGGTATAACACCAATATTGTTGATTTGCAACATCAATTGTGTAAGAGTTTTTAGCAAATAATTATTTACTTTATTATGAATTTACGAAAAATAACCTATTTTATTTCTGTTAATAAAAAATCACTTACCTTATAATATAAATTTATAAAAAAAATTATCTCAATTTAAATATTTTAAAAATATTTTATATTAATTTAATTTAATCAATTAAATTAATATAAAAAGATCAAATTATTTTTATTTGGTTTTATTTTGAACCACCGGTTCATAATTATCGGATATTCGGTTTGATAAAACTGAATTTTAAATTTTTAATTTCATAAAAACAAACAATTGATTTTTCATAAAAACTGAAATAAAATAAGTCATTTTTTATATCAATTTAATATTTATTTAAACTAAAATTAAAAGAGAATAATTTAAATTTTTTATATTAATTTTAATTGATAAAACCGAACTAAAATAGAATTTTTTTAATGATTTTAATTGAGGTGCATTTTTTGTAAATTTATAATATAAAATGAGTGATTTTTTACTTAATAGTAATAAAATGAATACTTTTTCTTATTTGGTAAAAACTCATTATGTAATTACAACCATTAATTCTTTTAGCATATTTTTCTCTTTAAATATAATAATACTCATCTAAGTTTCTGACACAAATTTCAATCAAGATTTTTAGTTTCGGCTGGCCCTGAATCGAAACCCTAATTTTAGTTTTTGTTTAGGGTTTACTGTTCATATTCACCAACGAGAAGAGCTCGAGCGTGGGTGGGAGCTCGCCGAGCGAACGCACGCTTGCGGGAGCACGTGCGAGCGAGCGAGCGGGAGCTCACCGGGCTCGAGTGCGCGCGGGCGGGAGCTCACCGGGAGAGCGCACGTGGGGGGGAGCTCGCGCCGACTTTGTGTTCGAGTCTGAGGGCCCCGCGTGCTTGCCAGCCTGCCGCCGCTCCCTCGTCTATCTCATATTCTCACCGACCTGCTCTCTACTCCCGCAAGATGAGGCCTACCTTGCATCAGGATCAGCACTATCGTCAATCTAGTTCCGATGCCCTTGCTGGTTTCTGTCAGATACTATTCACATACATAATATTATTCATGTAATTGTTAATTATTTTTAAAAAAATTTAAACATATTATATTTTTTTAATTTGAAGTTGAAAAATAATTGAAATAAAGTTAAATTTTAGTCGAAATATAATTAATTAAAAAATATTTTTGTTGAAACTGAAATGAAAATGATTTTGATCGAAACACGTCGATTTTTTTATTCACGTGCATGCGTGCATGACCGTTCCACCGAAAATAAAGCTCAAAAAAATTTGTGTCAGTCTTACCCCCATGTGAATCGCTGTCACGAGATTGTGCAAAGTTAGTTATTTTCATATGTGTATAAATATTCATCTGGATTGTTCAGGTACTGAATTCATAATTCCACATCCATTTGTTTTAAACTCAACTGATGATAATGATGATTAGTTGTATTACATTATAATTAATAAATTATGTATGTGTCAATTATATTTTAATAATAAGTTAAATTTGTTTATGTTAATTTTTAATTTTTTAATCATATTTATATTATTTCTCATATATTTTTTATATAGTAATATATAAAAAACAGTGGTTAACTATCAAAATTAATTTTTAATTAATTAAAATAATATTTAATATTGTGATAAAATTAATTATAAATTCTTTCATAAATTTTAATTAATTATCAAAATTTTATCGTATTTTTAATTTAAAGTTAAAGTACAGTCAAAATATAGTCAAACTCTGGTTAACATATAATAATAACTAAAAAAAATCTTTCGGCCAAAGTCGAAATGGTCAAAATGTATTAGTTTCATTGGACGTCGAAACCGAAACCGATACTTAAAACCTTAGTTTCAATTGCTTATGAGAATATAAATCCAATAGAAAACTAATAAATTCAGATGAAACCAACGGAAGCTTTTGTCATACCAATACAATTTCTACTTACAAACCAAACCATGTGCGCATGGAATCTGTGTCCACATACATCCCCTCTCATTTTAATATAAAAAAATAAGTTATATTATTTTAATTTTTATAAAAAACTAATTATACGACTTTACAAAGCTAAAAATTGAAAATTTAATTTTATCAAATCACTTTTTTGATAATTAAGAATTAATTATTTAAAATAAGACTGAATAAAAATAATTTTATATTTTATATTAATTTAATTGATAAAATTAAATTTGAATAAAATTTTGAAAATATTTTAATCGAAATAATCTTTTTATAAATTTATAACATAAAGTGAGTAATTTTTTATTAATAATAATAAAGTTACTAGTTTTCTGTAAAATCATATGATTATTTGTTAAAATTTTTTAAATATATTATATAATATAATTCTCAATAGAAAACTATTGTTATCTAGAGATTGGATTTTATTAAAATAGCCCAAAAACGCATTGCAGAATTGTTAATTTTTTGATCCATTGAACATTTTATCTCAGAACTCTTTCATCTCATCCACAACATTCAACAAATAACTATGAAAAAAGGGAAAGAAATCAGCATGACAATTCAATGGCTCGTCAGTTCGCATCTATATTCATCTCAAGCACTCTATGGATCAAAGTAGGGGTCGGCGGCTGCCTTGGCTGCCTTGGCGGTGTCGCCGCCGGACTTGACGCAGGCGGCGGCACACATGGTACCGCAGGAGACGAGGTTCTTGCCGTTGGAGCAGCGATTGACGCAGTCCTGGATGCAGCCGGGACTGGCAGCGGCGGGGCCGATGGAAAGCAGCAGAGCGGCGATGAGGAGCAGCGCGACGAGGGAGAGCTTGTGGCTGGGCATCTTCAGTGTTCTCGGGTTCTCAGCGAAGAGTATTGTGGCGGGGGAAGAGGTTGGGGCTGGCTCGGT
Source organism: Trichopus zeylanicus subsp. travancoricus (assembly GCA_005019695.1). Classification (NCBI taxonomy): domain Eukaryota; kingdom Viridiplantae; phylum Streptophyta; class Magnoliopsida; order Dioscoreales; family Dioscoreaceae; genus Trichopus; species Trichopus zeylanicus. The sequence continues at coordinate 111,285 of RXID01021780.1, read as the reverse complement.
GGGAGGTGGCAGAAGAGGTGGTGACTGGTGAGGATTTATAGATAGGAAAAGGAGGAAGGAGAGGTAATTATGGCATAGTTAGGTTTTTGCGGATAGGAGAGGTTTGTGTACGGCCAGACACTTGTGCTTGGTCGAGATTTGAGGTGCGAATAGTTCGCTGAATCACCTACCGATCTCTCAGAATCATTCATTGTATTTCCTCTTGTCGTATAATATTAAGCTCTTGAGGCCGTTACTGCCAATTGAGGAGTCAATCTCGAGCTTGGGTTCGTTTTAGGTTCTTTATACGATCACTAGGGATGTCAAAAATAGGTTTTTAGTCCGCAAATCGGTTTGACATGGTCCGTTATAGACCGTGTTTGAAATAATTTGAAGGCAATCGTCGTGTCTAATTAGCATGATCCATTTGACTACCCCGTCGTCATAACTGTTTCGAACCATGATTGACATACTTCAAAATAGTATTAGGCTGTGCCCTCGTATGACTCGTCACAATTTTTGGACATCATGTATGGCCCACTGCCTACAATAAATATCATGTTTAGACATGATTTTTTTTAATATATATTTTTGTATTATTTTTAAAATTTATTTTATTACATATATATATTTAAATATAATGATTTTCTATAAAAGATTGTTTCAAAGATTACAAGCCTAACTGGTCTTTGACCAATTAAAAGAACTCCTTCCCATTCTTTTTAGGCTTTTGATTTTTTTTTTTTAAAAAAAATCACGAATTGGACCATGTCGGTCCGTGTGTCGTGTCATGCCCAGCCTAATCATGCTGTGGATTGTATTTGGCTCGTGGATTGCAAGTGGGATATCAAGCACAATCCGACATATGAGTCGTGCTAAGCACAATCTGAATATTGTATATTCAAATTGTGTCAAATAAGACTAATAATAGGTCATTTTAGACTAGTCTGCAGACCAACGACCCGTTTTGACACTCCTATTACAGTCTGTAATCTACAGTATTTAAGTTGTAGCTAATATGACCCATATGTCGGGTTATGCTTGGTGCCCCACTTGCGGTCTGAGGGCCAAACACAACTTGCAACATAATTGAGAGAGGCATGACAAGACATGTAGGCCAATACAGCCGAATTGCAAATTTTTTCTAAATTAAGAGACAAAAATCAAGCCAGTGAATCACAGATTGAGTTGGGAACTTGAGGTGTCTTTTTGATTGGTTAATGGGACAAGCGTGTAACTAATTCATTATATTTAAATAATTTGTTTAAATATATGTATTAAAAATATTAATTATTATATATATATATAAATTTAAATATGCACAATTTTTATTTTAAAATTTTTATTTGCAAATATTTTTTCAATTTTTATGAACATTATTTTTTATTATTTAGATTTTTTTAGGGATTTGTAATTTTTTTTTTTAAAAAAAAAATCTTTTGTTGTGAATATGTCTCAAATATAAGTAAATATCATACTCATAAATCAATTTAAATATAAATTTTTTAAAAAATTTTAATTTTTTATATTTGCAAATAATTTTCAATTTTTATGAATATTTTTTTTTTATTTTTTCAGATTTTTTAGATATTTACATAATTTTTTAAGTTCCTTGAGTGAAAATCAAGAAACTTAACCAACTAAATTATAACTCTTGAATGATCTTTTTTATAATTTATGTGTATTTATTGATATATTTTTTTTAAAAAAAAGGTCAGACAAAACACAACCCACAAACCTGTGAGCTATATCTAGCATCCAAATATTCTCACAGGCCATATTAGATACGACCCGAAAACAATGGCGACATGGTCCATTTGACACCCTTAGTCATCAAAATATCACCATATGATTGAGGTATCACCACTCACAATCTTTAAATTTATCATCTTTCTACTCATGTAAGTTTAACATGCATTCTTGTCTTATGGCTCAAACATTTCTTTGATTATATATCTTATGCCTCAAACATTTCTTTGATTATATGGCTCGTCAGAATTTTTGGCCATCAGGCATGGCCCAGGGTCACAATGTTATGCCTAGACCTTATTTTTTTAATATATAAATTTTTTTATTATTTTTAAAATTTATTATATATATATATATTTATTTAAATACAACGGGCTCTCTCCAAAGATTGTTACAAAGGCTACAACCTTGACTTGTCTTTGACCAATAAAAAAACTCTTTCTAAGCTTTTTATTTTTTTTAAAAAAATAATAAATCAGACCATGCGAGCCATGTTGTGCCATGCCCCCAATTATGTCGTGGGCCGTGCCTAGCCCACGGATTGCGAGTGAAATATCAGGTATAACTCGACATATAAATCATGCCAAATACAATCTGAATATTGTAGATTTCTAATTGTGCCAAATAAAACTCATAGTATGCCGTGTTAGGCCAACTCGCAGGCCAACAATCTGTTTTGACACTCCTATTACGGTCCGCAATCTATAATATTCAGGTTGTGATTGGTACGGCCCATCTGTTGGACCATGCTTGACGCCCCACTCACGGCCTGAGAGCTAGGCACGACCTATAATAAGATTGGGTCAAGCATGTCACGACATGCAGGCTGATACAGCCGAATCGTGAATTTTTCTTAAATCAAGAGATAAAAATTAGCTTCGTGAATCACGAATTTGATTGGAAACTTGGGGTGTCCTTGTGACTGGTCAATGGAACAAGCGTGTAACGAAGTCATTGTATTTAAATAATTTTTTAAAATATATATTAAAAATATTAATTATTATATATAAATTAATTTAAATAGGCACCATCTTTATTCTTTTAATTTTTTATTTGCAAATATTTTTTCAATTTTTATGAACATTATTTTTTATTTTTTTAGATTTTTTTAAAGGTATTTGTAAATTTTTTTTGAAAAAAATCTTTATTGTCAAGATGTCTCGAATATCGGTAAGTATCGTACTCATAAATTAATTTAAATATGAAATTTTTTAAAATTTTTATTTTTGTATTTTCAAATAATTTTTCAATTTTTATGAATATTTTTTTTTTCAAATTTTTTAGATATTTACATAATTTTTTAAGTCCCTTGAGTAAAAATCAAGAAACTTAACTAAGTTACAACTCATGAATGATCATTTTACAATTTATGTGTATTTATTTATATATTTTTTAAAAAAGTGGTCACACACACAACCCATAGACTTACCGTGGGCTATATCTAGCGTTCAAACATTCTCACAGGCCATATTAGATACGGTCCGAAAATATCACGATATAATTCATTTAACATCCTTAATTATCAAAATGTCACGATATAATCGAGGTATCACCACTCACAATCTTTAAACTCATCATTTTCTACTCATGCAAGTTTAACATGCATCCTTGTCATATTCCTCAAAACAATTCTTCGATTATATATCTTGTTTGTTTTAATACTTAGTTTACATAAAATTAGTATGAGAAATCTTTATCTTTATACTATCAAAACAGAAGAAAGTATGCAATAGGGGAAAATGGTCAGTATATCAGTCACAAAAGACAGAAAAAATTCAAGCTTGTAGGCTTGCATGTAGTAGAGCATCCACACTGAATTCAAGTATATTTGGGATGAAGATGCAGTTCCTCAAATTCACAAGAGCAATATTGTAGAACATGATACAAACTTGATATATGTGGATGACATCCGGAGGAATTCAATCATATATTTGCAAACAAGGTGTCATCCCTTCTTGCTTCCCATTTCAAGATAAATTTTAGCCCTAATTCTGTTTTAGATCTTATAGCTCACTCTTGCGAAGGTTTATATCCAGCAGCAACACATAAGATTGATGGAGCAAAAGTGTTGTTGATTTTGAATGAAACCCTCTCGTATTATCAAAAAAATGGAATACTTGAATCTATTCAAAAGAAATTATTTGAGAAGTTCTGACTTAATCAATAGATGCCTGACTAATTAAATTTAATTAATTTTTACTAAGTAGTTTTTTTTATCGAAAAGGACTATCAGTAAAAATATGTCCTTCGTTACCAATCTTCTTGCTCATTTGAGTGACAAATTTACTACTGAGAATACAAATGGCGTCACATATGACTCTTATTCAATTAAATAGAATAACACCGTGATGAACTCAGAACAAGCTTCGTCTCCACATAATTCATCAAACAAATAAAAATAATAGAAAAATAAAAGCAAACATCAGGCTTCACGGCGTCTCAGTGACTCCGCAGCTCCATTCCACGTCCACCAGTCTATGGATCAAAGTAGGGGTCGGATGCGGCCTTGGCTGCGTCGCCGCCGGACTTGACGCAGGCGGCAGCGCACATGGTGCCGCAGGAGACGAGGTTTTTGCCGTTGGAACAGCGGTCGACGCAGTCCTGGATGCAGCGGGGACTGGCGGCGGTCGGGCCAGCGGAGAGCAGCAGAGCGGCGATGAGGAGCAGCGCCACCACGGTCACCTTGTTGCCGGCCGCCATCTTCGGTGTTTCGGGCTCGGAGAATTGGTCCTGTCGGAGGAGGAGGAGGAGAGGGAGGTTGAGGCTGATTTTGTCGGAGATGGCCGAGGAGATTGTGGGGATTTATAGTTGGTCGGAGGTAGTTATGACCGTTAGGGCTTTGTGGCTGCGGGAGATTTGGTTGTAGGGGCCACACACTTGTCGTTTGTCCTGATCTTGGGCTCTTTGGAAAAGTCAAGCCAACAACTTAATTTATCTATAATAAAAAAACAAATGGGGGGTTTTGTAATTAATGCAAAAGAAATAGGTTGCTTTGCAATTACTGGTATTATAGGGGTGCCTTTGCAAATATCCCCTCTCTAATGGGTCGTCAACTCAGTAACAAGACATCAAAGGAGAAAGTATGATTTAAAGTTTTTGGCCAAACGTTTCAATTTCGGTCATTAATAAAAACAATAATATTTTGATTTATTTGATTTCAGTTTTTTCTGTATCACTCTTACCTTTTGCGCCGATGAGGTCGCGCCCACACCCACATTGCACTCGCACCCACGCTAGAACCCGCGCCCTCGCTGGCCTCACATTCGCGTCCTTGTTGGGTTGGCTCCCTCACCCGCGAGCTAGCGCCGGCCTCACGCCCCCGTTGGCTTGCCTCCCACGTCCTTACCCTCGCATTGGCCTTTGGTGTCCACACCTGCGTGCTCACCAGCCTCGCACCAGCGCCGGCACCTGCGAGCTCGCGTCGGCCTCTGATGCACGCATCCGAGTGCAGGCGCCAACACGCTCGCCAATTTGGCGCTCGCACCCGAGCAAGAGTGCCAACACGCTCGCCAGCTTGGCGCTCGCGCCCATGGCTATGCCCTCACCAGCCTCGCGCCCCGAACCCGAGCTCGAGCACCGGCCTAGTGCCAGCACTCTCGCCCTCACAAGCCTGGCCCTAGTGCCTGGAGCTTGGGCCAGCCTCGCGCCAAAGCGCAAGGGCGAGCATGGTCGCCAGCTTGGCCCCCGCGCCCGCGAGCTCACACCAGCCATTGCCCGCGCTCGAGCCCTCGCCAGCCTCGCGCCAGCCTGACGGCTATGCCTGCGCCTCAGGCCTTGCGCCTGCGCCCTCACCCGAGCCGTCCTCGCGCTAGCACCCATGCCCAAGCCAGCATGTCGACCTCACACCTGCGTTCGTGCTCACGCCTGCACCCAAGCCCTCGTCCCCGCACTCACACTCGTGTCCATGCTAGCGCCCGAGCCCTAGCCCTAGCCTAGCACCCGCGCCCGCGCCCACGCTCGCGTCTGCGCCCTTGGCGGGGCCATGCCTCTTCGGCGGCACGCCAACCCCTGCACCCTCGCCAGCATCGTGCCTCGCCGGCCTTTGGAACTGGTAGCCGAGTAAACAATAGAGTCTGCAACACTGTTCAAGTGCATGCATGTATGGCCACTCCACTATTCACATGCATACATGCATGACCGTTCCACCGAAAGCAAAAGCCAAAAAAAATTTGTGTCGGTCTCACTCCCATATGAATAAACAATAAAAAAATTGAGTGGTAGTTGGTAGTCAGTGGAACGAGATAGAGTCTGTCAATGGAAGAAATTTTCTTTGTTATATAAAGCTGACTCCATTGCTATTAGAATGTGCAGGATTTGAGGCTGACTCCATTGTTGCTATTTTTCTTCTGTTGTATTCTACCGAGAAAAGAGGTAAGTACTTAAGGGTTGTATACGATCTAGGTTTGAAGTTATGATTTTCTTGTTCTTAATGTTGATTCATGTTGATTCCTTATAAATTCATGTAAATTTTTTTAAATTTTCTTATTAACAAGTTATAATGCTCTTTTTGTTATACTTATCAATATCATTTTATATGAATATATATAGAGATATACGCAATATGGACATATTGATTTTAATTTCATGTAAAAATATTTTTTTTCATAATTTGATATTTTTTTTATATGGGTTATTTGTATGATATAAGGTATAAAATTTACTTTAAAAAATTATCAATAAATAAATTTAAATAAATTTTAAAAATTATTTATTACTAAATTTGTAAGAAAATTATATTTTAAAATTATTTAAGGGTTTAAAGCTTATATAATAATTAAATAATAAACCAATAATTTTTTAAAATATACAAAAAATAGCTACTAAATCTGAAAATTTAGAAGTTATTTGAAATTTTGGTACTAAAGATTTGCTTTTACGATATGCGAAAAGAAAATATTTTTTTCCTATAATTTTGTAATTTTATAATTTAGTAAATTAAGAAATTTGGAAGTTATGTAATTTATTATTTTTTTAAGTTAAGATTTTATGTGAAAATTAGTAAAAAATAGAGAATATATAAATAAATATAAAAATTAATTAGTAAATCAGGAAATATTAGAGTTTAGCAAAATTAGCTAATATTTGTTAATACTTAAGTTAATAGATATGTCCAAAATAGATTTTTTTTTTATTTTTGTAAAGTTAGGATTTTATGTGAAAATTAGTTAATAAATTGAGGATATTAAAATTAATGTAAAAAATGGTTAGTAAATTGAAAAATATTGAACTAATGTAAAAACTAGGTAGTATTTATTAATACATTTATGTGAAAATAGAGTTTTTTGTAATTTTTTTAAAAGTAGGGTTTTATGTGAAAATCAGGTAGCAAAATGAAAATATTGAAATTTATGTAAAAATTAGTTAGTAAATTAAAAAAAATTAGTTTTTGTTAATAAATATTATGCAAAAAATAACTACGAAACCGAGATTCTTTTTGCCTAATCATAGGTAAATTTTCTTCCACCATCATTTTTGTAATTGTTGTTTGTCTTATAACATACTTGGACAAACTTTAATTGAACATACATTAAAATAATATGAAAGAGTAAATGATCAAATTTATCGTATCTCTCAATAAGGTTTACTTAACGCTATCAATCAGCATCTTACCGTAATTTTTCTTTAACACTTCGCACAGTGTGATATTTATTTCTCATGGGTTATTGGACCATTTTTACTATATGTTATTAATAAATATGTTTATCATTTTCATTTTGAACCTCCAATTTATGGTTATACTTTAGAATCGTTGTCACAAGATCGTGCAGAGCTAGTTGTTCTGGCTCGTATGCCTATAAATGCTTGTCCAAATCGTCCAGGTTCTTAATTTGTAATTTCACATTCAGATATTTCAAACTCAACTGATGATGATTATGCTGCTGCTAATGATGATGATTAGTTATATTACGTTATAATTAATAAATTATGTATGTGTCAAGTGCATTTTAATGATAAGTTAAATTTACTTATGTTAATTTTTAACTTTTAATCATATTCATATTATTTCTTATATATTTTCTTTTTTTATACAGTAATATATAAAAAAAGTTTATATCAGTGATTAACTATCAAAATTAATTTAAATTAATTAAAATAATATTTTATCTTATGGCAAAATTACTTATAAATTTTTTTATAATTTTTACATTTTTCTGAAATTTTTTTTAAAATTTTATCATATTTTAATTTGAAGTCAAAGTGCAGTCAAAATATATTCAAACTCTAGTTAACACATAATTAATAACTAAAATACTCTTTCGACCAAAACCGAAATATCCGAAACTAAAATCGAAATGACCAAATCATATTAATTTCGCTTAGTGTCAAAACCAAAACCGAAATCGAAATCAAAACTTAAAACTCTGGGAGAAAATCGGCCATCCAAGTACTTATTTATAAATAAAAAATTGGATAATGTAATTTCCATTAAAAGCAAGGATTAATTTACAAAAGAATTCTTTTCTTCTCCATCTCCAGGGTTTTCTCCATTCGCGATCTCGCGATATGCAGAGGGTTTGGAGTAGGGTTTCGCGCTCCGTCTGCTTCGTCTCCAGGAGCTCTCCTCCTTTCTCATCCGCCACTTCTTCGATCTCCGCGCTCTCGCTCGAAGCGTCGAAGTCCTGGGAGCCGCGGCGCGATCGCTCTCTGCCGCTGCCCACCCTCGCCGCCCCCTGGTGCGCCGTCCAGCGCCGTGGAGCCAAGGTGCTCGGATCCGACGTAAGGTTTTCGTCCCACCCAAATCAATCTCGTTCTTGCTTCTGCTTTGTGATTTCTGTTTCATCTTAGATGAATCTTGTCACGAGGTGTTAGATTTGTCTCGAATTCTTCTTGAGTATGGGTTCTTGTTAGAATTAGGGTTTTCAAATGCTGAATTGGGAGAGTTGGCTAAAAATGTGAACTTTTCCTGCATGGTATTTTACTTCAAGTAACTGAAAATTGCATGCTTGAAAAAACTGATGACCTGCAAGTGATGCTTAATTGGAACTTGGTGAATGATTTGCGAAGTAAAATCGCTGCTTGCATATGTTTTATAGCTTTTTGTATTTCTTTTCTATGCTTGACAAGATCATTTTGTGCTAGCTGAAAAAAAGTAAATTGAGTCTCTCTTGCTCCTTTGGTGGCTAGATGCAAACTGTCCTTCTCCATGTCTCGAGATTCTAGTGAGTGGTAAACGCAAATAGAAGTCTTCTGCGATATATTTGGTTTATTCTTTTTTATAGTTGTTACCTTTCTGCCACCTCATTTGTTTTCAATATGGCCTACCTATTTAAGATTAAGTTATTATAAATACTTATTTTTTGCACGGCTCTGACGATGGTCTTGAAAAGCTAACTGTTTATGTGCTTGTCTTGTTCAAAATTGACTTAGAATATAAGACTCCATACGCATTCTTTGTATATTTTGCTCTCAAAAATCTCATGTCAGTACATGTAGTGCCCTAAAGGTCTTCTGTCTACGTGCTTCTCTTGTTCTAGGTTGAGTAATAATATAACATTCCTTATGTTCTCTTTATAAACTTCTATAGAAAATCTTATGTAACTTGGCTTGAATATTGCAGGTCAGATTTGGAAATGTCATCCAAAGAAAAGGTCTGCCATTTTATCTTCACATTTTTTATACAATTGTGAATCTCTTTTGACTAATGATATTGTACATTTGTGAAACTTGGCGGGCTTTGTGATGCAAAGGCCGTATTTTTCAGGTATTGACTTAACAACAGGCCTGCCCAAGATGTTTTTGAGGTATAAGTTAACATTTCCATCTCATTGAGTTCTGCAGGTACTAAAAGCACAACATACACAACATGGAAGAGGAGGAGCCACTATACAGGTCAGTTTTCAAAGTAGCAATTATTTTCTTGTAACCAAATTTGCTGAAAATTGACTGAAAATTTTTACTTTACTGTTGTTTTCTGTTTTATAGTCTATCTTTTTTGTTAGTTTTGTGATTAAACATCACCTAGCTTACTAACTTATTTAGGTCTTTTTAGTTCTTGCTTGCAGGAACTCTGCTCTTCTGTGATCGACAACGCTTTAACTTTCCGTTTGGTACTTTAGTGTTAGTTATTCTTTCTTAAATGCATTAGGGCCTGTTTCATTCAGAATCATTGCCATTAGTTAGTTGGGATTTTGAACTAGAATGAACTAGATGACACTATTGCAAAACATGATCATCACGTTTGCTAGCATCAAACCAGACAAGCACTAAGATTTTGAATACACTATTGCATAGCTGATATAAATTTAACCCCAGTTTATTTTGAGGATTTTTAGGTAAAATATTGACATTTACAGAGCTGGATGTAATACATTTCTCCCCTAGGAATATCATGAACTCGTAAGGTATTATTGCAATATACCACATCTTGTTATGCTACATACAGTTTTTTGTTGTGCCAGGACAAATTTCAGATTGATATTCTTCTAGTTGTTTCCTATATAAAATCACTGCAGCATACTCTTAGGTTAACTTTCTAATCTAACTGAAGCATCAATGCTCTTTTGGTCAGGTGGAGCTTCGAGATGTTGACACTGGAAACAAAATAACTGAAAGATTCCGTACTGATGAGGCTATTGAGAGTATGTAGTAAATTTTTTTAATAATTTGTTGGATCTGAATGATTTTATTGATGGTCTTTGTTTGATGTACTTTAATTTCTGGTCTTGCAAACCAAACCAAATTAAGGGAGGGAAAGTAGGACTTCTTAAGGTAGAGAGGGTGGGTATGTAGCAAAATTTTCCTTAACTGAAATAATGAGTCCTGATGAGGATATTGAGAGTATGTAGAATAAATATTAAGTTGGTCGTTAAATTAATGTGATCTTATTGATGTTGGTGATGCTGGATTTTTTGGTGTTTGTGTTGTGGTTTGTTTGCTTGGGAAGAGGTGTTGTTGTGATGAGAGTGTGAGGGTTTACTTTTCTATGCCAATTTTAAATTGAAAGCCAGATTTTTTCATTTTGCAACATTTGAATTATCTTGAAGTTTTATCGATTCATTTGATTATGTGAAAGTGCCTGATGATTGTGGCTACAAATATATAAAGCAATGTGATAAAGTGTCCATATCAAGTTAGGTTTAATCTATTTATACTTCAACATATCTGGATCAAGACCCTTCTTGTGGATTTCCATTTTAGTGCCCTACCATGCATATTACAATATTGCAGGACTAAAAATCATTAGTTTTGACTACTTGCTCAATGGAAAAGTTCATAAGTTTTGTTGTTGGCGGTTCATGTTGTTTGAATGAACTTCAATGTGTTTCTGTGTCTCTGCCCATAGACTTCAACATGCCAAAATATTAATGGTCAATTAACACTTAGTTGTCCATTCGAAAGATTTAGAATAAATCCATGTTGATTGGAGTAGCAATGATTCACGAGGGAAATGCCTCTTTGGCGAACAATTCCCCAAAAAGTTTACTTTCCATTTATTGTTCGAAAATTATGCAGCTTTAGCAGGCATAAACAAAACATAACAAGATTTTGATCTGCTGTAGGAGTTTTCGTTGAAGAGAAGTCTTTCACCTTTCTTTACCAAGAAGGTGACTCTGTTGCATTAATGGAGTAAGTTATCCTTCCTGCATTACTGCTGTTGATTAATGTCTTAAATATGCATAGCTCTTATTGTTATTCTTCCTTTTTCATTTATCAGGCCTGAGACATTTGAGCAAATTGAAGTGTCAAAAGAATTGTTTGGAAAGGCTGCCGGTTATCTAAAAGGTTCTCCTTTTAGACGCAATATTTCCTTTGCTGTTAGTGTTTTCTTTGAGCCACTTCATTTGAGGCTTACTTACAGATTTGTAGTTGATGAGTGAGCAACACTAATGCCAGAGTCTGAAAACTATTGCTGGCTACTTGGCTAGTAGTTCATGCTACTTTATGTCACCTGAGTATCCTTCAATTGTGTGAATGATCTATTGCAGTTGATGGTTCATTAGAATCAACATAGATTATTTGATTCCCAAATGCTCCGAATGTTCTTGTTTCTTCTGAAGTATAAGCAATGGTATGCTGAACAGATGATATGAGAGTGACTGTACAATACTACGATGGGAAACCGATGTCTGCATCTGTTCCTCAACGAGTGACATGCAAAGTGGTTGATGCCCAACCTCCTACAAAGGGACTAACAGCTAGTCCACAGTAAGTTTTGTTCTTTTTTCTTATAACTGGGATACTTTTTCTTCTTATATATGTTATTCATCCATACCTATTTATGCCTGGAGTTCATAATCAATTGAGTCTCTCTTGAGAAGCTTGAATTCAGCCTGATATCTATTTAAGCTAAAATCAAGACATCTATTAGGCTTGGATTCAAAAGAGGCTAAAGTAGAGCCAGTTTGAGCAGACCTTTAGCCCAAACAATTCCTTCTTGGACTAGCTCTTGTTTTTCAGATCAAATTATTCTAGCTATATTTCATGCTCATATAGCTTCTTTTTAGTCAGGGATATATATCTAGATACTATTGCTTAATACTTGTAGTGGCTGAAGTAGTTTGCTTTGGTTTAAAAAACCCAAACCGGCCTATCATCTTCCTCTGCCATCCCTACTGCAAAGTGGGGATACCTATGAATTTTTGGAAAGTCAACCATCTTCATAAGTTGACTATATTTTATAACGACAGTTTTTATTTTTCTTTTTTTTTACTGAGCTTGCAAAATTCTGCCAACCAATTGCTGAAGTTTCTTTTGTTTTACATTTTGATGTAGATGCTATGGTAAGTAAGCAGCTGATTACTTTTTTTCGGACATGTGAAATACTGTCATTTTCTTTAAATTATTCCTTTCTATCTTCTAATACTACTCTCAAAGTGTGTGTGTGGGTGTGAGTGTGTGTATATGTATATATATATTGACGTGTGGATGATTATGATTCAGAATTCACTTTATTGATTGACATCCTTTTTGTCGAACTTCAGGTATAAAAGGGTTTTACTGGACAATGGGCTTACTGTGCTTGTAAGTTAATGATTAAGATTATTATTTACTTGTCCTTATCAATTTCTGTCTTTTAAGATTCTGAGACATGCTACTTGCCTATTCTGAAAATGAAAACAGGCCCAAAACTAAGTACATGTCTACCAGTTGTTTTAACATAAACGTGCTTTAGAAAATTGGAAGGCTAAAATATAATTGCTTTTTACAGAAAGCGTTATCTAGAGCATGCACCTATTAAAACTTTCCCAGTTTTTTATTCTTATCACTTCTTTTGTCATCTCGTATCTTTAGTTTGTATATTTTGCTAGTAGATATAAATTTTTTTGCATATTTTGCTCTAATCATCATCCTTCTTTTGTATTTATTCTTATAGGCACCTCCATTTGTTGTTATTGGTGATGAGATTGTCATAAATACAACTGATGATTCATATATGACAAGGTAATGATTATTAGCTTTTTGTAACCATTCCTTAGACAATTAAATTTCTTTAATGAATAGATGTATGTGGTTTTGTGTAGTTGTCAGAAGTCATGATGTTTACAAGAACCTTTCTTTCTTGGACTTGTGTTTCTTACTTTTTCACTTTTGCTTGTTGTTTCAGGGCAAAGGAATAATTTTAGTCAAGTTAATTCAATAGGTCAGCAAACTCATCAAGTATGGCAGTTCATCTCTGTTTAATACGGGTCTTGATCCACCCCATTATAAAACAATTGCAGAGCTGTTTTATTAGGCATTGCTTCTTCCATAAAGTAAATTATGGAACATCAAAGCTCAGATTTTTTTTCTTTGATAAATTTTGTAGAGGTGGCAACTAGACTGTCATCCTCAACCATGCTCTCTATACCAGTCAGTCTCATGGTTTTGAATGAGTTATTTATGTCTCTTGTTTTTTAACATCTAGCGTATGTTATGTTGAACTACAATGTAGAACAGGGGATCGTAGTTCTTTTTTGGTACCATCTTTTTCAATAAGTGATTTGTCGTGCAGTTTCAAGAAAATCTGAGTTTTTGTACATGTGAAATATTTATCATAGGGAGCTGTTTGCAAAATCCCTTTTATCTTTTACATTTTCCATACAGGAAAATATTAGGTTGCATACTGACACAATTGCATAACTTGGTAGTAAATTTTTGAACCAACGGTCCAGAGATGAATGGGTGAATCTTTCAGGCCCATTCAGTTTGGATTCGCTTATGTTTTGGACTCTAGATTTGAGCATTTACAATCCATATCATTTTATGCAATCATATGTCACCCATATCATTTTCCATACAAAAGATGGGTTCAGGCCTATACTAATGGCTTTCTTGGCCTAGAGAACCCCAAACAAGCCCTGAAGTTTTTAGCCTTGGACTCTAGTTCTGGGCTTCAAGTCAGAATTGTAAGACAACCACAATAGAGTGGTCAACAGTAAATGTAAGTTGAATCTTGTGCAAGTAATAATAGCAACAGCTGTTTAGCTAAGTTATCTCCGTCCAATATGCAAGAGAGAAATTCCAATTGCACGAATAGTTCATACCAGTTAGAACAACGTTCATACAGATGCTGAAAAAGATGGGAGTCCAATCCTACATCTAGATAGACAAGCTTCTCAACTATCCAAGTAGCAGCAAGCTGCTGGTTTTTTACACTATTATTTTTCGGTAAGACTTTTTTAAATCTGAAAGCTTCTTGGTGCAGGTATGTATCATGGTTAAACTGATGACTGAAGACCAATAATACCTGTCAAAACGAAGCGGCCCGGGGAATTATGTAAAACATCAATGATAAATGGATCATAAAATATTATCCTTGGTGGGGAAATTACCACATCCAATTCTTGCACCTGCATTCCCCGTAGTTTTGCTGAGTTCATGACCACCTGTAAATTCAGTCTGGTCAACTTTACCTCAATGAAAGTACAATAATCTCCATTGGCAAGCGACAGAATGTGGATATTGAACAAGATAGCAGAAAGATTTTACAAAGCAATCATCTTCAGAAGATTTATTAGTAGGATGGATGAAATACTTCTTCAACTAATTTTCTTGAAAATAAGAACCCTCATGTTTTATAGTTAGGAGGAAATAGTTTTTTCATGAGTTGAAAAAGATATCCAAATCACTGCCCAGAATGTACCTAGAAATTTAATAGTAGTTATCAATCCTGTGTCATAAAAGACATGTACATATGAAATAGTTCAAAAATTCAAAAAGATTGCAGTTCTATTATATTCCTTGTTATTATTGTGTGTGTGTGAATGAATTCATGCAAGAGAGAAAAAGAAAACTTAATATTGACACAAATAGCCAAACCAATAATGAATGTAGTAGAATACCTCTGCCAAGGTCATCAAGATCAGCATGAACAACAACAGCCCTTCCGAGTATCGAGTTTGGTCCACTAAGAGGAATCTTAAGAAAGAGGTGAAATAATAAGATGTCACATTAAAAGGAAATATGGTACAAAACAATCTACATCCTAATGTTTTAATGGAAAACCTGCAGATCTTTCAAGCACACTTCAGCGACTCCTAGATAAGCACATTGAACTGATAAGTAAATATAACAATTGTATCCCAAATTGCTAATCATCAATACCAAGTACAGTGTATTAGGAAATGAAATCTGCTCACCATCTTGGTTGGCAAAGATGTTTCCCAGGTCACCCGCATGTCGTTCTTCATCATTTGGAGCCCCATGAAGCTTATTCAATGGATTAAAATGGGGTCCTACAAATGTATGACAAACTGTTCATCAATGTGATCCAAGGTAAGTAAATATAATTAACGTCTTCAGCCCATTACATGAGCCGGTTGATAAGTAATAAGTTAACCTTACCATTCTACTAGTAATTTCAGAACAAATTTAAATCGAGATACCTAGTTCAAGAAATAAAGAAAAAAACTAACAGGTGTCTCATCCTAAATGCAAACAAGATTGTAAATCTCCTCTCTCTAAAGAAAGGTCAGTAGGAAAGCAAAACACTGCAAAAAATGGGACAACAATTAAGTTATCATTCGCTAAACTTCAACCATTGCAAATATTCTCTAAGAAATATTGAACCAATTGAGGGAAGTTCCATATGATTTAATACATTATGTTAGCAGTGCATCAAAATTCAAACCATATTAAAGCTGAAGATAACAGCTCAAGATTGCAGACAAATCATACATAGTAGGTGTGGAGCTCAAAGTTTACTACAGGGGAGTATTAAACAGATTCAAACAAAAGGTTCTTCTACTACAACTGATAATATACTCACTCAAAGTAAGCTGCAATTTCTATCTTTAGCTTATGACAACCTAAACTACATGGGAAAGATTTGAACTACAGCAAACACAATTCAAATTCTTCAAATATTACATAATTTCTTCAGGCAATGCATAACTGTTGTCAACCAATGCAATTCACTAACAAATCAATGGAAATGGCAAATTGATCGTTAAAACAAAAAAAGAATAATTGAAAAACTGGATAAGTATCACAATCTAACTTTTTCCTCAACATATTAGTGCTACTGTGCTATCATATGTTAATATGTTTTGAGGAAAAATTTCCTTTCAATTCATTTCGAGGAAGAGCAGTATAGATCCACAAAATTCCTGCAAATGAATTCACGCAGGTCTCTTCTGCCACCATCTGAAACTTCAGATTCAAAACTCTAACGCAAACAATTTTACAGAACATCACGGAAATGCATCCAAACCCTACTCTTCAATTTGCCTATTCGCCAACTTAGAATCCATCTTCATATTCCAACCATAGGCCAATCATACCCCTAACAATTACCCAACTTGAAATCACCGAAACAGGATAAAAATATAGAAGAAAAAAGGGGGAAGTGGAGAAAGACGATAACCAGTAGAATTGCATCCGTTGGTGGTGTCGCCGAAGGAGTGGACGTGGAATCCGTGAAGCCCCGGTGCTAGCCCAGTGATCCTCCCCTTCACATGCGTAAACCCTAAAAGAACAACACCGCACCACCGATCAATCCAACGAACGAGAACGAGAAGATAAGATCGAACGAGAGAGAAAGAGAGAGAGAGAGAGAGAGAGAGAAGAAGAGCGGACCGGTTGAGGTGTCTTGGATAAAGTTAAGGGACCCTGCCACGGCGCTGTTTCCGCCGGCGCCGATGAGCGCCACGCCCCTCAGGCTGCTGCCACGCGAGGCCATGTTTCCGGTCTCTCTCGATCTTGGGCTGGAAGAAGCGGTGGTCTGAACGCTGATGAAAGATGATGCACTTCCACGGAACCCCTTGACAGTTTCCAAATACCATGGGGTCTACTTTTTTAGAATTAGCCGTCATACGACGTAATATTGAAGAAGTCAGGGACAAATTCGTAAAACTTTTGTTGACAAGAAAAGTAAAGTTTGAGATAATTTCGCGATAATTTCGAATATACCGTAACTAATTGATTTTTTCACGTTCGAATGGCAAGTTGGTGCCATAGGTTCAGAAGGATACTCGAATTAATCGCAAAACTTTCACAAAAATTTCAAATATTTTGACTGACATATTGCCAGAGATGTGAACCTCAGCTCGACTCCCACTCTAAAAACAATCAGCTCAAGCTCAACTCGGGAAATCGAGCTCAAGCTCGGCATGAGCTCATACGAGCTTAAAATTCAGATCTGATTTTCAAAATTTTATTTTTAAAATTATTTGTAATTAATTTATATTAAAATAAATTTAAAAATTATAAAAAATATCAATCACACCATCACAAATTTACAATAAAAAAAATATTAAACCTAAAAATTTTATAAATAATACTAATAATATATATAATTCAAAATATGAATATTAAAAAAATGCTAATAAAATAACATTTAAATATAAAAAATTATATCAATTATAACATCACAATTAAATAATTAAATATATATCATATATCATATATTATAAATTATATTTTAAAATTATATTTTTATATATTAAAAAATAAATAATTTCGTCAGTTGAGATAGAATAAACGAAATTTAATTCAAACTCATTTAGTAAACAAATCAAATAACCAAATTTGTTTTCTAATAAATTAAACCAAATTGGAGAGAGTTCAAACTGGTTGTAAGCTATGAACTAAACTAACATCCCTACACATAACAAAGACATTTTCGCCATGCCAAAATACACATTTTCACAAGATTGCAAATAAAAAATGCCGAAATAATAACCTTAACGGATCAAAAAAAACAGTTTGAAACCACATAATTCTCACAGGAAACAAAAAATATTTGAAAAATGCAAACCTTCATCAATTGAAAACTGAAGAGAACACAAAATCATCAATGGGCAGTTCCCAACTGTGTTCAACAGATGGGACAAAAATTTTAGACCAAATAAAAATCAGGATAGTCCAACACAGACCAGTGCGTCTACCCAAAAAACTCACTTGGAAATAACAGTTACAACCAAATATAAAAGAAGGAACACGTCTCCTCACTATCCCAAAAGATTTTGGATAGAAGGCTGTCAAGACTCCAAAACCAGCCTCCGGAAATTGAGTTAGGAAAGCCAGAACCTTATTGTGAGAATTTGAAATTTGACCAGACAAGAAATTACTAGTTCTACAACCCTAATTTCTTCTCGATCTTCTGAATCTGATTCAAGAATATCCAAGTCATCTGCGAGGAAAAACATTACAATGTCAGAGTGAGAAGAGCTGACGGCGTGAGAATGAAGTGATGGATTCAGCAGGGGTAAAACTTTCTACCATGACATGGGGTGCAATCCTCACACAATAGACGGGAAATCCAGTGTAGAATTTCAGTGGCCCGCTGCTCTTCAGTGTCTTGAAGGCACAGTCCAGAGATCCAGTGTAAGGGTATTTCCCGTTTGCATCTGGCTGCATCTTCTGAATCTGTGTCTTCACGTAGTCAAAAGGCAAGCTGCAAGCTGATGCAAAGAAGCCTGAAACAGCGCTAGCCCCTGCAAATAGCAACAAAACAGTCTAGTCAAGCTCAGACAGCAAAGAAAAGTTGTGGACATATTTAATGCAGAACTAAAATGCTGCCTTCGGTGAAATTGTAAACTGACAGCTTCTTGCAATGGCCAGAGTGCATGAATCTGCATGTGTGGGATGGATGCCGTGGGGGGGGGGGGTAAGTTGGTCAGGAATGGAGACGGGGGAAACGCAATTTGGATGCCTGATAACATATAATATCCTACTTAAGGTTGAAACTAGTAAAGAGGAAATGACACTGATCTTAGTGCAAGTTGATTTGAAGTGTGCATATTTAGATACATAATCCACAGGTTTCAAGTTATATCTCCACTAAAAAGATGATTCTCATAAAGAAGCAATCGTAATGGAAGAAAATGGTATAGAAACACGAGATGGATCAACAACATACCAAATACTGTACTGACTTCACCAAGACCAAGCGAGTCTCTGAAAAATTCAATGCTTTGATCATATGAGGCAAGCATGCCCATATTTAATGCCATTGCCCTCACTACTGTTGGACCAGCTCCTTTCCAGAGTGCTAAAATCCCTTCATCCGCAACAATACGAAAAAGGGCATGGAAGGCATTTTTATAGTTTCTGCGCTGTGCAGTAGGTAATGTTGCATCAGCCTGCATCCGAATGAGTGCCAAATCAGCTGGATTGCCAACAGATGCTCCGATTGCTCCAGCCGTCAGTCCAATTACAGCTTTCTGAAGAAGAGGTAATGGCTTCCCATCATTCGCCTCAACAGCCTTGTTGGTCAAAACCCTGAGAAATATATGAATTACAAACTAAACTATAAATCATCATATCCTACTTTAACTTGATAAATTTGCCGTTAATTTTAGACTTCCACAACAATTCGCACTGGAGAAGACAGCGAAAAAAGATGAGATTATACCAAGGCATATGTGCTTGTATGGTGTGAAACAAGTGGCTATGCATGTCAATTCACATTTTCTCCGTGAAGATATACAAAATAAAGAGCATGGTATGACAAAAATTATTAAAACTACTATACTACAGTATATGTGGTTGATTTTTTGAACTTTCACGCTCCTTAGCGTAATTTCATTACCATGAATTGAGAAAAGGTGAGATCCTTGTGAATGAACATCTAATTGTTCAAAATACAGATATAACTTTCTGACTTACAATATGGGGCCAAATCTTCCTGAACTTACACTTCTTTTGATTAACTGATCCAATATTATAGACTAATCATTTTATGCATTTCCTGTTCATTGATATAAATTGAAGTCATGACTACATCTATACACTGATTGCAGATACCCTTACATCTGCCTCACCCACCAACTCGAGTTTCTAACATATCTCCAGAATTCAAATTTGTCAAATTTCCTGAACACATCAAGTAATGCAAAACTCCTGCGTGAAAAAGTGGACTACAATTTCTCATCCTAAATAGGAAAGCACCTCGTTGAAAATTTATGTCATGTCTCACTATTTCTCTACTAGGAACTACTTCACGTTTTTTTTTTTGGAGCAACTGGGAATTACTAGAACTACTTCATGTATATCCTTGCTCAGTCAACTATACTAACTTAAAACACACCACATCATCCTATAGTTACATCTTCCTCAGTTCTATAACATACCATTCCATACCATTTTTGTCTTTTGATCACCATTAAACATCAAAACGCACACATAATTGAAATGGGAACAAAATGAGGACCAAAGTAGGTTCAGTTCACTTTAGCCTCAGTATCCAACAATGGTTGATAAATACACCACGTAGCCTAGACGAACTAATCAATTTCAGCCCATGATTATGTGGCCTAGTTTAATTAAATCAACTCCTTAAAATGTGATCAGTGCTCCTTTACATTGTCCCTGATCCCTCTCGTCTCACAAGCTTTCACATTGTAGTCAGTCTTCTTCAGAAACCTAGCAGCCAAGCAACTCCTCCTTATGGTAAGAGTTAATTGCAAAGGTGAAACTACATTCTAACTGAAACCACCAAAACTTATGATATTGATAGGTATGAGACAGAGAGAGACAGAAAGTACATGTAATAAAGCTCATATAAGCTGGTATTTGGAATGATGAACAGCTTCTCAGTGAAATACATTGCAGTTTATATTGGATTTGGTTTGATATTCTGATTATGTTTTACCCAAAAGAATCAAGCACCAGCAATCAAAAAATTTTGATGAGAACTATCAAACCATAATGGGATAACAAGCAGCAGAGTCTGGTACAACTTTGTAAGAAGCAACCAAATTGAGCATTGAGAAAAATGAAACACATGTGGGTCATGATGGCTACTCAAATCCAATTAGATCCTGATTTAAATTTAAGTGAATTTTTAAAAAATTCTGGTACTATAATTGAATATCTGCAATCTAGTTCTCATTCCTCAGTAGAATTAAGCAGATTGATCTAAGTCTACTCTAGACTTTTGCTCACAAGATCAAATAAATTCAATTTACTTCAGTTCTGTGTGATAAAAATCTACTTGACTGACAACGACATCACTTTACAGTTTTGCCAATAAAACTTACATGTCTGTTGGGAGTAAGAAAAAACATTATTATGCATACATGTCTCAAAGTAAGATCAACAAGCACTTGACCATTTCATGCAGTATTCGTGGGGGGCAATACAAAGAACTATATCCACTTGTCACAAACATATACTATTAGATAAGATATATTGCCTTCTAGCATATGGATTCCTTGCCAATAATTATCAACAATGAAAAGCAAGAAATAACAACCCCTACCTAAAAGACCCAAGACGTGCTGTGGTGTAGGTAGCTTGCCGTAATAAGCCAGCGGAAAGTCCCTGATCCAAACAATGAAAAAATAATGAGAAAAAGGCTTTTGAATCAAAGATATAGAAGCACCAATGGGTGCTTTCCATCAGAACAAGGAGATAATGTGTCATTATGGGATAAGTCATTTTTATTTCCAAGTCTGCAAACACCAAGTACCTAGATATCATGCTTGCAAATGAAATTATTAGAGGAAAAAGTTTAGCCAGACTACCAAATAGGCATTTTTAAACCAAGTAAAATTCAAGTAGGATAAAATTGAAAGATAAAGAAGCAGACACCAAAGAAAACTTTGGAACAACAAAAAAGAGGGAAAAATGCAGAAACAGAATGAGCAACTAAAATTAAATTTAATGGGAGATTTTTCCATGTCACTTATAATTAGCCACATATTGACATGCCAAAGAACAAGTCATGCAAAGGTCATGGATTGATGTGACTCAACTACTCCAAAGCTCATCAATAGAGAGTTTTTGTACAAATACTAAGTAATAACGATAGAGTTTTAAGGATATTCATGAAGATTTAAAAATCAAGTTTACGACTTGAAGTTCAAGGTTCATGCAGCGTGGAAAGCATGAGATAACAAGGCCAAAGAAAAAAAAAACACAAGCTTCGGGATGGCATGGAAGTCTAAAAAATCCACTTCTGGGCAACATTTTTATCATCTTCTTCTTAATTTATGCATCTCCAAAGTCAATTTTGTGTTCCTTCTCCAACCGTACTACACATCTTTCGCCTTCACTCCATTTCATGAACTCCTTTGCTTAAACATATCGATTCCTTACAAATATCAATCAAAATTTCTAGATAAAATTTAGCAAAAAGATATCTAGAACTTGCCTAAAAAGGTTCTCCCAGGTTCCTTCGATATTTCCTATCAAAATTAGCTATTGAGGTTGCAAAAATGGGCCAAAAGTGGCGAAAAAGTATTAATCCGATACAGGACACCGATGCGAGGCAGCTAGAATCAACAAGATTAAACACGGATAAACAAAAATCGGAGACTTAGCAAACCTTGTAAAAAGACCCAATACCCTCATTCGCGATCATGTTCTTCGTGACTTGCCCTGCGGATCCCTGCCCCAGCTGGATCCTCACCTGCAAAACAAAATCCACCAACCCAATCCTCAGACACACACCTCAAATCCAGCCATCTCCCAAATCCACCACCAAATCCCATCAGATCTACAAGAACAGCCGTAAAAACCCGCATTCCAGCCTCCGATCGAGTACCTTGACCATGTCGATGGGCTGGATCACGCAGGTGGCGAGCATGCCAGAGGCGCCGCCGTTGACGAAGGGCTTTACGGTGCTCCACACCCCGCTGGACTGCGCCTTCGGCTTCTCCTCCGCCATGGAATCGATCGTCGCCGAGAGATCGGAGAGGAAGCGAGATCTGCGAGGGCGAGAAGAAGAACAAGCACGAGACGAGGGACTCGAGCTTGGTGCCTAGTAATAGAGGCGTAAGTGTGGCCTCGATATTTACAAACAAATGCCCTTCAAGCTGAATTTATTTACGCCGCTAAATCACGACTTCAACGGGTCGGGCGACCCGGAAATTTAGGCCTTATTGGGCCCGATCCCAGTGAAAGTCTCGTTGGTCCCGATTTCAGGCCCTATTTGATCCTGGCCGTCTGCTTTTTTTGGACTGATGAGATGGATCCGGTAGGGTTGGTGCGTCACGGGAACACGTGGGTGGACATGGTTGGGCGATGTAACCAACCTCTTGGTGTGGGATGTGAATGTTGTTTTTCTGTAAACAGCATCGAGCGTCTAATGCCGATCAGAGCCGTGTATTACACATCGAGATTGAGCTTTATTGGTGATGGATATTGCTGCATGCCAGATGGCAGATCCAGAAGGATGTTTGACGAAATCGGAACTGGTAGCAGCGTTACGCGGGATCTGTTGAGTTTTCAACAACAGAAATACTTTGTGAAGTTACGGAGATGCCCTGAATCCGTTACCGACAGCGACAACCGAATCCGGGGCGGATTCGGCCAAGCCCAGGCAGAGCGAGTCCAGCCCATTTTGTATATAAGACGAGGGTGGGATCCACACCTCCGTCTATGCCAACGAACGTAGATCATCAACGAGGCCAGACCACATAAACATGTGTTCTGTGTTTCCTTTGTTTTCTCTTGTAAATCGTCGTCCTTTCGACCCAATTTAAGTTTGAACTTCTAAATTTCAGTAAATTTGATCGATACAGATAAATAAGCCTGAATATTAACCTTAATAAAATTTGTCAATGATCACAACTAAAACACTCATGTGGTAAGAAGACAAGCTTCAATTCCTGCCTTTCAATGATATTTGAACTGCAGAAATCCTTATTCTTCTTGAACTGATTCTCGAGCACTAAACCAGCAGTGGTTCTTTCAGAGCTGCTGAGCTGTTGCCTTGAAGCTTCATGGAATATGTGACCACTACTGAAAGAGGAGCACAGGCTGCAGGAATTAGTCCCGAACCGTATCTTGTGATCGATCGGCAGGTATGGATGTCATGACGACCGATGATTCCTGTTGAATCTGCGAGTGTGATGAAAAAGACAGTTACTAAGTTGCACAATAGGTTTCTAGCATAGTTGGATGAAGTTGTGTGTACCTTGGTATGACTCAAGGATATATATAGCAATCCCACATGACATTTTGTCGAGAAAACTCAATGATCCGTATACAAATGCACATCCATTCAAGTCTTCTCCAACCAGGATGCTTTCCATGCTAACTGCTGTCACCTGCACTTGAAATAAGATTCAACAATAAGATGATATGAAATAATTTAGTATCCACCTAAATATACACTAATAAAACAAGTTTCATTATCCAATATAAAATACATCATTTTTCTTGATGATAGATAACACATTGAGCTCGAGGAAGTTTACTTCTTTCATATTGTGTGTATATAAGTTACTGATGCATATATGAAGGCTTAAGCATGTAGGGTGCAATTTGCAGTCCATGATGGCAAAACAATGGAATTTATGACCGTGCCGTCATCACGGCATTAGCAATCCCGGTTGTTATCGATAGAGGATATATGAAATTGTGCATTTTGCTCGGAAGAATAAAGATTAGAGCACCAGAAAATATCCACAAAATTGCTCCAGCTGTAAAGAATGTCTTAAGGCGACAACCGGTCCATTGAATTTCCTACATTTAAACACTATATGTTGAAGCAAAAGGGTGCCAACAGGCGAAGAGAAGAAAAGAAAGGTTGATCTAACTATTGCAATGAAGTACCTGTAGAACTATGGAGACTGCAAAACTGGAAATGTAGATAATGGCAGGAACCTGTAAAGCATAGCTCAATATTCTGTATATTGTCAAGAATCGTATAATGTTGAAGATATATATTCAGCAATAAGGTAATAATTTGTACCAAGGCTTTGGAAGATGGGGCCATTTCCAGATCATTCATCACATAGAATGCAAGAAGCGCCTGCCCAACATCAAAATGATTTTTCCATCAAAGACTAAAAACAAGTATTAAAAGCCCCGCTTTGGGCAAAGTGATATTATTTGATGTGATGAATCTCAGAAGATTTTAGAAGCAAGCATCCTACAGCTAGTTGCCATAGAATTTGAAGTTTACACATAAGAGTCAAAGTAAAGATCAATATTAATAGAGCCTGGTGATGAAATAACTCCAAATTTTTCTCAGAAAAACCAAAAAAAAAAGTCTAAATTCAACATAGGAGGCATTTCATTAAGGCAGAAAAATAGGGTCTCCTATTATAATGCAAGGAAGTTTAACATAAAATAAAAGTGTCATTGTATGTTAGCTCTTTTTATCCTGTTATCATTGGAAAAAAAAGGAAAAAGAGTGTTGTGCATATCAAATAGAAGTCTGTGGTCCATAAGAATCTATAAAATAGATCATGATTCTATTCTCTAATGGATGAAGAAGTTGACACCTGTGAAATATTGGTCACCAGTCTGGTAAGCATATACAACAGAGCAACTTGATGGTAAAAGATCTTTGCGAACCAATGGGACCATGAAATTCTTGTATGGTTTCTGCATTGAATTTGTTGCTTCAACCTACACAATAAACCAAAACATGGCTATTCACCACTAGGAAGACAGCACCCTTGTTTTTTCATTTAAGAAGAATATATATATAATGACATTCAAAATGAAAAGCAAAAACTGATGATGGTTTGCTTGAATAGAGAAGTGTATCATTACAAAATTTCCAAACCCAAAAACATCATAAAAGCCAAAAACTTACTTCGGTTCCTTGGTCCCTAAAAGGAAAATGCCCACAAAAATGCATCCAATGAAGATAGACAAGTAAGCGATCCACGAAACTGACAGAATTAACAGTATTAAAACTTGAATTGAAGATTCTCACAGAAATGTGAATTATTTTTTTAATAAAAAACTAGTTCACCTGCATTTCAACATCTGAAGAAACTTGGGCATCATATACACTGAAGACAGTTAAAGAAACCGCATATAGGCCAAGATAAGCTACCTTCAACATTGATTAGATTGCCAGTGAATAAAGATTAGTATTTTAGGTCTAATAACACTATAACAAAGAGAGAAGAGATGGCACTGAAAATACTACCATTGTGAAGGCATTACGACAACTTGCCAGTGAAACTCTGCTTGTTGGATTTAATGTCATACAATTCACCATAGACGTGAAGCAGTAACAGTAAACAGGTAATTGTAGATCATCTATGCCAACAGAGTCTAGTAGCTTATATACAAGGAAGAGGATTACATGTGGGACACTTGAGTAGCAGCCCATCCCGCGTTGAAAACTGCAGCAAATATGCTATAGCCAATTGTTTGTAATGCAGATGAGTTCGTGCCCAAAAGTTTACAAAGAAGGCAGCCACCAAAAACAGAAGAGAATGAAATGCTGACCAAAAGAGATCCTCCAGCATGCCATAGTTTGAAATGTCCAAATCTGTCTATCTGAAATAAAGAATATGATCGGAAGAAGGACAAAAGGCAGACAGAAGTTAAATTTGTGGTTACTAAAATATCTGGCCCAGAAATAAAAAAAGAGAGTTGATATACATAGTGCTTCTTCATTTTTTAACAATGTGTCATGAAGGAACATTAGAGACTTCCAGGATATAAATTAGCATGAGATGGCTTCTAGTATTTTGCCATTTATAATGAGTCCCCTGAAGTATAACTGTCTTAATGGTGTGCTAAGATCCCTGGCTACCCAATTATGTTCACTGTAAGGTACCAAATAAAGGATAGGTTTGAGTGACACATCTGTTCCATGTCAATGCGCTGCTTCGCCAGGCCAAAGTATGTAAAGAGATTAGACAAATATAGCACAATCAGAAATAAGAGCAAGGACACTGATATGATGAAATAAACTCATCAAGTGAAAGGAAGACTACAGTTTGTCCATAACTAGGAATATAGCTGGTAAGCCTTCCGTCATCTAAAACCAGCAACATATATTTGTAAAAGAAAGGAGGACATTTTATTAGAGATTATAATATGGAGAATTACAGATTAATTGATGTAAACAAAAACTGAGAAACTAGAGTGGAAAGCACTATGGAATAGGAAATGGATACCTTTCAAAAGGAAGAGAACATGGGACAATACAATTTTAAATAGGTTGCACTTTCCAGTTCAGAAAACATATAACATTGAGAAATATGACACTTGCACAAGAAAATGTATGAAAAATGGTTCAAATCTTACCAGCTCTCCAGCAAATATTGTCGCAAAACCGTCAGCAACTTGTCCTGAAAGCATGACAGTAGCAGTATCCCTACCAAGAACAAGAAAAATATTACAGGATAGAAATCATCTTTTTGTGACTCTGAAGATAAAGAGGACTTATTTCGTATAAACAAAACTATAAAAGGATATTGAACTCCTTGCCTGATGTACTAAATGTTATTTGTCATTTCTTAAAAGGTAGACATAGAGAGAAAAGACTTAACTACAGTATAAACCAACACCACAATCAAACAAATATAGTTATAGATGATAACATACCTTGGGCTCAGACCAATATCCGTTAGGAACGTTAAAAGGTAAGTAAACCAACAAGCTGATGTGAGGTCATTTAACAAGTGACCTACACCATATGACAGAATTGAGCATCTTCCTAAAGGCTCACTTCGTTGTGCTTCTTCTGGTGATTTATCACCCGTAGCATCATCCATATTGTGTTTTCAGAAAGCTCTTAGCATTCAATCCTGCATATGAAAAAAATCCGGAGAGTTCAAGAATGAAAAGGATCCAACAAACACAAGCCACAAGCGCTGCATGTGTGTCTACAGAAAATGCAAGGAAAGAAAGAAGCTTTTTCACTTTGAAGGAGACTAATTTGGCACCATTTAAGCAGACAGGGATGATCACTAACTGAAGCAAAATTTATTCCAGAGATATAACTCTCCTTCTCAAAAATTATGTGCTACATGCTATCTCATCGGGTCATAATTTTGTAATAACTTTCTTCTCCAGTATTTATCTATTGTTCATGACAATGGAATGGAGTAGTAGGGGGTAGTTTTTTGTTTATTTGCATTATAAAAAGGCAAGGATTTGTCAGTAGGAAAGGAAAGAACAAGTTCCTCAGCTTGAAAGCTTCAAGGTAATCCCGAAAAATGACAAAAATATTGATCAATCTCCATAGAAATCGCATGTGATGAAGCTGACAGATTTGGCCTAAAATAATATTCTTCGGAGGACTCGTGTTCTCACTTCAATATTTTACAATCCAGCACGCACAATAATCTGAACTACTGCAATCCAGCACAACAAACTAGGATCCAACACAATGCTTCAACAACTCGTTGCATGTACAACGATCCAAAACTCGTTAAACTGGATACTAATTTGTAAACTACTAACAGCAAAAAACCTCATAGGAAAAAATAAAGCCCCAAAAGATGTTTCTGCTAGTAGACATTGCGAAAAAATACCAACTTTAGACGGATAGAGAAAAAAAATCCACAGAATAACGTTAGTTTTCCACAAAAAACATGAAAGCAGAGCAATGAGAGAAGGACTTGGGATTGGGGGATCGATAGAAATCAATGCCGACACAGTGCAAGATTTGATTTTGAGGAAAAGAGAAGAAGCGAAAGCGTCGGTGGTTTCGAAATTGGAAGCAGACGAGAACAAAAGAAAAATCAAGGAGAAACATTACCTTCGAAGGGAGAGAAGCCAATTCGGCTACACGAGAGAGGGAAACTCTGTCCCGTGCAATAATTGGATTCTTCTGATTTATAAACCTAGTACGACTTTTTTTTGGTTCACTTGAGAAGTCTATCTCTACGTATAACCTAAGGTTTTATGGTACGATTTCGGTTTCGATTTTGGAATCCAGCGAAAGCGATACGTTTTGATCGAAAGATTTTTTTTAATTATTTATTGAGTGTTGACTAGAGTTTGACTATATTTTGATTTTACTTAGACTTCAAATTAAAAATACGATAAAATATTGAAAAAAATTTGAAAAAATTAGTAATGAATTTATACTTAATTTTATCATAATATTAAATATTATTTTAGTTAATTAATTTTAATTTTGATAATTAGTCGCTAATATAGTCTATTTTTAATATATATTAGTGTATTAAAAAAACATACAAAAAATAATATGAATATGATTAAAAGTTAAAAATTAACATAAGGACATTTAACTTTTTATTAAAATATACTTCACACATACATAATTTATAAATTCTAAGATAATATAACTAATTATCATAATTATCATCAGTTGAGTTTGAAACATCTGGGTGTGGAATTACAAATTCAGTAGTTGGATGATCCGGACGAGCATTTATAGGCATATGAGCCAGAACAACTAGCTTTGCACGATCTCGTGGCAGCAATTCTGAAGTATAACCATACATCGAAGGTCCAAAATGAAAATTATATTTTGACTAAAATTTAACTTTATTTCAATTATTTTTTAACTTCAAATTAAAAAATTATAATATGTTTAAAAATTTTAAAAAATAATGAATAATTACGTGAATAATATTATGTACGTGAACAGTATTTGACAGAAACTGATAAGAACGTCGAAATCAAATAGGCGATAGCGCTGGCCCCAGTGTAAGGTCGGTCTCATCTTGCGGGAGTACGGGTCAGGTCGGTGAGAGCGTGAGATAGACGAGGGAACGGCGGCAGATTAACGAGTGCGCGGGGCCCTTGGGTTCGAACACGAAGCCAGCGCAAGGTCCTCCCCACTCCCCAACCCCCCACCCGCGCAAGCTCGGTGAGCTCCCACCGGCCCGTGCGAGCCCGGCGAGCTCCCGCCAGCCCGCCCGCGCTCGAGCCCAGTGAGCTCCTGCCCGCGCGCGCGAGCCCGACGAGCTCCCGCCTGCGCGCTCCCGCCCGCACTCGTTGGTGAAGATAAACAGTAATAAATAGTAAACCCTAACCGAAATCCAAAATAGGGTTTCGATTCGAGATCGGCCGAAACCGAGCCGTTTTAGCCGAAACGTCGAACCATGGTATAACCTCTCTGAGTCTCTGTCATTGAAAAAAGGGTGAAGGAAAAATTACTAATAAATAAACCCTCTAATACAGTTAGTTGCATTCAAATATAAATAAAAAAACAATAATATTAAGGGCTAATTACCTACACGGTAATATCTAGTAATTACGAAAAACTCTCCGTAATTTTTATAATTATCTATATCATCCTGTTTTTCAAAATATTTACTCATACTCCTAATTATTATTTAATCAAAATTTTCTCCAAAAATTTCGATTTTACCCTCTGTAATTTTTACAATTAAACCCCTAAAAAATTATTATTTATTATTTAAATTTCGAATATTTACAAATAATACCCTGAAATTAGTCAATTAAACAAAAAAATCCCTCAAAATTTACCGTTAAATATTCGCGCCATTTTCACTGTTGTCCTAACGAATCCTCTTGCTGCTCTACCGGTCCCCCACGTCGTTGCTGTCCCACCGGCGAGAAGATCAGCGTCCAAACCACAACACAACCCCCCCCCCCGCACCGCCCCCCCCCCCCCCCCCCCCCACCCCCCACCCCCACCCCCGCCCCCCCCCCGCCCACTCTCCCTCCCCCCAGCATATAACAACGGACCAAAGGACCCCGCGCTAAAACCACCCCCACCCACTGTGCCTCGCGAGCAAATCGGGCTCCGCTTTCCCGCCCGCTGGGGCGCTAGGGCGGAACGCCCAACCTTGGTCCCGGTCAACACATGTCCCCCCAGCGCAACGCCCATGCCAGTGTCTGCAGACCCGCGCAACCCGCGCGCGCCCACCCCCCCCCCCGCACCCCCCCCCCCCCCCCCCAAAAAAAAAAAAAAAAAAAAAAAAATCCCTTCCTTCGCGCTCAAGGCCGACACGATGGCGAGCGGGCGCGGACGCTTAAGGCCAGGTGCTAGTCTCAGGCATCCGTGCCACATGCCCTCGCACCGACATATGTGAGTGGGAGGAAAGCGTCTTACCGAGGAAAGTGGAGCTCGATCTGCTCGTGGGGCACGGGCGGAGTGAAGAGAGAGAGAGGAGGAGGAGCAGAGAAGAGGGGAGGGGGGAGAAGAGGGGAGGGGGTGTTCACGGCTCGCAGACGCCAGCACAAGGGCGCGCGAGCGCGGACGCCCGAGGCCGGATGCCGGTCACAAGTGTCCGCGCCGCGCGCCCTCACGCCGACGTCTACAAGCAGGAGGAAAGGGACTTACCGAGGAAAGCAAAGTCCGATCTGCTCTCGCGGGGGGAGGGGGGCGCGATGGCGCGGGAGACCAACAAAGCAGCAAGAGGGCACATCAGGGCAACAGTGAAAATGACGCGGATCAGGGCAACGGTGAAAATGACGCGGATATTTAACCGTAAATTTTGGAGTTTTTTTCGTAAATTTGACTAATTTTATGGTATTATTTATAAATAAATAATAAATTTTTAGAGATTTAATTGTAAAAATTACAGAGGATAAAATTAAAATTTTTTTAAAAAATTGTGATTAAATAACAATCCGGAAAT
Organism: Trichopus zeylanicus subsp. travancoricus; assembly: GCA_005019695.1. Classification (NCBI taxonomy): domain Eukaryota; kingdom Viridiplantae; phylum Streptophyta; class Magnoliopsida; order Dioscoreales; family Dioscoreaceae; genus Trichopus; species Trichopus zeylanicus. Next base: position 79,906 of record RXID01021780.1, on the reverse strand, counting down.
GTAAGTACAGATTTTTTTGAAAATTAGAATTATTGGTAATTATAGAAATTATAAGAGATTTTTCGTAATTACTTAAGGAGAGCATGGGTAATTAGCCCTAATATTAACAAGTACAAGTAATGAACCACCGAATTGAGAGTTCCATTTTGGTCCGAGCTGATCATTAAATCAGTTCGAGTTACAGCATTGCCAGTTCGATCCGCCAAACTAAGGGCCCCGACACATCTGCATCGGGCTCCATAAGCCACTTTGGAAGCGAAGGGATTTTGAATTGTTGAACCGTTTTGCAGTCCCGCGTTTGACACGAATCATGGTCGAGGATGCGATCTGCTTCACCTTCCACCATATTTGATAAAATAAAAAAATCATCTTGTACTGTTCAGCAATGAATTCTCTCGTGTTTCTACTTTAACCTAATCCAGACAGGTAGTTAGGAGAGTCTTGGTGAGGTTAATTGATCCCATTCATACACTTAAATGGCCGACTGTGAAACCCTTGCGCCCATTCACTTTCACCACTACGAAATCATCTTTTTCATTCTAAATTACATAAACATCGAAGAGGTTGTTGTCAAAAAATTTTTGATGATTTTTCTCGCAATCTCTGTTATACAAAATGAAGGAGGCAAAATACCGATCCATTCCAAAAATAATTAATTATATTACTACATTTACTGATCTTTGATCAAACAATACAACAATTTCAAGCTGAGCCATGCTCAACTCAAATTTAAATTTTAAAAATTAATTTCAACAATTATTTTTACCTAACCTATATTAAATTAAATTTTTAAAAATAATATTAAAATAATAAATTAACATGATAATATTTACATATAAAAAAAAAACTCAATTATAATATCACATTTAAATAATTAAATATATATAATATATTTTAAAAATTGCTTTTTATATATTAAAAAATAAAAACAAGTTTTCGATGTAAAATCAAGTGAGTTAAATTCAAATTGAGCTGAACTCGTTTACTAAAGGAGTCAACATTCTGAACTCAAACTGTAAATCAAGCTTGACCAAATACAAATGTGTTTTATGGATGCATTCACTCAGGATTTACAATGTGCCAAAAATTTGAATTTTATAACACAATTACATTTACATGTGACAATTCCGCATTTCACAACATTCACAAAAAGGAGGTGAGAACATTCCAGCATTTGTTTTCGCACATCAATATGGAATATACTGAGCCACCAACATCTGTTTAAAGAAAACAATTTTATAACAAGACCGAGTCTCTGAATTTTACAACAAAAACTCCAAAAAACTGAGTGAAGCAAAAGCCTAGCACCATTGCCCATCAAAACCTAATCAGGTTGGAAAGAATATGTTTAGAGATGTAATTGATGCTTATGCAAACAAAAAACCCTCCCTCGCTGCATATTCTACAACCTTTCCACCAAAAAATTACAAGACAATCAAAAAGAAATCAAAAGGACAAAAAAAAGGACCCTAGGGTGTGTTAGTCCACAATCAACACTCCCATGCCAACCGCTGGGGGGGGCTGTAAGCTAGACTGCTTGTCATAACCAATCCTGGAAGGGTGAAACCCCAATGTAACTTAAATTTGACTATCAGAAGCAACTCAGTTGTTCACAATCTGAGGAATTAGGTTTAATCCCATGCACTGGTGAACCCACTACCCCTGCCGCCGCCGCCATAAGCGCCGCCATAAGCGCCACCATAACCAGAGGATGAACCCCCATATCCCACACCACCAATGTTGCCACCTCCATAATAATCACCACCACCACCACTACCCCTGTTGTCCCTTCGGAAGTCACGGCCACCAAAACGGCCCCCACCACCAGTACGACGGTTCCTTCCTCCGCCACCATAGGAGCGAGTTGCACAGCGAGCAAGCCATGCAGGAACCTCCTGGTTTGCTTCTTGCATGAGATCGGTAAGTGACCTTGCTATGTTGGAGTTATTCTCATTGAAGAAGGCAGTGGCAAGGCCACTTTTACCAGCTCTCCCTGTTCTTCCTATTCGATGCACATAGTCATCAATATCATTAGGGAGATCAAAGTTGACCACATGTGCCACATGAGGAATGTCAAGCCCACGTGCTGCCACATCAGTTGCTACGAGGATAGGGGCTGCACCACTCTTAAAGGATCTTAGTGCCTGTTCTCGTTCCTGTAAAGAATAAGACAATAGGCATGTAAAGGTGCCAAGTAGTAACTGTCAGCAATAAATCTATCTGATCTGAACTGATGATGATGAAGATAAAACACACAACAGTGCACTCTATTGTCTCAACCATCAAATGTGTCCCATCATTGCACCTCTCCCGTGTCAAAATTAACTACTAAAAACTAGTCAACACAGCAACGGAAAGTTCTCAAATGAAGAATCTAATGATGATCAGTAATTTAAAAATCCAAGTTGCTATTGGAACTATCAGTACAGAATATGAAGACTGGAGAGGCCTAAAACAGCAAATGTGTTCCATTACATAAATCTTGCGTCAAAACTAACTAGTAAAATCTAATCACAACAGCACCGAAAGTTCTCGAATATAGAACCTAATGGTGATCAGAAATTTGAGAATCACAGTTGCTGTTGGAACTATCAGTATAGGATATGAAGACCTGGAGAGAGGGGAGGGAGGGAAAGCGAGAGGGCACTTTTTTCTGCAAATGTATTTCGTATATCTGTACTAATGTAGAAATTTTGCTCTTAAATAGCATACTAATCAACTAATACTAAGAATCAATACCCATGCACAAAACATGTATACTCAGATGCGCAGCCTAACTAGCAATGACATAGCAGGACATCAATTATTGCTGGACCTGTCAAATAACCCTAACAGCCCATCTGGTTTGGGGTTAAGGGGGTCTACCCCAGGTTAATAGTTATTAAATGGCTTAAAAAGGTCATTTAATCCCCACTAACCCTGCATTAGCAAACTCTGAAACAAACAGGCACTAAAAGCTGAAATAGAAAAGATACACGATAACACTGAACAATATTTGGACAATAACAACACAGTGTAATTTGTGACGGAAATTAAACCTGATCTACAATAAATTTTATTACCTGCTGTGTTCTATCACCATGAATTGTAGTAGCAGGAAATCCATTCATACACAGCCAGTGTTCCAATGAATCAGCACCTTTCTTTGTTTCAACAAAGACCAATGTTAGAGCTTGCTGCAGGAACCACAAAAAAAGTGAATCACTTTAATTTTTTAGAAATGCATAATCCATTGCAAAACAACTAATGAACCACCTAGATAAAATTAGACAATCAAATGCAAGCACTTGATCAAAACATTATGTTCACTAAAAGGATAACCTGGCAAGTTTATGACTTAAATGCTAAGGGAACAGAAAAAAAAATATTTACCTTTCCTTGGACCCCATTTGTTCTTTGTGCATGAAGAAGGTCCAACAGATGGCTTCTCTTGTCTGCCTCCAGTACAAACTCAACTCTCTGGACAATCAAATCAGTACTAGAACCAACCCTTCCAACAGCAAGAAAGATGTAATTTGCAAGAAAATCAGAAGCCAACCTCTGCAATTACATGTCAAAGCACAAGTACATCAGACAAGCTGCTTTAATTTGAATCCAATGCTCAAGTCTTTATTGAGAAGCAGGCAAGCTCGGAGACACAAGAATAAATATTCAGACATCAGTACGTATGTAAACTAAACCATAAGTAGACACATTTCACACTTCCAACGATATATTTCGCTACAAAAATCATGCTTTGATCCATCAATTATATTGTTCCCTCACATGGAAGAAATGACAAATTTGATTTCTTTTCAGTAGTATAGACTGTTAAGTTTCGAGTTTGCATTTGGAGGCTCCATGCATTATCTGCACTTTAATGTTCTGAGCCATTTAATATGTGATACTCTCATCAACCTATGGCACACAAAACTATCACTCACATACTGCACTTGATACAATTAATTTTCATCAAATACATAGAAATTCAAGTGTTAGGATTTAAGGGAAAATAACAATCAACGGCATCCATCCATCAAAGTGTAGGTTAATGGGTTGAGCCATCAAGGATTAACAGGTAAGCCACCAAAAATGTTGCTTGGTGCAGAAAAAAATTTCTTTTCAACCTAAGTTTGTCTACATAGAGATGGTTTCTATAAAATAGATGTCCTGTTGACAAAAAGGATCATGGTAGGTTCCTCCGAGATAATATATGATATCCAACGAAAATAAATATAGAGAGATGATATAAGCACATTTGATTTCAAGTAATTCAAAATCTCATTCCAACACCCTCCAGTACTCTAGCTCTCTAAGTTATTTTATCATGATCCATATAAAATGTTATCATTCTCATCGAGATGTCTAGTTCCACCAGTCAGTTCCCCTCTCAGAGCTTCTGAGCTAAAAGATCCCCATTCCACAGTACATATGAAAGCCAGAATCTATATCTGCTCCAGACCATCAGAACCTATGGTGACCAGCCTATAGAAAGCCTATGCTTAATGAAAGAGACAAGCTGACCTTGAAGTTTCCCAGAAATTAATAGATAAAATATGATCTTGATTGTTTATCTATGTGCATATGAAGACTCATGTAAAGGACTAACAAGGCTAGGGTATATGTTCCAGAAAATAAAGATGACAATGGTTTGCATCAATGCAAAATTATTTCAAATCAAAGTTTATGAGCTAATAACAAATCATTAATAATAAATTTTCTCTGTTAACAAGGGTACAACAAATACCAGAAGGTTGATGTTTAGCCATAAAACCAAGTTTAATCTTAACATGCAAATTGCAAAAGTTAAACATGATGTGATTCTGTACTGTATATGGCATCTATCAAACAGAGTTTTTGGATTTACAGGCTATTTTGGATCATAACAAGACTGCTCTTCACAATACAGACCATTTCAAGTTGTATCATCTAAGTTACTCATGGAAATAACAATTATGAAGTCCATGTGACATATTCCATTAGTTGTTAGTTTTCAAAAATCAGTTGACCATACAAAGTTTTCTAGAAAAATCCAATTTGGCCATGATTCAAATAAAACAATGACAGTTAAAACAGCTCCTATCTTGGCCAACATAAACAATAATGTGAAAAACACCTAAAAGTACATAAATTTCACAAACAACAAAATAAAGCACAGTTTACAGAAGAAAAATAAAGAGAACTATGTGAACATCATAGGCAGTATATTATTAAGCCAAACACAGATTTCATGTTAACAAGGATACAAAAAGCTTCAACAAGCAGACCTGTATCTCTTTTGGAAATGTTGCACTGAACAACATGGTTTGCCTCACACCACTTGGAGGCATGTCCATTTGTTCAACAATTCTACGTATTTGTGGCTCAAAGCCCATATCTAGCATTCTGTCTGCCTCATCTAGGGCTAAATATCTGATCATCTGTAATGAAACTCTAGCCCTCTCCAGTAAATCTACTAAACGCCCAGGAGTTGCTACAAATATCTCAACACCCCTCTCTAGGTCCCGCAACTGAAAAAAATGCATGGCATTTCAACAATAAATAAGAAAACTACCATATGTATCAAATAACAAACACATCTTCATGAAGAATTCATTTGCTAATTATTATGAATTTGGTACCATTAGAAACAGTTAGAACTTAGAAGAACAACCCAAATTAACTTTAATCCAAAGGAATACAGTAAAATTTGCTAAGAATACAAAAAGAGCCAGTGTGAGACAACAAAGAGTCAATGTTCCAAAGATGTTAGGAGAAATAGAGAAAAATAGGAAGGAAAGAAAGAAAGGGAGAGAACTCCATCGTATTTTTCATTTGCAATTAAATCAAGCATATGCATTAGAGAACCTGTCTGATTATGTAGGTTCACTAGGTTCTTTTAACTGCCAAAGTAGCACAGGAGATTTAAAATGGCAAAACTCAAAATCACATAGGATTTGAGTATCAAATTTTAAGAGTCCAGGAGTTTAATTGTGATATATGACAACCATAATCTGAATAACAATGTGCAATGGCTTAATCTGAACAACAATATTTATTGTAAGAAGACCACTATAATCATAGTATCAACCTTTCTACCATATTTTAGCACTTATAATTCAATACTTTTATGACATGGAAAACAAGGATTTTTTTTTTTTTGCTCAATTTTTGGTTTTTTTCCCTTTTGTTCCTAACCAGATAATAGAAATTAGAAATATAGATTATCTTAAAATTGTATTCAACAATTGCAAGAGAGAGAGAATTTTGTACTAGGAACTATGGACTTGGCAGTTATTTTTATTCCTCAATAGTTTACTTGAGTTCAAATTTGGAGACGTTTCTAATTTACAAGTGGTATCTCCAAAGTTGTTTAACTTATTCTTAAAGTAATAGTCCCAAAGTATGCTATTTGTCTCCCTTCATATCTTAAATAAAGCATGTATCTGAAATGTATACCCCAATTTGATATGGGGTCAGGTTCCATGTGAAGTAAAAAGAAATAGGAGAAGCACATACTGCAAAACCTTGGAGCAAGACATTGAAAATAAAAAAAGATGGAAGACGAACTGAGAAAAGCATAAAAGGCAATACTTATGAGAGCATAACCACCAAAAACAACCAATGTGCTAAACACAGTTCCTCCACAAAAAATAGCCTAACAAAGGACAGAAAATATAACCTGAGAAAAAAAGAGAGAGATACCAAGAGCATACAGAACAAACAGCACAAATCAGCAATAGAAACAAATGGACATCTCCAAGCCTTGATGATCTGGAAAGCACTTGGAACTTCTAAATATTACAAAGCTCTAAACTAGAAACGGACAAAGCATAGACACAAAAACTCTGGAAGCATACAAAGAAAAAGTCAACCTGTTGATTGATGGGTGCTCCTCCATAAGCGACAACAACCCTGACACCAGTTTGATACGCAAACTTTCTAGCCTCCTCGTGAATCTACAGCAGAAAACATCCATTACGACAAACGCATCAGTCAACAAGCTTCAAATTTTAGGAAAAACCATCCGACCATCAAAATCTTACTTGAATCGAGAGCTCCCTGGTCGGCGACAGAATAAGCGCGAGCGGATACGCTGTCCGCGATCCCCGCGGCGGCCTCTGTGGAGGCCCGCCTCTCATGATTCCGCAGATGATCGGAAAACAGAAAGCTGCTGTCTTTCCCGACCCGGTCTGCGCACACGCCATCAAATCCCTTCCCGCAAGGGAGATCGGAATCGCGTGGCGCTGCACCGGCGTCGGCTTCACGTACTTGCACCGCCTAATATTGGCATTGAGGGCTTCCCCAAGGTCGATCTCGGCAAACGTGCCCACGGGCGGGGGCACGTTATCGCCGCTCGTCTCGACGGGGATGTCCTCATACGCGTCAAAATTGATGCCGGTGTTCTCCTGGCCATCAAAGGCGGACTCGTTTTCCGCAGCATCGTCCTCGGCGGCAAAGGGGTTTGCCTCGCGCTCCCTCCCGCGGGAGCGGCTGCCCCACCCGCCTCCACTTCCACCTCCTCCACCGCCGCCGGAGACCCCTGTGCGCGAGGGGGCACCGCCACCCCAGCAAGGGGGCGCGGGCGAAGAACGAGGCGCAGTTCCGGACGGGGCCGCGGCAGCGGGCTCCGACGAGGAGGAAGCAGGGCGGTTGCGGAGATGGGGCGGGACATAGGCGGAGCGGGGGAAGGGAGAGCCTGCACCACCACCACCGGCGGTAGCCGAGGAGGAGGGCGCGGGGGAGCTGTCGCCGCCGGCGACGGCGTCGGCCCAGGAGGAACGCATGCTTGGATTTGGGCAAAAATGCGATCCCTAGCTTCAAATTTCCTTGATTTCAACCAAAAAACCGGATCCTTTAGCGAAAAGGACGAATTTTTTTGGATCGGCAAGGGAAATCGAGATCGGGGAAGAAGAAGTAGAAGGGGATTTGAATTGAGAAACGGGAGAGAGAGATCGGGATTTGGAAACTGGATTTGACGGGAGAAGATAAAAATAATATCTTTTTTGGTTTCTAATTTTGCAAAGTTGGAGAATTTATACGGCAAAGCAGGGATCCACAGGAGAAAGCCAAAAAACGGAGGCGGATGGTTTAGATTTTAGAATGGGCTAAAGTGGCGGATGATTGGCGGTTGAGGTTCTAATGGGTCAGGTGTCGGCCCATTCCGTGTAGGTGGGCTTGAGCCCTTTAAAGGAAATTATTTAGCGGGGTTTCTTTTTGCAGATGTTTAAAAAGGTATTTATCTGGATTATCAATTATTTTTTAAAAAACCAAATTAGTTTATTTTAGGAAAAAAAATGTGAGAAACAAATTCAGTTAACAGTCTGATTGTATTACTGTGATTGATCTGGACCACAGATCCAAAAATCTATGACTCAGGAAGAATCATAATTCATTATATTTATTTAATTTTGGGGATATAAATGTTTGGATATATCATTTAGATCAACAATGATCACTATCATTGCCGCGGAATGAAACTTTAAAAATGTGATGATTTTTTATTTTGAATTTCTTTTGTTTGTTTCTATATTTTTGAAAATTTCTGCAATTTTGAAAATACATTTTATCATCATGGAAACTTAAGGATCTCGCACATAATATTTCGACAAGTTAAGGGTAAATGTGCAACATTGTCACAGGGGTGAAATTAAAGGGGTTGAATGCAAAAGAAACATAATCTTTCGCGATCATTGCCCGGAAGGCTCCTCCTGCGATCGAGTTCTCGCCCTCGGCTGAGAACTTCGGCGCAGCTCCGTCGAGAGATGGCGGCGGCGGCAGCGATAGCCACCTCAATGGCGACAAGAACCTTCCTCCACTACCGCCCCAAAATCCTGCAACCTTCCAGAACCTTCTCTCCTTCCGCATCCGTCCTCTTCCGCCGCCGCGCCTCCACCCTCAACTCGCAACCCGTTTTCGCCACCGCCTCTTTCCCCAACGTGGTAGACGTCCTCCGGGAGCGCGGTCTCGTAGAATCCCTCACCGTCGAAGAGGCCTTCCGGTCCGCGGCCTCCTCCCCGAATCTCAAGGTATACTGCGGCTTCGACCCGACGGCGGAGAGCCTGCACCTTGGCAACCTTCTTGGCATCATCGTGCTCTCCTGGTTCCAGCGTTGCGGGCACCGCGCCGTCGCAGTGATCGGTGGTGCCACCGGCCGCGTCGGGGACCCCTCCGGCAAGAGCTTGGAACGGCCGGAACTGGATATCCAAACAATCGAGAGTAATAGCTCTCAAATCGACGATTTGATTTCCAGAATCCTCGGTGGACACAATAAAGGTGCGATCTTGGAGACGAAAAATGTGGACTCTTTTACAATTCTGAACAATTATGATTGGTGGAAAGGTATCACATTGTTGGAATTTTTGCGGGAAGTTGGGAGGTTTGCGAGGGTTGGGACGATGATGGCGAAGGAGAGTGTGAAGAAGAGGTTGATGTCTGAAGAGGGGATGAGTTATACTGAGTTCACTTATCAGTTGTTGCAGGCTTTTGATTTCCTGTACTTGTTCAAGAACATGGATGTGAATGTTCAGATTGGTGGGAGTGATCAGTGGGGAAATATAACTGCTGGCACCGAGCTGATTCGAAAGGTTTTGCAGGTGGAAGGAGCTTATGGATTGACATTTCCTCTTTTGCTGAAGAGTGACGGAACTAAATTTGGGAAATCAGAAGGTGGTGCAATTTGGTTGGCTCCAATAATGTTGTCTCCATACAAGTTCTATCAATACTTCTTTACTGTCCCAGATATTGATGTTGTGAGGTTTTTGAAGATTCTGACGTTTTTGAGCATGGAGGAGATCAGAGAGTTGGAGGAGGGGATGAAGAAGCCCGGTTATGTTCCAAATTCAGTTCAGAGAAGACTTGCTGAGGAAGTGACACGTTTTGTTCATGGGGAGGAGGGGCTTGCAGAGGCATTGAAGGCAACTGAAGCGTTGAGGCCTGGTGCAGAGACAAAGTTGGACGCTACAACCATTGAAGAGATTGTGGAGGATGTGCCATCTTGTTCTTTGACATATGAACAAGTGTTGAATTCTTGTTTGGTTGATCTTTCAGTCTTGACTGGTTTGTTGGGCAGCAAATCTGCAGCACGGCGAATGCTGAAGCAAGGTGGTCTTTATTTGAATAATAGAAGAGTTGATAGTGAGGATAAGATGATTGAGGCTGCTGACATAGTTGATGGCAAAGTGCTACTACTGTCAGCTGGGAAGAAAAATAAGATAGTAGTAAGGATATCTTAATATATTTTTATTGAATTGTTACTTGTAATTTCACATGTTGCATATGTTTTGTGCTCAATGGAATTTCATTACTGTAAGCATTATTATTTTTGGACTTTTTTGTTGTGTTATAGTTCCTGCTGTTTTTTACTATCATAGGTGTCTTCAAACAAGAATTCTGATGCTCCATCCACTGTTGATGTTCTTCCATTTACGTCAGAGCAAAAGGGTGATACTGTGCATAGTGGTTCAAAGGATACAGTTGTTAGAACAAGATCTGCAAAATACTAAACTCATGGTCTTTTCACTTGTCTTTGATATATTATTATTATGCTTTTTATAGTAAATGCAACTCAATTGCTTCCTGTGTTAAACAAATTTTCTACTCCGCCAGTTGGATCCACAGCACATTCAACTTCAAATGCAAGGGTAATAATACTTAAGTTTTTGGCTAATTTTCAGTTTTCAATTATTTTTAAAGTTTCCTTTTTCATTTTTTTGGCTACTGTGCTGATTTTATTTTGGTTTTTGAGATTGTTTCCCAGTAAAATTAGGTTGTTTGGGCTACTATAACTTTGTAGCTGTGTTGTATTTCATCACATTTTCCTCCTTTATCTTGAAATGAATCATAATGGAAGTTCTTATTTCAGGTAACTACTCTGACATTTGGTTTTAATTTTTGACATAATTGCATTTTGGAAAATTTATTTGTGTTTTGTCATAATAATGGAGTCAGAAAACAGAAATCTGCTAAAAGGTTCTGAGTAGTGATGATGCTGAGAAACCTTGTCAGGTTGAGTTTGGTAGCAACTGTCTTTGGTCTTCAGAACATAAAAATCCAATGAAGGATTCTGTAGCGGAGAGTCTAAAGGACCAGCTTTCTGTGGCCAGAGCTTACTTTTGAAGCATGGCAAAACTCAAGGGACAAAAGAAGCTGTCACATGAATTGAAGCAAAATAGTCAAGAACACAGGCCTAGGCTGTCAAATGAATTAGCTAGTCATTCAAAAATAACAGATTTTATAGGTGATTTTATACCAAAGTTAGCAAATTCTATGGCTGATTTTATACCTGTAATAATTGTAAATATTTTCCTTGTTTAGGATATGCCTTATTTTCTTCAACTTGTATTCATTATATAAGGGGCATTCTTCTCCAAGGAGGACACCAGTTTTTTTGATCAAGTTATCATGGTATCAGAGCTTGATTTCTGAGTTCTCCTGTGTCTCTTTCTCTCAGTCCTAGTTCAGTTCATTATTCTTAGTTATTTTGATCAAGTTATCTCAGCCTCATGTCTTCAGACAAACATGAATTCTTGATTCGTTTCAATGGCAAAAACTACTCAGCCTGGGCATTTCACTTCAAGATATTTGTCAAAGGCAAAGATCTATGGGGTCATATTGATGGCAGCAAACCTGCACCTGACAAAGACAAGGATGAGCACTCCAAGTGGGAAGTCAAGGATGCTCAAATCATGACATGGATTCTAGGATCTGTAGAATCCAACATCATCTTGAATCTTCGACCCTTCAAAACTGCAGCTGAAATGTGGAATTATCTGAAAAAACTCTATAGTCAACACAACACTGCTCGTCGGTTTCAACTTGAATACGAGCTAGCAAGTCTTCAACAGGGCAGTCTCTCAATCTCAGATTTTTATTTTATCTTCATGAATCTTTGGACTGAATATACTGATATTGTCTATGCTACCTTACCTCCCGAAGGTCTTATTTCTGTTCAATCTGTACATGAAACTACTAAGAGGGATCAATTTCTTATGAAATTGAGATCTGAATTTGAAAGCACCAGATCTAATCTTATGAATCGGGAAACTGTTCCATCCTTGGATGCATGTCTCAATGATTTATTTCGTGAGGAACAACGGCTTCTCACTCAAGCCACCATGGAACAAATTAAATCCATTCCTATTCCTATGGCTTATGTAGCCCAAGGCAAGTCAAAAGGTAAGGACATGAGTACTATTCAGTGTTATTGCTGCAAAGAATTTGGCCATTATGCTTCAAGTTGTTCAAAAAAATTCTGCAACTATTGCAAAAAGGATGGACATATTATCAAGGAATGTCCTATTCGACCTCCCAAGAGATCTGGAACGGCATACACTGTCTCAGTTGGTTCTTCTAATGCTGGTAGTTCTGAGGATAAAGCTCATCTGACACAAAGTGCTCCTGCTCCTATTCAATCTGTGACACCTGAAATGATTCAGCAAATGATCATTTCTACATTTTCCGCATTAGGACTCTCAGGTAAACCTTTCTCTAAACCTTCACCGTGGTACTTTGATTCTGGAGCTTCCCATCACATGACAAACAATGTTAAATTCCTCACCAATGTAAATAAATATCCTGGAAATCTCAAGATTTATACAGCTGATGGAAATTCCTTACCTATCACTGCCACTGGTGATGTTTCTTCATCCATAACCAATGTCTTTGTCTCTTCTAACCTTACCACTAATCTTGTTTCTGTTGGACAATTAGTTGAAAATGATTGTAAAGTGGAATTTTCTAAATCTGGTTGTGTGGTGCAGGATCAGCAATCGGGGAAAATGATCGCAAGGGGGCCTAAAATTGGACGTCTTTTTCCTCGTCAGTTTCCTATGTCTTCATGTTCCTCTTCATTTATTATCACCTGCAATTCTGCTTATGTTGATTACCGAGTATGACATAAACGCCTTGGACATCCAAACTCTAATGTGCTTTATACTTTGCTAAATTCTGGTTTACTTGGCAATAAAGGGTCACCATCTCTTAGTACTGTTCAATTTGATTGCAATTCTTGTAGGCTTGGAAAAAGTAAAGTTCTGCCATTTCCCACTCACACACCTAAAGTAGTCCAGCCTTTTGATTTGATACATAGTGATGTGTGGGGAATGGCGCCAGTTACTTCCCATGCTAATTACAAGTATTTTGTCACTTTTATTGATGACTATAGTCGCTTCACATGGATTTATTTTCTGCATTCTAAAGATGAATTATTTTCTGTCTTTAAGCTTTTTCATGCACATATTCAGACCCAATTTTCTGCTAGTATCAAAATTCTTCGTTCTGATAATGGGGGAGAATACATGTCTCATTTATTTCAAGAATTTTTACAAACCAATGGTATAATTTCTCAAAGGTCTTGTCCTTCAACCCCTCAACAGAATGGGGTGGCTGAAAGAAAGAATCGACACCTTCTAGATGTTGTTCGCACCCTCCTATTAGAGTCATTTGTACCCTCTCGTTTTTGGTGTGAAGCTCTCTCAACTGCTGTCTATCTCATCAATAGGTTACATTCTCCTTTCTTGAATCATGTTTCCCATTTCTTTCGGTTATTTGGTCATACCCCAAATTACTCTAATCTTCGTACTTTTGGTTGTGTGTGTTATGTTCATCTTCCTACACACGAACGGACAAAACTAACAGCTCAAGCTGTTCAATGTGCTTTTCTAGGCTATTCGGTGCACCAAAAAGGTTTTCTTTGTTATGATCCCAACCTACGACGTATTCGGGTTTCTCGAAATGTGATTTTTTTTGAAAATCAGTATTTTTTTTCCACACACAAGGATGACCTTTCTCCTTCATTCTCTGTTTTGCCAATGTTTACTAATCATTCTGAAGATTCCATGCCTTCAAAGCCTCTCATAGTCTACCAACGACGCAAGATTCCAGCACCTCTCGGGCCCCCTCCAGCTCATTCCCTTAATGTTGATCCTGTTCCAACAACTGCACCAGCACCTCTCAGACAAAGTACTCGAGTTCGTAAACCACCAGATAGGTATGGTTTCACCTCTCCTTTATCTTTGACAGCCACCTTGTCCTCTATTCCTATTCCATCATCCTATAAGCAGGCTATGGAGCATGAATGTTGGCGGAGAGCTATTGAAACAGAACTTCTTGCACTTGAAGAAAACCAAACATGGGATATTGTACCGTGTCCACCATCTGTGAAACCTCTTGGTAGTAAGTTCGTGTTTTCTATCAAGCTTCATTCTGATGGATCCATAGAACGTTACAAGGCTAGATTGGTGGTTCTTGGCAACAAGCAAGAGTATGGCCTAAATTATGAAGAGACCTTCGCACCAGTAGCCAAAATGACCACTGTACGAACAATACTCGCCCTAGCAGCATCACAATCATGGTCTTTACATCAAATGGATGTAAAGAATGCTTTCTTGCATGGTGATCTCAAGGAGGAAGTTTACATGAAACTTCCCTACGGTATGCCCACTTCTTCCCCTAATGAAGTTTGCAAACTAAAACGCTCTTTGTATGGATTGAAGCAGGCACCACGAGTATGGTTTGAAAAGTTTCGATCGACCCTCCTTAGTTTTTCATTTACACAAAGCCAGTATGACTCCTCACTTTTTCTCCAACGGACATCCAAGGGCATAGTTGTTCTTCTTGTTTATGTGGATGACATTGTCATCACTGGTTCTGATATGGAGGCTATATCTAAACTTCAGAATTTGTTGCACTCTACTTTCCACATGAAAGATCTCGGCCCACTCACCTATTTTTTGGGGTTAGAGGTGCATCATCAGCCTCAAGGTATCTTCTTGAATCAACACAAGTATATTATGGATTTGGTTCAGCTAGCAGGACTCACAAACACTAATTCTGTTGACACCCCAATGGAAATTAATGTAAAATATCGACGGGGTGAAGGGGAACTTCTTGAGGATCCCACTTTATATCGCAAGCTGGTTGGAAGTCTTATCTATCTAACTATCACCCGCCCGGACATCTCTTATGCTGTCCATATTGTCAGCAAGTTCATGCAAGCCCCTCGGCATCTCCACCTATCTGCAGTCCGCCGCATCATCAGATATATCCTGGGCACACAAAGTCATGGCTTATTCTTCCCTACTGGTTCTTCCCTCAAACTACAGGCCTATAGTGATGCAGATTGGGCTGGTTGTCCGGACACAAGAAAATCAACTACCGGATGGTGTATGTTTCTTGGTGATGCTCTTATCTCTTGGAAATGCAAGAAGCAAGACTCGGTCTCCAAATCATCCACTGAGGCGGAGTACCGTGCCATGTCTACTGCATGCTCAGAAATCATTTGGTTACGTGGTCTTTTAACAGAGCTTGGTTTCACCCAAGATCAACCTACTCCCTTACATGCTGACAACACTAGTGCCATCCAAATTGCAGCCAATCTTGTCTACCATGAACGCACAAAGCACATAGAGGTTGACTGTCACTCTATCCGGGAGGCCTATGATCGCCAAGTTATCACTCTCCCACATATCTCCACTACTCTACAGATTGCGGATATTTTCACCAAACCAATGACACGACAGCGACATAAATTTCTTGTTAGCAAATTGATGCTTGTTGACTTTTACCCGCATCAATTTGAGGGGGGATGTCAAAGGAATTAACTAGTCATTCAAAGATAGCAGATTTTATGGCTGATTGCAAACCAAAATTAGCAGATTCTATGGCTGATTTTATACCAAAATTAGCATATTCTATGGCTGATTTTATACCAAAGTTAGCAGATTCTATGGGTGATTTTATACCAAAGTTAGCAAATTCTATGGCTGATTTTATACCTGTAATAATTGTAAGTATTTTCCTTATTTAGGATATGCCTTATTTTCTTCAACTTGTATTCATTATATAAGGGACATTCTTCTCCAAGGAGGACACCAGTTTTTTGATCAAGTTATCATAGGCTTCCTGAAGCCATTTTAATGCAGATGTCCCACAGCTGTAAGAAACAAATCAAACCTTTCAAAACTCCTTTCCTGCACTACAAAGTCAGTCTTTTTCACCTTTCTTGATGCTGTGCTTCTTTTTTAGTGAATTGTGGTTGTTTGGTTTATTATTTGAAATTTGATGTTGTTCATTGGAGCAATGCTTATGTTAATACTTTAGCAAAAATGTTTATGTTTATAACAAGGGGTTTTGTTTCGTTCAGATGGAGCCGGAAGAGGCCGCCTTGTCTTCCATCAATGCTCTCAATTGAAGGCATTCTTCAGATGGAATCGGAAGAGACTGCCTTGTCTTCCATCAATGCTCTCAGTTGAAGGCATTCATCAATGGAACCAAGAAGCTGCGAGTGATATAGGTTTCTATTGGTTTTTTTGTTTCTTTATTCAGATATGGGTTTTATTAATTGGTGGTCGGTTGTAATATGTTCCTCAATTGGTTTCTTTGGATTTTTTAACAGTGTTTTTGGTCTTTCATGTGCTGACTAAACCCTTATTTTTTATGGATTTTGTTGTGTAAAAGGTTTCAATTAGTTCTAAGAATCCTAGGAAGCAAGAAAAGAGGTTTTTGAGTTCTAGGAATTTTATCAGAAGATTTGATTTTCTTTTTTTTTTTTTTACTCAGTAGTTGGTGTTGTTCTGAATTTGTTGTCATTTGATTGTAGGACTCATGAGTGGCCACAGCAACCAAAACCTTTGATGTGGGTCATTTTTCTTACTCCAAAAAGATGCAATTTCTTAAAATATTGTATCAAATATCCTAGGAATTTTATACAAATATTCCCTTGACTAATAAATCTGGAAGAAGGTGATACACATGCAGACAATCACTGTTTGTCGTTGTGGCTGTTTTCATGGCCTGAATTTAGATAATGAAGCTACAGGGGGTTATGGGCCCTTGGTTCCTTGTCATCCGAAAGTTTATTTGGGTGATCTAGATGCTCCGAAAGAGATCTTTGAAGTAAAAAAAAGGTGCAAACTGGATGATTTTTTTAGTTGAATATGTGCAAGTATATTGTTATGTCAGGTGCTAACTTGTTAACTTTTAAATTTCGGATCATGGTGGTCAGATATCAGGATTTTTATTTGAACCAATTCAAGGTGAAACGGGAGTATGTATGTTTGAAACCTGTGCTTTATTGTTTCTCGTCTCCAACTCCTTGTAAGTGATTAGCAAACATGGAACATGATGATGTAGTTTTTACCCGCTCATGGTCTTCCATTCTGTAACTCCAACTTAAATGGATATTTGTTAAAAGCAAAGTTTTAAAGTCTCAATTTTGGCAATGGTTTTGACATACAGAGAAATATTTTTTTATTTATTAATTATATATTGATTATAATTTAATTATATTTTCACTTCAAATTAAAAATATTGTAAAATTTTAAAAAATTTTAAAAAAATAAAAAAATTTACCATAATATTAACTATTATTTTAATTAATTTAAATTAATTTGATAGTTAATTACTTGTATAGTCATTTTTTATATATTATTATATAAAAGATAAAAAATAAAGAGAAAATAATATGAAGAAGCTTAATAATTAAAAAAGTAATATAAACAAATTTAACTTATCATTAAAATATACTTTAAATATATATAATTCATTAATTATAATATAATATAATTAATCATTATCATTATCAGCTGTGTTTGGAATATTTTAGTGTAAAATTATAAATTTAGTATATGAATGATTAAGATAAGTGTTTGTAACTAAGTAAGAACAATCAAATCTGCGCAAAAATAATGCAAAACCCTCTCCTATTACCGCTTCAGTCTCCTCACCACCGAAATGTTGGAAAAGAAGACAATAACAAGTCACATGAATTGTCTTCCTTGTCTTTCATCAACTAAAAAATAATTAAAAAAAACTAAATGACAAACCTGCATGATTGGATCAGAGGCATCACCTCAGCAACTCAACAACTAAGTAGCTCCTCCTTCTACTTAACATTCTCTATTAATCCAATGGCTTCACTTTCCAATACAACTGCAACGACGACATACAATGTGGTAAGCTTGGCTGCAAACCTCAACACCCATACCGACTCTGTAAAGCCCTTCCTCGATTCATAGGTTGTCACCCTGTAGCTTTAACAAGTCAACCGCCATTTAAGTCTCTGCCTGAAAGTTCCTCATTAGCCAGACTATCTTCGAAAGGTCAAACAAGAACAATGTCATGAAAATCATTATTTACAAACTATCATAGTGCCACTCGGCTACGCTTCCATGATGCAGTTGGTGGCATTAAAGAACGTCCAAAGCCTCTTCATACTCGGTAGCACGTTTGACGGACAAGTGCAAGCCTTTTGAATCTACAAGAGCGTTGCCTCATCGGGTGGGGTGAACTTAACGATCAGGCAATCAAACAATGTGGTGCTAGGTGAGGTGGGCTTGATCAACAGTGAGATGTTCCACATGGTAATCTTTGCTAGTAATAGCATTAAGGTGTAAGATACAAAGTTCATCGCACTAAAAAACAACTCCAATATTGGTGGCATTCATGTGGGGATGCAGCCATGTGACCATCACTGATCCACCTTCTAGACCAGCAACGACTTCATCTCTACTTCACCTCCACTTCGATCACCGATGATCCCCTGATATTCGTATTACCACACATCACTAATCTTGATGTTGGAGCTCTCAGTGGGTAGTTGCGGTCCCCAAGGCGATATTGCTGATCGATGATGATCAGGTTATGCATGTCATGCATCATTGCATATTTGAACTTGACCCCTTCCACGATCCTGTATTTATGCTCCCACGACTTGATCCTTAGCCCATTCGTCATCCCCCTAAATGTCAGTATCGATTCACCAGAAGACCCCAACACTCTTGTTCGATTATTCCTTGCAAAGCAATGTCACTATGGATAAAAGTGATGGTGGACCAATTTGTGAAGGAGTTGAAGAAGGCACCGGATGTGGACATCTAAGTCCGGATCATGAAGTTTGCAAAAAGTGCACATTCTAAATAGTATTATTCGTCAAAACTCAACATAGTCGAAACATTTTGATCAAGATTTAAAATTTTGGTTAAAAGATTCCAATTATTAGTTCATTCTAAATGAAAATTTTCTTCTTTATATTCTCAGTGCATATATCATCAAACAACTTGAAATGTTATTTATCTAGTGTCAAAAACTTTAAGCTACATTCAATTAAATTATTCCTACTTTTCATTTCTCAATCACTACTAGACATTTCATCTCCTAATGAGAAATAGGTCTTGCCACTGGACAAATAATATCATTAGTTTTTTTCAAGTTGTAGCTTTTCATATTTTTTCAAGTGCTCTATTGTAGTGTCTTAAGAACCACCATTAACAATCACCAAGGCAAAATTTATCATTTACTTCATAATTGCATATAGACAGACTGAGCACTTGTGATCCTCGTGCAAAACAGATTGTTGTCAACTCCAATAATCCCCAAGAGGCTGAAACAAACAAATATATCATATTCACTTATATTGTTGAGTTTAAGGATAATTTGCTTAACCTAATGCTTTCGCCTCTATGGATTTTATGGCAAGTGCATGTCGCAAGTACTCTATTTGTAGTTTCATCATTTTGATGCTTGCAGGTGAGGGATGTGAAGTGGGTGTGTTGGAACTGATCTAATTGGAATATATGTTGTGACTTGTTGAATGTAAGTGGAAGGCATTGAATTTTGCATCTCTAAAACATAATCTCATTTTTAACATGGAAAAACTAGAGGCAATAATTTCTTGTTAGACAAGGGCACAAATTCAAGCATCCAAAATACTTATCTACTACTTAGCTATGTATACATTAAATTGTATCGTTGGTTCAATTTTTAGTCAACCTATCAATGCTTGTTTATTTTCTTTGAACTGATGGTGGGGAATTATTTGTTGAATGATGAAAGGCTCTAAAACTAGCGTTACAGCACTGGCTTGAAGAGTTAATAGGTAGTTTATTCAACTTTCTCCTTTATTAAGAATTCAGTGATTGAAGGTTGGTGGTTGGCTTTTACTCCAAGAATCGAAGAAGAGGTCATATAATAAAAAAAACATAATAATGATTAAAGAAAAAGATATTTTAATTATTATTTCAATGGAATTTTATTTGAGATTAGAGTTTTTAATAAAAAAAATTATCCATATTATGATGAATTTATGAAAAATCACTTAACTTATCACTATTAATAAAAAAATCACTTATTTTATAGTATAAATTTATAAAAAAAATTATATCGATTGCAAATATTTGCAAAATATTTGATTTTAGTTTGATTTTACCAATTGAATTCTTATTTGGTTTTGGTTCAGACAACTGGTTTACAATCACTAGACAATTGGTGTAACAAAATTACATTTTGAATTCTTGGTTTCATAATATAGGACAACTAATCTTCATAAAAATTAAAATAAGATGAGTTATTTTTTATATTGATTTAATAGTTGTTCGAATTAAAACTAAATGAGGATAATTTATTTTTTAGATTAATTTTAATTGGTAAAATTAAATTAAAATAAAATTTTTTGAATATTTTTATCAAAGTAATTTTTGTAAATTTATAATATAAGGAGAGTGATTTTTTTCTAATAATTATAAGATAGGCGGTTATTTGTAAGTTCGTAATAAGATAGGTGATTTTTTGTCAATAATTTTTGTTTTTAACTCAAAACACTCATTATGTGTTATCTTATTCTTTAGCAATGCAATTCCTAAGTCATTGATGTTAAGAAAAGTTAGTTTGACTTGGTAACAACCTTATAATATTCTATTTTTTTGAGATCTTAATTTTTGCCTCTTGGTTGAAAGATTTTTATATTCTTAATGGTCGGTTGGATCCTTAAACTGATATATATTTTTTTGGCTTATTGATATCCTCATGTATTGCATATTGTGTACCCATATGCTATAGATAGTACAAGATCTACTCATTCAAATTTAAGAACACATGAGCATACTCTATAGTTTTAAGGAAAAATTTTTAGATCAATCTTGAAAATTTTTTATTTGAGCAATTGGCCCCTTCAATTTTTAATATACTTCAAAACCCCTCGTGATGTGATATATATATTTCATTTTAACCTCTGTCATTATTAACGACATTGAATCTCCATTAAAGTACTGTTGTATATGTCATAGCAAGTATTGTAACATATACTATACTAATATTTTAGATTTTTTGACAATACTATATTTATTATGATCAAAATCAAACCAATATAATTAGAAAATAACTATTATGATTAAAATTAATTATATATGATTGAAAAAAATTAATCATAATAACTAATTTTTAAGTATATACTATTATTATAATACTACTACAACACTTTTACAATATTTATATCTTATTATATTATTATTATTATAATTTTTTATATATAATTATATTATTATATAGTATTGTTATAGTATTTTTGGGTTTTCAAATCCACTAAAGTATTGTTATAATGTTTCATGAATTTTTTACACTAACAACTCCTAACGAGGAGGCATTTTTAGGGATATTGAAAATCAAAAGGGCCAATTGGTTAAGAGAAAAATTCTTAACATCAATTTTAAAATTTTTCCTAATTTTAATACAATCCTATATGTCTTAAACATGCTTGCTGTTATTCCTTGTATTCCAAAATCATTGGCTATATAATTAAAAAAAGGTAAAAACAAAAAAATGAAGAAATGTTTCATCAATTTAATAAATTCATTGGTTGTGGCTTTCATCCATAGCCATGGCAATTTTGGGACACTGATAAACCAAGAAAAAACATGCATTTACATTGTCCTTTTCTTCAATACCATTCATTGTCATTCTATAAAAGTATATTTAGTAGTAGTATAAATAAATGTTAATGGATATTTCCTTTTTGTTAGAGTAGTTTATCCCTTTTCCATTGAGAAAAAAATTATTAATATAAAATTTATAATTGTGTTTGTTCATTAGCATTGGGATAAGATATGCCAGTTCTCCTAGAATTTGATTATATTTTTTGATGTAGACCATACAGATTAATTTTAATATGTTTTGATTATTATGCATATTAATCTTAATAGAACCTATTTCCAACTCATTGGGGAGACTTTTGGTGAAGTAAAAAATTTGTTGCAGATATGCATGATAGAAAAGCTATGATAGTTTGTCTAGCTAATGCTTTTATTGTTTTAACTGGTGAATTATCTTTGGAGTCAAATTGGATACTTATATTTTTATAAACTAAAATTACAGTCAGTATTACTTATATCTTACATGGAAAATTGATCAAGGGTTATGGGACAATAGAAGAGTTACTTGAGATTGTCACTTGGACTCAACTCGGTATTCACAATAAGCTGGTAAGTTAGTTACCTTACATTAGTTTCCTTTTATAAAGATGAAGTGATTACCATTTTTGCATTTGCTTTCTTCAATGATTAATCACATTTAGTGTAGTAGTATTAATAAAATTTTCCATCTAGTTTGGCTTGTGTGTTGAGGTTTTGTGTTAGGTTTTGAATTGTATGCATATATTGAATTATTAAAACTAAAATTTTCAATGTTTTTTGTGAAGGGTGGTGAATGCTTAAGAAGGCATAAAATTAAGGCTTTGGTTAATTCCATCAATTATATGGGTTTTATGTCATATAAAGTTAATGATATCTTTGATTAACTTGATGGCTGGAATAGTGCTAATTACTTAAGGTGTCTTCTATAGAACATATTTCCTATTTTTGTTTTCTCTTTATCACAAATTTAATGATATCTCTATGAAAAGGATTGTAGGAACTAAAATTTCTTGATGCACAAAAGATATTCTTAAATTCCATAATTTTTGAATTTCAGAGAATTACATATGTTGCGATAAAATTGACCACCTAGGACTTGTTTAACAAACATTAGTAATGGCAACCCTCAAGTACCATTAAAAGATATACTCTATTAGGAAAATCACTCTTTTTCTTCTACTACCTACTATGGTTCCATGAATTCATTATATTCTACTTAGTTTCATGCTTCTAGAGTTCTATAAATAAGGATAACTAATATTTTTTGTGTTCACAATTTAATTCATGGACGTCTTTATGCTTTTGTTTGATATTCAATCTAGCTTTTCTATATGTGATTTATATTTTCATGACTTGTAGTTTCATTTAAGTATTGAATTCTAACGTAGCAACAAGCGTAGTAGACGAGTAAAATACCGTTGCCTCTATTAAGAACTCTTTAAATTCACAAAAAAAAGAGAAAATTCACTGAAATATAACTTTATTGAGAATAATAGTGGTTCCCCGTCTATAGGGCTGAAGGCTTATTTATAAAAATACCAGAAATCCTATTTGAGTAGGTTTTTGGCTTCCCAGATCCTAAACTGAATACAATTCAGCTTGAACCCATTAATTGGGTTGGTAGAAGTCCTAAATAAGTTAACCTACGAAAATAAAATCCTAAATAATGATTCATCCTCTCCAAGTCCTAAACTGAATAGGATTTAACTCAAAATTAATCTTGGGTTGGTGGAATCTGAAAATAAGACCTAATTGATTCATACTAGGAGAGACTCATGACATCATAATAAAGAGAATTTCAACATAGGAAGGTATTAAGATACTGAATGATATTTACAAGTGTTCAACTTACCACTTCAGTTTGTCCATCTGTTTGAGGATGATAAGCACTGCTAAATTGTAGAGACGTATCAAATCGACTCCACAATGTCTTCCAAAAATGACTTAGAAATTTTGTGTTACGATCAGAAGTGATGGTTTTTGGCACTCCATGTAGCCTTATAATCTCCTAAAAGAATAGATTAGTCACCCTTGTTGTATCTGCTGTTTTCTTACATGGAATGAAGTGTGTCATCTTGAAAAATCTATCGACAATAACAAATACTGAATCTAAATCTCATTGAGTTTTGGGGAGACCCAAAACAAAATCCATCGATAGATCCTCCCATGGGGCATTTGGCACAAGCAATGGGGTATAAAGGCTAGTGTTTTGAGAGCTTCTTTTGGCTGTTTGGCATACATAACACCTTTGTACAAAGCGATCAACATCTTTCTTAAGTTGTGCCTAATAGTAGTGCTCTTCAACTAGTGCAATGCTCTTGTCATGCCCAAGATGTCCTGTTAGGCCATTACTATGCAACTCTTTCACTGTTTTTTCTCTCAAGGAGTACCTTGGAATGTAAAGACAAGAATCCTTAAAGAGAAAGCCTTTATGGTGATATAAATCACTTCTTTGTTCTACTTGACACTATCTAAACTCCTCTTTAAAATCTTCATCTTCAGCATATAATTCCTTCAAATAATCAAATCCTTCAATTTCGTTGCTTATAGTTACATCAAGGCTGTCTTGTGACTCAAAGCATCCGCCACCTTATTTTTTTATCCAGATTTGTGTTTCAAAATATAGGTGTATTGTTGTAAGAATGATGACCATCAACCATGCATGTGATTCAAGTCCTTCTGACTATCAATGAATTTCAAAATTTGGTAGTCAGTATATAGAATGAACTCTTGTTAAATTAGATACTGCTTTTAATGACGAACTGATTGTACAATCGCATAAAATTTCAACTCATATGTTGACTATTTCTTTTGAGCTTTACTCAACTTTTCGCTGTATAAAATTACTAGTCTTCCTTCTTGGGATAGAACAGCTCCAATGCCTATGTATGAAGCATCACAGTCTATCTCGAATAACTTCTCGAATTTAGGTAATGCCAAAACAGGTACAGTAGATAACTTCTCCTTGATCAACTCGAAGCATCTATTAGCTTCTTGAGTTCAGGAGAACTTGCTTTGCTTCAAACACTCGATTATTGGTGCCACAATGAAACTAAAGTTTTTTGACAAATCTCCGATAGAATGTCGCCAGATTATGGAAGCTTCTAACTTCTAATACACTTCTGGGTATCGGTCATTCCTTAATAACTTTTACCTTTTCTTCATCAACATGAATGCCTTCGACACTTACCATGCATCCCAAGAACACCAAGTGGTCAGTCATAAAATGACATTTCTTTGAGTTGATGTACAACTTCTCCTTCTTCAGCACAGTAAGTACTTCTGTTAGATGCCTTTTATGTTCTTCTTTATTATGAGTGTACACTAGGATATCATCAAAGTAAACAACAACAAAATGACTAATGAAAGGTTTGAGTAGGCGATAAAACTCTTCAGCATATGTCTTCATACTGTGATTACCATGTCGATAATTTTGATATTGCTAAAACAGTACCTAGCCATAGTCTATGAGAAGGAATTGCTTTTTGAGAAGAGTCTTCATTCGTGGCCATGCTCGAATTGGAGTTTTATTTTGGCATGTCCTTTCCAACTGGATGCGTTCCCACCATTCTCATGCACCGCCCTTGAGTTAGTAAGTAACAAGCTTCACTTTCTTCGAATCTGAAATCTCCATGTAGTCGAAGAATTATTCCACTTCAATAAGCCAATTAAGAAAATCTTCGATTTGAAGTTGGCCATTGAAATATGAGAGATCAATCTTCAAGTGAAAATCATGATGTTTATTATGTTTAGAAACTGGTTGATGAAGGATTTCTTCAATTTCTTCATCGCTAGAGTTTTCAGGGGTTTGTAAACCCTTTGGATTCACTTGAGGAGCCTTTCCTCGACCAATTGGATCGCGAGTCACTTCATCGATCCATTAACGTGGTTGATTCAGGCCTTCACGTTGATCCATCATCAGCATCAAGCTTGCAAGTGAGTTTTGGATTGCCTCTATGGTCAAGTCAAAATACTCACGGCTGATATGATTACCCACAAGAGCATCGTCTTTAGGGTTGCTACTAATTGTGTTGTCGTTAGACATTAAGTAAGGAGAGACTCGTTCTGATACCACTTGACGTAACAACAAACATGGTAGACGAGGAAAACACCGTTGCCTCTATTAAGAACTCTTTGAATCCACAAAGAAAAGAGAAAATTTATTAAAGTAGAATTTTATTGAGAATAATAGTGGTTCTCCATCCATAGGACTGAAGGCCTATTTATACAAATACCAGAAGTTTTATTTGAGTAGGTTTCTAGCTTTTCAAGTCCTAAACTGAATACAACTCAGCTTGAACTCATTAATTGGGTTAGTAGAAGTTCTAAGTAAGTTAACCTACGAAAATAAAATTCTAAATAATGATTTATCCTCCCCAAGTTCTAAATTGAATAGGATTCAACTCAAAGTTAATATTGGGTTAGTGAAATCCGAGAATAAAACCTAATTGACTCATATTATGAGAGACTTATGACATCATAATAAAGAGAATTTCAATATAGGAAGGTACTAAGTTAAATAAACCCTAAGTTAAATAAAAGAGTGAATCAAATTATTTACCATGGCCCCTTGACTTCTGAATTAGCTTCTTTTGATATTTTTGAACTTCCTTTGAACGTCCTACATCAAATTCTCATAAATTTATGATAAGTTTGTGAGTTTATTCACTAAATGCTTTTTCATTGTTGAATTGGGTGTAAAATCATTAGTAGCATTGATGTATCTAGAATTATTGAAATTCTTCTTGGGTTCTTTAACAAATTTGAATTATATAACCAAATTATCTTGACAAATGTTTGGTTACACAATTACACATCATTTAATAAATTTTGAAAAAAATATTTTCATTCATATCATATTTCTTTTATTATTTTTAGTGTTTTTGTCTTTGATCATATTTTAGATAATTCTATTCTTATATGCAAAGTATGTTTAGAAAATGGTCAAGTCAAATATTTGATTTTGAAATACAGTATTTAAGGTTGATCAACTTCACACACGAATACCAAACATTTTGGAACCCCCGAGAGGTGATACAAAAGGAGCAACTCGATGAATTCTAAGTTTTTTCAATGCATATTGTTGAATGCTTGGTTAAAAATAGGACTCAAATAATCATATTTACTGTAAACTATGAGCAAGGAAGATGATTTTCAAATAAATTTTTTTTCAGTAAAATCTTATCACCAGTCTCCTATATGAGATTTTTCTTTTTTGAAACCATTCTTCTATGTGAGTTCTCTGATTATAAAATTATTTATATATATTATTGGCTTTCTCTGCATATTAAATTTGCTTGTGAATTAACTTAATACAAAAGCAAATGGGTGTTGTATTTCTTTAGTAAAATATGTTGCTCTTGGTTGCCTCTTAATATCTTTTAATCGGTGGTTTGATAGAGATGATTAGTGGTAGAAATTTTCCATATATTTGGTTTGAGGGATTTGAAAATTCAGTATTTTAAATTACTTATTTGATTTGAAAGATTTTATTTTTTTAGATTTTAAAATATTTGAGTCTTGCAAGGAAAAATTTAAAAATGAATGTCAATTTTATTCTTTGAAAATATCTTAAATATCTAAAATACTTTAATTATTAAAATTTAAGGTTAATTAATCAAAATACATGGAATATCTCAAATATCTTAATTACTAACATTTTGAGATCATTTATAATTTATTTTCAATATTTAAAATATATTAATTATTAAATATTTAGAATTTTAAAAATATTTTAAATTATTAAATTGTTTGAAGATTATTTGAGTTCACCGTGACTAAGGAGGCTTTAAAATTTTTTCTCAACATTAATTTTCAGCTTTTTTGGTGAGAAATCAAAATTCTTGAAATGAAACTTTTTTTTTTCAAAAATTTAAATTTCTTACAAGATAAATATGAGAATTTTCAAATTTTTATAATTTTAATTTTCACTACTTGATTTTTCTCCAAAAGAAATATGTCTTTATTATTTAAAAATTATGCAACCGGCCATGAGCAAGAAAAGACAAGAATTTGATGTGCTGTTAAAGTTTTTGTTGAAAAGAAAATATCAACGTTTTTGTGCTAAAATTGACTCTTTTTCATTAATGGAGTCATCATTATGCGTTACCTCTATTAATTAGGATACAAATACAGATTCGATTGGATATTATCCGATCTAATTTTAGCTCTAGTGAATATTAATTAATCATATTTAGCTTATATATATATATATATATATATTTTGCCAAAATGGTCCCTTATCATCCAATAATTAGTTATTAGGTTGAGAAAAACACTAATCGTTAGTTACCCATTTGATCACCTAAATCATGCTCTATTGTCCTAAAAGTACTGTCAATATTTACGAGTAACTTTTTTTCTAAATTTAGAAAATGTTCTCATCAACAACTAGCGAATTTACGAAATCGCCCTGGGCAGCCGACGTGGCATTCCACGTTCTAGAACCGAGGGGTTGATTGGGTGGTCGGCAGAGCGGTTGGCGAAAGCAATTTGTCGCACCCGCGAACGGAAATAAAGAGGCCACGAAGACGGACGGGGTTTTCTCTCTCTTTTTCTCCTCGACCCTCACCGCGCGCTCGCTCGCTCGCTCGCTTCTCTCCTTCTCCTCCCTCTGTCGCTCTCGATCCTCTGCGATTCCGTGGTGGCTTGATCTATGGATACGATTCGATCGGATTGAGAGGCGGAGCGGGAGTGTGGGGCTTTGGATTTCGAGGGGCATTTCGAATTAGGGTTGGAGTTTGGCAGGATCCGGCGAGCTGGAAGACAAGATGAGCGTGGATCAGGTCCAGGTGAACTCCCACGGTAATCTCGATGAGCAGATTGCGCAGCTCATGCAGTGCAAGCCCCTGTCCGAGCAGGAGGTGTGTTTTTTTATTTTGGTTTTTGAATCTGTTTGTGTTTTCTTTTGGTTCGTCGTAAAATGGCGATTTTTTTGTGGGATTGTGGGAATTGATGGAGATTTGAGAGTGATTTCAGTGTAGTCGGGTTAAAGAAATCGGTTTTTTGTTGGATCTGGAAGGTTTTGTGGTGGAATTGGGTAGGGTTGTGCTATTTGAGGGCGAATGATTGAATTGGAAATATGTTTGAGGTTTTGGATTGGGATTTGTTGGTGAATTTGCCGGATCTACTCCAAGGTGCTGCCTTTGAGTTTTGGATGGGGGGTGGGTACGGATAGTTCGTGATTTTCTGCTTGTGTCTGAGTTCTTCTGGTGCAGAGTTTGTGTTTCTATGCCTCGATGTCACCTTGGATAATCTTAATAGAAGGTAGTTATTAAAATGCATGGGAATTGCTGTTGGATCAAGCAAAAGACGATGCGTTGTTTCGTCTTTTTCTGGTGGCTAAATTTTATGTGGAAGTACTTAAAAGGATCCTGAAGCTGTTTTTATGATTGTGTGATTTCCATTATGATTTAGTTTGACTGTCTTAATGGAAAGTAGTTATTAAAGTGCATCAAAATAGCAGTGAGATCAAGCAAAAGCTGATCCATTGATTCATTTTTTTCTGATAGTTATACTCCTAAATTTTATGTTGAAGTACACTCTAGGATTCTCAAGTAGTAGACAATGGGATCAAAAAAATTGAATGAAATCCATGCCAAATTGTCTCTTTTACTTTGATAGGTGATTTTGCGATGTGTATGATATTGCATCAAATTCTGCAATCTTCTCAAAGAACTTTGCACATTTTGTCAGCCTTTTGATTTATATGGATTGGATAAGCAGCTGACCAAAGGCATTTTGCACTTTATCACTCTTGGGCATATTTGAAACAGGAAAAAGGGTGGATTTGTGCTGAAAATCAAAATAGTAAAAATTTTAGGGAAGAAAAGAAGGAAAGAAGAGAAAAGGAATGAAGTGTTACATGTAAAAATTGTAATATTATCTCTTTTATTAGTTGAACAATGATCACTGCTGAATGCTTCTGTTCCTAGCATTTTTCTTTGGATCTTAAAGTTCTTAAATGGGTAAACCAATATTGTCTTCATCACGAAAGACATAGATTTTGAATTTTAATTGCATCTAACAATTTTTATCAATCCAAATGAAGAGTTCTTCTGTGTGGTATGGTTAGATTGTCTTTCACCTGACGACTTTTCTTAGGTTAGCATTTACTGACCATGTGGATGGCTAAATTTGCACAAATTGTTATATGGATTTGGTGCTAGACTCCAGACCCTGACTGTAGTCTAAATTCTAAAAGATTTGGGATTTATTGACAGGACTAAAGTCTAATGCTCCTGCCTTGTTGCCACCATGTAGAAAGCATGGTATAACTATGTTAAGTGTCAGGATGAGACCATTTGGTGTTCACTTATGCTAGTGAGACCTACAGATGCAATGATGGTATGTTGATGGGAGCATTGTTATATTTTTCATTTTCTGCAGGTGAGAGCACTATGTGATAAGGCCAAGGAGATTTTGCAAGGAGAAAGCAATGTTCAGGTAGTTTATGGCTTAAACATTGATGCTGTGTATAAATAGACCAAGCTTTTCTCACAGGAAAATTTCTTAGTTAACTGATCCTTGAATTATGCATTTAGTTTACCATTTCACTCTGTCTAGCTGTAAGAACACAGATAAATGTCTTGACAGATATGCATTTTGAATTATTTGGTGGTGATAAAATTTTGGTTTTCATCATTTCTTTATGTTAACACAGGAAATTTAAGCCACTGAATCTTTGATCTTCCTTTGGGTGTTGAATGTATTTTTCCTAAAACATGACCATACAATTTTTTTTTTATGTATGTTACCAAATATGTGTTTTGAATGATTAGACTTCCCAAACTGGTTAGAATTCGCATCTACATTTAAATCAGTGACTTGTGAAAATGGAGATCTTAGGAAGTTTTATGCAAAATGTAGAAAGCAGGGAGATATTTCATGCACACAATATTTCTGGGGGTTATATGCAAAAAGCCAAGAAAAAGTACACTACAGTGACCATACTATGTACTTAAGGCATCCATAATAAGGGACAAGTGATGCTGGTTTAAAAAGGAAAAACCTTTAGCTAGCAGTGAAATAACATACATTTAGTTTTGAATTTGGGCATATATAGTTTTCTTTGCTGAGAAAACTAATGTGGTATAAACATGCCACTATACTTATAAAATGTGGACAGATATTTTTTACAGCACAGCATTTTAAACTGTCAATTTTCTGTAACATAATATTGTTAATTCATCCATGCTTCATGATGTAACCTCTTGATAGGAGCTGCCTGGTCTTATATTATTATGTATATTATTATGAGTAGTGGATTGGAGCATTGTGTATGTCATTATGATTATATGGTACATTATAATATGGCATATGCTGAAACTAAGAAGGTTTTTTCTTGCATTACAGCCTGTAAAAAGCCCTGTGACAATATGCGGTGATATTCACGGTCAATTTCATGATCTTGCAGAATTGTTTCGAATTGGTGGGAAGGTACTTCTTCTGAATTTTGATCTGTTAGACTTCCATGGTTCAGACAACATGTAATTTGATGGTCTTTTAAAAAAATATTATGGACTCACTGTCAGATTATGGACATTCATGGTCAAGAAGATTAATCCTTTTTCATGATGATGATGCCTCCTTACTATTGGAGCTTTCTGTTTAAAGCTGAATAGCTCTCTGATAAAAAAGAGCATAAATTAATCAAAATAAAGTGTTTGAAATGATAAGTATCCTTTGTAGCTCATCCATTTCTGTATAAGCACCCATCAAACAATAGAGATGACTACTTACTATTGCAAGCACTTAGATGAATGGATCATCAAATGAAATTCTAGCAAACAATATCCACCTTTTGCATATATATAACATGATTTCTGATTTTTTATCAAGTTCAGGTTTGAATATCTAGTAAGTTGCAATTTAAATATCTGTCAACTTAAATATAGATGCTAATTACCTGAAGTTTGTATTTGTATCTAATTATGTTCTTGAAAACTTGGCAATCATTATTTGTTGCTTATGGCTTCAAAATATTTCTGCAAGTTATGACATTAAAATGCCAAACTCTAATTACTATGCTATATTTGTGTACAAACTTTTCCTTAAAGTAGCCGTTATCCATTCAGTTTTGATATATCTTTGATTCATTTGTGGTAAAGAGCATCTAATGAGCTCTTTTATTTTTGCTTTCTCAGTGCCCAGATACCAACTACTTATTCATGGGAGATTATGTAGACCGTGGGTATTATTCTGTTGAGACTGTTACGGTAATAATTATGCTATCATGGTGCCTGATTTTTCATATTGCCTAATCATGTGATCAATGAAACTATTTATTGGTTTACATTCTTAATTGCATTGCTCAAGTCTTTACTTTCTAAATGACATGATGACCACTGCTGGTCAGTTTTGCTTTCTATTTTCTTTCATTATTTACTTCTCCTGTTTTCCAAGTGCGACAGATGTACATGTCGAAACATGCATGTGTGCAGTATATGAGCCAACGGCCATCATGTAGACATAGGCCAACAAGATTAACAATTGTCTGAATTACCTAAGTCATAGCTTTATTCAAGTTAAATATAAAAGTAAATTGGAGAAACAGGATGTAGTATCAAAGTCAATTGAATTATAGTTGTATTCCATATCCTTGTAAGT
This sequence comes from Trichopus zeylanicus subsp. travancoricus, assembly GCA_005019695.1. Taxonomy (NCBI): domain Eukaryota; kingdom Viridiplantae; phylum Streptophyta; class Magnoliopsida; order Dioscoreales; family Dioscoreaceae; genus Trichopus; species Trichopus zeylanicus. The sequence goes on along the minus strand of RXID01021780.1, from coordinate 47,657 downwards.
AATGGTAGCAAATCGTATTTCTTTGTGATTGTTTAATTTTCTGAAAAAAAAACAATCCAATCGGAAGATGGAACTTTTTTGCTTGGCCTTGTATGTGGAACTCCCACGTGTCTTGTCAATCAGTTATATAAGCATAGAAGCCATGAACATTGATCCCAACTGAAGTGCATATTTTTGAATTTTTATTGGTTTAAATAATCTTTCATTGTTTCTACTTCAGCGTGAAGAAAATCCTATGTAAGGGCCACCTATGACATGCAAATAGGTATAGGAGTGAATTGGTTACTGTCTTTGTATGTGTTAAAGGATCTAAAAAAAAACTTATGGATGAAGTGTTTAGACTGTTGGGATATTTAAAAAGCTCTTCCAAAAGTCAGTTGAATTAAAATCTGTTTTAATTTTATGATAACTTTTGTAATGCACCTCAAATTAAACTTGTATGAGTAGGCATGAGTGGATACGTAGATACTGTGATGTGTACTTTTGCGCAATCATTTATTTATTTATTATTTATTGGTTTTTTTTCAGAGCAGATTATAGCATAATTTTATGCATTTACAAATGCTTTATGTGTTCTTAACACAAATATTTGCTTTCCATGCTGAATTTATTGTTCTGTTTCAAGTTTATTCTTTCTATTGTCTTATGTGATGGAATCACGCTGGGGGTCTTTGCTTATATTTTCTGACAATACTTGGCTAGCTTCTGGTTGCTTTGAAGGTTCGTTACCCACAACGCATAACCATTCTAAGAGGAAACCATGAAAGCCGACAGGTGGGGTCTTATTGTTTGCACTTATATCATGTATATTTATTCTCTTTCACTTATTATGATTATATTTTTCTGATTATTTATTTGAAACAATTATTTATTTAGACTATTTGGACTGAAGGTATTGTCATTATATTGCAGATTACCCAAGTTTATGGATTTTATGATGAATGCTTGAGGAAGTGAGTTTCTTCTTCTCATTTATTTCACATTGGAGGATCCTCTATTTTGAAACCATTGTGTGGCTTTAGTGTCATATATGTTTTCTTTCATCTTTTTGTTGACGGTCAATCAACTTATGCTTATTTGAATCAATAATTCAAATTGCTCATTCAATGTGTTTAATGTTTGTAGACAAAAAATATACTGTTATGTGAAATACCAGGTCAGACTAGGGATGGTTTAGGTCACAGGTCATTGCATGTGATACAAACTTAAATTTTATCTGGTGAAGATAGTTATGTGAAATACCAGGTCAGACTAAATTTGCAACGCTGTTTTGATTTGCTTCACATTTTGTTGTGAACTGTCATCAGGTGATCTTGGAGCAACTGTAGGAAGACCAATTATGACTGTAGGCTACATTCCATGTGTGTTGATGGGTGATGATGATCTAACAATCATTTTGAACAATTAAGCACTAGTTTTTGACATGCAAAACTGAAGTGCGAAGGACTAAAAAGTTGAACCTTTTTGTCCCACACTTAGTTATGTTGAACTACTCATTATGTGGGTAAAGGAAATTAGGGAAATCTAATATGATATGCCATTCTTTTCTTTTGATTTGATAGTGAACTTAATGCCTAAATCCACAGATCCAGTATTCCTGTGGACATCATGCATTTTTTCTTGAAGAACTGTATTGATGATTCTTTATTTCAATTGTCAGGTATGGGAATGCAAATGTTTGGAAGATCTTCACAGACCTTTTTGATTATTTTCCTTTGACAGCTTTGGTATGTGTCTTGAAGTTTTCTCAATAGTAATTTAGTGTGATATATTTTCTCCTCTTGGCTTTGATCTTTGTGATTCTGTGTTTGTTTCTAGATTGATGGCAGGTATGGATGCAGTGTAGTTATTTGGGTTGCCTGTAGTTCAGAACTGGTTTAATCGTAGACTTTTTCTGGCCCCCAAGTATCTTCCAAATGGGCAGGATTTAGGTTTGACAGACTAGGTTTAATTGTTTCCCAGGCAGGGGCCATTTCTTATACAGCCTGTTTTAAGGCTGTACTTACACTTTCGGGTGGAAGTATTTTTTCTATTAGATTGGGCTGGGGATCTCCACTCTTTTACAAGATATTTGTTGTGATCAACTGCATGGATAACATCAGTTGCCTGTTATTTTGATCCTTAGTGAGTTGAATGTTTGTTTTTTTGGGGGCTTTATATGACAGGACTTTGATCAGTTGCATAGGACCGACTATTTGAATGTTAGTTTTGTGGGGGGCTCTATATGATAGGACTTTGATAGTTTTTTGGTGGTAGCCAGTAGGTGTTACAAAATTATGTTTCTTTTACCCATAGAGCCATTTACATCAACTTGTAATGCATGAGAGTGTTTTGTTGGCTACCTTATTTGTTTATATGGCCCCTAAATTGTTAGTGTTTGAATTGTCATTGCTACTCAAAAGTGGTTCTCTATCTTTGTTCCAAAATTGCATGTGTAGATGAACAATCAATGGGACAGATGTTCCCATTTGGAGGATTAAAGTATAAGTTTTTTCTCTCTTAGTGATGATTTTACATTGCTCACTCTATTCATATGGCGTATATGAAGGCATTTATGTAATTTTTTATCACTTTTTGAAAATGGGTTTCTGGCCTATAATGGAGAGGGACCTGTTTGCAATCTTTTTGTTGCTGAACATGTTTCTGATTGACATACAGTTGGTGATTAAGTTTAATTGTGGTTAAAGGTTGAATCTGAAATTTTTTGCCTGCACGGTGGTTTGTCTCCATCAATCGAGACTCTTGATAATATACGTAACTTTGATCGTGTGCAAGAAGTACCACATGAAGGGCCCATGTGTGATCTCTTGTGGTCTGACCCGGATGACCGATGTGGTTGGGGTATTTCTCCGCGTGGTGCCGGATATACCTTTGGCCAGGTACGGTTCCTTTTGTTGTAATGTAGCATTGAGAGTTGATCCATGTCTTGACACATTGATCTTCAAATCACAGGATATATCTGAGCAATTCAACCATACCAACAACCTCAAGTTGATAGCCAGAGCTCATCAGCTGGTGATGGAAGGATACAATTGGGGACATGTAATCTTTTATTCTTCATTTTTGTTTATGTAATTTTCTGTGCTTCTTGTTCAGAATGTCATGTTTTGCTTTCTTTTTGTCAATTCATGGAACAGGATCAAAAGGTGGTAACCATATTTAGTGCACCTAATTACTGCTATCGATGTGGGAACATGGCCTCCATTTTGGAAGTTGATGATTGTCGGGGACATACATTTATCCAGGTGTCTCTCTCTCTCTCTCTGCTCAGTATGTGATCTTTCTATGCTTCAACTAAACTGGAACATCAAACTATCAATCTGAGCCTTGATAACTGGAAGGAAGATATACATAATTAGATTATCCCCCTAAGCTGATTTGCATTTGGGACTTCAAATGCAGAGCAGTTTATATGAAAATCATGTAGCACTCACAAAAATATCCATCAATTGGTTAAATTTAATCAACCAAAGTTATAGTTTGCCCTGATTTACTGTTGGCATTTATTGGGGTGGCTTCTCTCTTTTGATAATCAATTCCTTGGACCTGCTTGTAGACATGACCTGTCTACCACACCTTCAATGCATGAGTGGATAATCAAGAACATAAAAACAGCTACAAAATAGAAATCAAAATTTCACTATTATTGGGTTGGATTATCAATTGTGTCGCAATTTGCAAAGGTACTTGCTATGCTCAGTCAGGACCAGAACGTGGACCACATGATATTACATGCAAGAGGCTACCAACATGGGGAAGCCACCCATTCTCCCACCCCTCATCCAACCCCATCTCTGATATACCCTCCTTGCCCTTTACTTCCCCTTGCTATTCCTGTGAAAGCTCCTTTTTTTGGGATATTTCATATCTCATAACTTGGTTCATGCTAAAATCTGAAGTGTTGCTACTCCATAGCATGTGGGGTTTATCTATAGTTTTTCTATCAAAAATGTTATTTTCAATGCTTTATTAATCTCTTCCAGTATGGTTCCTGTGTATATATCAAATGATCTCTTGGTATTGAAACAAGCATATGGTGTGAAATATTGATTGTACATAATTATAGTGCTAGATCCTGCAGTTCTGCTAGTTGCAGAACCTTCGTTTTTATTGTTCTTAAGACACAGCTAGGCAGCTGTGGAATTCCCTCACCAGTTTAACACGGAAAATTTTCGATTGTATCTGTTTTTCTTGGTTGCAGTTTGAGCCAGCACCCAGGAGGGGAGAGCCTGACGTGACTCGAAGAACACCTGATTACTTCCTGTAATAAAATTTTGATGCCGTTTTTCTGGATCTGGGTTATAGCAATCGTGTCTGATCAAGTGCTGCTTGCTGATATATTTTTCTCTGCCCACCACTGGTATTCTAATTGATGGGTTGCTGTGCTGCATTGAAATCATGCATAATGTAGACTTCCTGTTGCGTACCTAGCCTGTATGAGCTTGCAACCTGCAATTTGTTTGTGGATGCAGCACACCATGTTGTGTAGCAGCGCCATCGTGTAGTCATGTATCATTTGTTTTCTGTTTTCATTGCCTATTGATACTGTGGACAAAAGGAACTGTTTTTGTTTATTTTCTAGATTCTTAATATGTTGTTTTGCTGAAATTTCAATCCTGCAACTTCATTGCAACGCCAGTATGTGTTCTGTGTGGTTCATATTATTTTTTATTTTTTATTTTAGACTTGGGAGGCTGAGTAGGTGATGGAGATCTTGAGTAATTTTTGAGTGATCAAGTGCGGTTTTTCTTTGCCCCTGCTTGCTCTGAACCCATGGATCTGGGGGAATCAACTCCAGTTTGTAGTTTTGAGAGATGAACTCAGGGATGGTCTGTATTATAAATGGTTGTCCTGATTCCCTCATAAAATGGGTGGAACTCATCAGTTCTGTCGGGATCACAATCAAAAAATGGAACTTGCCTAATTTGGTGGTTCCTCTATTTTCTTGGAATCCAGGGATTCTGAAAGTTCCCTGTAATCCATAACATAACTAAACCAAGCAGCTCTTTAGTCATGAAATTCCTCCAAAGGAATAGGATTAATGGAACTGGAACCTGTTAAGCTAATTATGTTGAACTATATGAATGAGACAGATAATAGGTATCTATGAAAGAAATTAATAAACAAAAAATCAAACTGATTGAAGCCAGTATAACATATTACTTGAACTCAAAAGAAGCTCATGAAAAATATTTCCACTATCAATATAAAATCAATCAATAAACTTATTTACAAATTCACTCAGGAATGAACAGGATAACAACTAATCGAACAATTTTCACTGAATAATATCCGCCTCGTGGGTTTTTAACCATACAAGACCACTACAATTGGAGGTGAGAGAAGAGTGATGGAACCAAATCAACCACGGACCATGCAAGGCCAGCATACTGAAGAAACCGAATTCCAGTATCAACATCATAAGTCTTCTGAGGGAAGAAGGAGAACACTCTCTGGAAGTAGCCGAAATGCTTACCCTCATACTTCTTGGTGCTGCCATCATCCCCTTTGAGTGCGGGGACGTAGCAGGAGGATCTTATAGGGACCCCTAATGTGTGGCACAGCACCGGAAGAAGCCACTTGGCCAGTGCCTTGCTGCAGAACTTCATGGTAAGTATGGTTGGAATGCCGACTGCAACTCTTCCTAGAAAGGCGAGAATGGGGAGCTGAGGAGTAAAAATTCTGGGAGCTACTGCCTCAGAGTGGAAAAGGTGGTAGGTCTGCTGGACTCCACTAACCTGCATTGCATTGACAGAAATAAGTCATGATTTTATGTTGCTGATGCTGAAGATTGAAAGGTGATATTTTGGTTGATCTTATGTACAGGCCAATCTTTTAAGGAGAGGACATAGTACTACTCCATTAATAATGCTCGAACAGTTTATCCTACAAAGTTATTTCTCTGTGTTGGTTTTACTGATATTTCCAGAAGACTCAAACTCGTAACCTCTCACATAGGCGAGATAAATACAACCACCAAGCTAATATTTGAGATATTCTCCTTTGGTTCATTGATGACATAACACATGAAAATCCTTCACAAGAGGAATTGCTTCCTTGACTTCGCTTCAACAAAAACTACTTGCTATTTGTGGTCTTTTACTAACCATGTTTTTGTAGCTTACCAAAGCTTATCTCTGCAGCACTTTACTACCATAGGACTGGTCAATTCTAACAGCATTAAAATTCTGAAAGATATTCAATAGTGTGCTTACTATTCCAAATGCGACGCCATTGAAGGCTGTATGGTATTCAAAGCTTGGGGTTGGGAACTCTGGAGTTGGATAAGCAAAACACAACAGGAAAGAAAGACTGGCCCAAAATGATGTTACTGCAAGATAAACCAGCAAACAAAGATTTCAAAGCGAGCAAAAGAGACATCTTAATGTGAATAAAAGAGAAATCAATGATGAACACAATAACCATGCATACCATTCTGCCCAGAGATGATAAAATCATCAATATATCCATGGATTGTAATCCAAAATGCCAAAATAACAAGACCAATGCTGATTCCTGCCACTACATCTATCAAGCTGTGCATTCCCAAGTATATTCTTCCTAATAAGAAACAAAAGGAAAATATTAAATGGTGAACAAGGTAAAGAATTATGATCAAATATCATGTTAAAGCCAGGTTGGAAGTGTGGAGCCATAAGTATACCTATTCCAATCATTGCCACAAGTATGAAAGCTAAAGTTAGCCCAGCAAAAGTTGTGGTTGCATTCATTTCTGAGTAGGAACTAAGAACATAGTGAAGCAAGAATCTGTAACAACCATGAAAAACAAAGAAAAAGCGAAAACTTATGGCAAGCACTTTCATAACTGAACTCTTTATCTAATAATCATTATTGAACAAGAAGCAATTACCCAGAGAGGCAAACGGTGTTGAGAGAATGGGATGAAGGCAGCCCATATTCCATAGCATTCTCCTTCTCATCTTGTGTTGAAGTCACTCTCCTCACTGGAGGGCAACTTGGCCTAGGTGCTGATACAACGTCCTATTTTGACACCACACAAAGAAGCAAATCAGACAAATCGATCAGAATGTACTTAAAAAAACAAAAATATCAGAATTTAGGGAATCAGCCCAAACAACAAATAGGCAACACAAGACTTGGAAAGCAGAACAGCTGACGAGAAGCATGCCTCACCTTAATAGAATTCCCAACATAATCACAGAAAGCCATAAGCAGGGTCATCTGTCTGGCCAGTTTGCTATGCCCACTCTGCATAAACATCACAAATCATGAATCTCAAATACTGCGTGTGCATGACCATATAGCACAAGGGAATGAATCTTTCAAAGAAGCAACAATTATGTGTACCAACAATTGATTGAAATTGAACTGCATAAATGGATCTCCGGCAGAAAAAACAATTACATGGAAGATGAACAGAAATTAAGTGAATTTTTAAACAAATAGATATTTGTTTCTGATGTTGACTTCACAATTGAAATAATCGCCAACGGAAAAACAACATAACCCATGAATCTTCAGCAGAAACAACAAACCTATGACAATTTCTCAAGAGTTAACTAGAAAAACAACGAAAAAAATCCAACAAAAAAAGAAAAATTCAATCACACAACAAGAATCAGAGAACAAGGCATACCCAGAAGAGAACCGGGAGAAAGCCGGTGTAGAAAGGCACAGACACCACGCAAGACAGCACAGAGAACAGAACATCCAGCCACACACGCTGCCAACTCTGCACGAACGTCAAACCAAATAAAGAAACCAAAGAAAAAATCCAAGAAAAACCAAAACTTCTTTGCAAATACATAAAATGAACGATGGAAAAAGCAAGAAGGAGGGCAGACCTGGACGCGGAGGGTGAAGGAGGTGTCGGCGGCGACGCGGGCGGCGACGCGTGGCTGGAGAAAGGCGCGGACTTTGCCGGTGAGGCCGAAGAGAGAGGAAGCCAGGACCCATCCGGCAATGGAGGAGACCGCTGCTGCCTGCCAAGGCGACATGCTGGTCATGGTCGCCATTTCTGGTGGTCGATTTTTAGAGAGAGAAAGAGAAGTAGGTCTTGGGTTTCAGAGAGAGGAAGAAGGAGACCCCACAAGTGAGCTACCTGTTTGTTCTGGAGGGGGAGCTGGATTTTGTCCTTTATAGTTTTTATTTTGGGACTGGGCCCTGTTTAGTCGGGTCGGGCTGGCTCTGGCCCTGTTGAGAGTTAGGGTTTATTGTCCCCGCGGTTGTCATGATTTTGTGTTTTACGGTGCGGAAGAAAGGCATAAATAATATAGATTTTATCAAGATTAAAAAAAATTTAAAATTAATATAAATTTTAGATTTCATTTCTCCGAATTCTATTTTTTTCAAATATTTTTATATTGCATTATACAAACGCGTATGAAGTTGCATGACTTATTGAAAATTATAAATTCGTTCAGGTGCATCATGTCAACATGATGAGTTGATGCATCTGATATGTACTTAGGGCAGTTATGGTTAGGGGTGTGCACTATTCGGTTTTAACCGAACCGAACCAACTGACCGAAACCGAATAATCAATTCGGTTCGGTTTATTCGGTTCTCGGTTTTGAAAAAAAAAATATTTAAATTTCGGTTCGGTTTCGGTTTCTGATTTTCGAAAACCGTAAAAACCGAACCGAACCGAATTATATATATATATATATCTATATACTGCGGTTTTGATTTTGGTTTTGGTCTAATCGGCTCGAACAGACCGGACCGCCTATATAATCTCTGTTTTCCGGTTCACCAGTCGCCACTTCGCCGAGCCGACGCCTGCTGTTCTGCTAACCCTAACCCTAACCCTCTCGGCGCTCTTGCTCTCGCTCTCGCCGCTCTCGCCGCTCTCGCTCTGGCTCTCGCCGCTCTGGCTCTCGCCTCTCTCGCTCTCGCTGCTGCGGACCTGCGGTGCTGCGCCTTCATCCCTCCAGCTTTCGTCCACCCCCGGACGCCCCTGGCCCTCCTCCTCTGAGGACTGAGGCTCTGAGTCCCGACGCGGCGACGCCTCTCTCTGGTCGACGCTCTGAGTTTCAATCTCTCATTTTTCTATGAGTCTACGACGGATTAAACTGCAAGATGAGGGTATTTAGGGTTGATTTTTTGTGAAATTAAATTAGGGTTTTTTGATTTCATACGATTTTATTGTTAATCCTTTCGTCCACGGTCCACCCCCGGACCACCCCCCTCCTCCTCTCCTCTGAGGCTCTGACTCTCAGTCCCAACCCCTCAATATCTCTCTGGTCGCGCTCTGAGCTTCAATCTCTCATTTTTCTACAACGGATTAAGCTGCAAGTTGAGAGTATTTCGGAAATTATGAAATTTAGGGTTGATTTTTTGTGAAATTAAATTAGGGTTTTGTGAAATTAGGGTTCTACAACGGCATCATCGGGATCAAATTGCAAGGTTAGGGTTGAATTTTGTGAAATTAAATTAGGATTTTTTGATTTCATACAATTTAATATGTAATTCTGTATTTTTCTATTGACAGATATTGAACCAGGATGACAGTCAGCAGCTTTCAAGCACAAATCCAGTTATTCCAAATCCAATGCCAATTTCTGCCTCGCAGGAAAGTTCTGCGCCTATGGCTATCGAAGTTGCAAATGAGGGCAATGTATCTATGTCTACGTGCAGTACAAAGCCTCCAATGCCGAGGAAAAGAATGACAGCATGATCAGCTGTATGGGAGCATTACACAAAGTTCACAGACCCGGGCAAGTCAACCAAAGCCAAATGCAACTACTGTGGTAATGAATTCTTGTGTGATTCAAAGAAAAATGACACTTCTTCTCTTAGACATCACATGAATCAGTGCAAGCGATATCCATATAATGTTGATACACATCAAACACAAATTGCTATGCAACCTATTCAGAAAGAAGTAGCAAATGAGCCTGTGCTAACAAGCTGGAAGTTTGATCAAGAAAAAATTAGAAAAGCACTGGCACACATGATTGTTGTAGATGAACTGCCTTTTAGCTTTGTGCAACATGAAGGCTTTCAATACTTTATGTCTCAAGCTTGTCTTAGATTTCGAATGCCTTCACGTTGGACTATGACTAGAGACTGTTTTCAACTCTACCATGATGAAAAGGTAAAGTTGAAACAGTATTTCAGAGAGTCCAAACAGAGAGTTTGTTTGACCACTGATACTTGGACCTCAATTCAAAACATAAACTATATGTGTATCACAGCACATTATATTGATATTGATTGGAACTTGAAGAAAAAGCTTTTGAATTTTTGCAAGATTACAAGTCATAAGGGTGAAGTTATAGGAAAACTAATTGAAAAATGCCTCTCTGAATGGGGAATTGATAGTATTTTGACTGTTACTGTTGATAATGCCTCTTCAAATGATACTGCTATTTTCTGTTTGAAGAAAAAATTTTTGAATTGGGGCATTTGTTTGGCACAAGGAAAATATATTCATATGCGTTGCATAGCACATATCATTAATCTTATGGTGAAAGATGGTTTGAAAGAGATGGCATATTCCATTGCTCAAGTTGGATCTGCTGTTAAATATGTGAGATATTCTCCAGCAAGATGGCAGAGGTTCAAAGAATGTGTGAAAATTGAAAAAATTGAAAGTAGGAAATGTCTTTGTTTGGATGTATCCACAAGGTGGAATTCCACCTATATGATGCTTGAAGCAGCTCAAACTTTTGAGAGGGCTTTTGAAAAATTTGAAGAGGAAGATAGCAATTTCCGTCATGAGCTTAATGATGAAGATGGAACTCCTCTGTCTTTTGACTGGCAGAATGTCAGGCGACTTATTACATTCTTAGAGCATTTCTATGAGTTGACTCTTAGAGTTTCTAGCTCTATGTATGTTACAAGTAATTTATTTTTTTGATGAAATTTGTCAAGTTAACCTTCTTTTGAATCTGTGGAAGGTCAGCGATGATACAAAAATCCAAGAAATGACTGCTGTGATGAAAGACAAATATGACAAGTATTGGGGTGAGCCAGAGAAGATTAATATGCTTCTCTTTGTTCCTGTTGTCTTTGATCCAAGACGCAAGTTAGAATATGTTGAGTTTGGAGTTGAAAAAATGTATGAAGGTGAAAGAGGTGTTATGATGAGGAGAAGGTTGCGTGAAGTTGTATATAATTTGTTCAGAGAGTACAGAATGCGACTACAGCCGGGAGGAATGCCATATGGTGAAGGATCAAGTATGCGAAAGCAATCAGGTAAGTACATCATAAGTAGTCTATTTGCTGAGCATAGAAAAAGTTTCATGGGTGATGAAATGAAGTCTGAGATAGACAAGTATTTATCAGAGGATCTTGAAAAAAATGAGCCAAACTTTGATGTTCTGGGCTTCTGGAAAGTGAATAGCTGCAGATTTTCTATTTTGTCACACATGGCTCGTGATATGTTAGCTATACCTATCTCTACAGTGGCCTCTGAATCAGCTTTTAGTACAGGAGGGCGCGTACTTGATCGTTTTCGTAGCTCTTTGACTCCTACACTAGTACAAGCTCTCATTTGCACTCAAGATTGGATTAAAAATTCAAAAACAGAAATCAATGTTGAGGAAAGTTTGGAAGAACTTGAAAAGATTCAAGAGGGTAAGATTTGCATTGCTAATATTTTTATTATTGTATTGTATATTTCTTTATTATGATCAGATAATCATTGATTGATTTTTTTATTTCAGAGTTGATAAAAATGAAATTGGATGTCGCAACCGTTGAATTTTGAAAAGTCATCTTAAGGTTTGAATATGTTTACTTATTTTTTATGCATTTCTGTTCATGTTCCTAACTTTCTATGGTCATCTCTTGCAGATTCATTCTTATATATCCTTATCATTCATGTGCATTGCAGCATCAGTGCATGTGTGAAGTTATAATATTACTGTCCTTAGTTCCTTACCCAGTTACCTACTAACCTGATATTTTCTTAATTGCTTTTACTGTGATGATATTTTACTATGTTTTTTTGGTTCAACAGTATGATCCAAGTATCCAACTATCGAGGGACAGGTATGTATCCAACTATTATTTTGCAGGAGCAGCCAAGCAGGTTGATGCCTGAGGGGAGACATCTTCGTTTTTGATGATGCATTAAAGCCATCTGAGCCTCTTGAATTTTTGCTTTTATTTGAGGTTTTTTTTGTCTTTGGTGTTTTGATGCGGAGGTGTTCCAATGGTCCCCTACTCTGGTTCGGTTCGGTTCGGTTCGGTTCGGTTCGGTTTTAACCGAATGCACACCCCTACTTGGCTACTTGTGGCAATGGCATGGTTGTTTGGATGGCCTATGAAGGCAACCATTACCTACCATTCGCTCACGGGGACAGCCAGAGAGGGAATATGACAGTATGACCCTCTTGAAATTGTTTTATGGTTTTTTTAATGATATTTGTTGAATTTTTCATAAGCTGTTTGAGGCGATGAAGATGTTGAATCATTGGCTCATTGTCATATGCTATGCTCGCATATGGGCAAGTGACTGATTGGACGATTGTCTCATTCTTTGGCTTCACCCTAGTAATGTTATGCTGCTTGGAAGTTGGAACTTCTGGTTCTGGGCCTTCTGAGTTCTGGCTTCTGTTTTGTTACTTCTGTACACAGGACTACAGGAGATTTCTCAAGCTTTTTTCTTAATGGATCATTTGGCATGATATAATCCTTCAAAGTTAAAATGCTAACTGATTACTGAATTGATCATATTTATTCTGAACCACATAATTGCTGTTATTTATTCTGAACCACATAATTACAGTTGGTCATATTTATTCTAAACCACATAACTGTTGAAGTGTTCTGCAGCAGTGCAGCTTGCCAGCTTCTGATACTATACAATATACATGCTCCTGTTGCTGTGCTGCTCCTGCTCCTATGCTGCTCCTGCTGCTCTGCTGACTGCTGCTCCTGTGATTTGAAGTCTTGAACTGTCTTGTTACATGAATTTGAGCTGTTGAAATGTTTTGCAGCTTGCCCGCTTCTGCTAGATTGCTAGTCTGCAATTATACATTGTCCTGCTATTGCTGCTCAGCCTTCTCCTAGCCTCCTGCTGTGCTGCTCCTGGCTCCTGCTGTGTTGCTCCTGCTGTGTTGTTGTTGTTGCTGCTGCTCCTAGCCTCCTGCTTCTCCTGCTGTGTTGCTCACTTGCTCCTGCTGTGTTGCTCCTAGGGGTGCTGCTCCTAGCCTCCTGCTGCTCCTGCTGTGTTGCTCTTGCTCCTGCTGCTCCTACTGCTGCTGCTCCTAGCCTCCTGCTGTGTTGCTCCTGCTGCTGTTGCTCCTAGCCTCCTGCTGTGTTGCTCCTGCTCTTGCTGCTCCTGCTGCTCCTAGCCTCCTGCTGTGTTGCTCCTGTTGTGTTGTTGTTGTTGCTGCTGCTCCTAGCCTCCTGCTGCTCCTGCTGTGTTGCTCCTAGGGGTGCTGCTCCTAGCCTCCTGTTGCTCCTGCTGCTGCTCCTGCTGTGTTGCTCACTTGCTCCTGTTGTATTGCTCCTGTTGGCTGTTGCTGCTGCTCCTAGCCTCCTGCTGTGTTGCTCCTGCTGTGTTGTTGTTGTTGCTGCTGCTCCTGCTGTGTTGCTCACTTGCTCCTGCTGTATTGCTCCTGCTGGCTGCTACTGCTGCTCCTAGCCTCCTGCTGCTCCTGCTGTGTTGCTTACTTGCTCCTGCTGTGTTGCTCCTGCTCCTGCTGTGTTGCTCCTGCTGCTGCTGCTCCTAGCCTCCTGCTGCGTGCCTGTGTTGCTCCTGCTGCTGCCTGCTCTTGCAAATATGACAATTATGTACATTATACTTCAAGTGCTACTGCTGCTGCTGCTGCTCCTAGCCTCCTGCTGTGTTGCTCCTGCTGCTGCTGTGTTGCTCCTGCTGTGTTGTTGTTGTATATCTTGTACTAAATTTTTTTTCCCCCTTAATCCCTTATGCAAATGACCAGATTCAAACCCTGTCAATTTCGGTTTTGCAATTCGGTTATAACCGAACCGAACCGAAATATTTCGGTTCGGTTCGGTTTTGGTTTTCGAAAATTTCGGAAAATTCGGTTCGGCCGGTTCGGTTCGGTTCGGTTCGGTTTTAACCGAATGCACACCGCTAGTTATGGTTATGAAAAATTAAAATTTTTTTTAATAAATAATTACTTATCTTATTATGAATTTAGAAAAAATTACTGATTTTATTATTAAAAATTTGTTTGGTTTGAGATCAATGTCAAAATAAAATTTTTTAAAATTTCTTAAAAAATTAATATCAATTATTTTATATTATTATCAAATTAAATTATTATAAAAAATAAATTAGTATAAAATTAATTTTGATAAAAAATATTAATTTATAAAAATAGTTTATTAATTTTGATTTTCACCGGTTATCAAAAAAGGATCGTAGTTTCTGACGCTAACACGCCCGGTCCAAAAACCCTAAGCTGGAGCTCAACATTAGGGTTTGGCGCAGCCCGGCCCGGCCCTAAAAAGGGGAACCTGATTTGCCGTCATCGGTAGGTTGGCAAGGTGACAGGAGGTGGTGTGTCGTGGACCAGTTCATACCGGACAATAAGAGTCTGAAAAATTAGGCGACAATTTGGACGAGCAGGCCGTTGCGTAGAAAATTTCAGCGCCCTCGTTTTTTGACTCAACCGAGTCAGGTCCGACAGTGAAATCGATCGCCGTTGCGTTCCGGTTTCTCCACCGGATCGAGTCAACACCCCCTCGGCCTCCAAAATAAAACCGGAAATTAAAAATAAATAAATAAATGAGAGTCCGTGCTGTGCGGTTTGCCCACAGGATGCGATTAGAGTGCACAGTTTTGTGTTTTGACTAATAATTGAAAGTCAAGTCAGGAAACATCGTTGGGAACAAGTCAACGCTGTAAAACTAAATTGTCAAATGGAATCTAAGCAACTTGTTTTTATTCAACGATCAATTGTTTGATTGCGAATGCGAAATTTTGGTTATCTATTTGATTATCTTTATAATTGAGATTGATGGGATATTAAGACGTTAAATACTATTTGGACACATATTATAAAAAATTTAGATTTTCTGTAAATAATCACATATTTTATTGTAAATTTGTAAGAAATCAACTATTTTATCACTATTAATAAAAATCGTTTGTCTTATTCTATAAATGTATAAAAAATCACATTAATTAAAATATTTAAAAATTATTTTTTTTATATTAATTTAATAATTACTATATGAAAACCAAATGATAAATTTTTATATTAATTTTAATTAATGAAATTAAATTTTAAAAAAATATTTTTTAAAATTTTTAATTAAAATGATTTTTTATAAATTTATAATATAGGACAAGTGATTTTCTATTAATAGTGATCAAATTGGTAATTTTTTGTAAATTCACAATAAAATAGGCAATTAAAACTCAAAATTTTAATTGATAAATTTATTAGCATAATATTGTATAAAATTTATGATTATTTTCGCTTATAAAAAATAAGTATAATTATCATTTCGATATTTAAATTTTTTTGTTTAATAAACATATATTGAAGTAGGGAAACAAACTAAGAAAAAACCATAATAGAACAAAATAAATGGAATTTTTAAAATAATTTCATATGTAAAATTTTATTTTGACCAAATCAAATTGACAACGGAAATCAGGGAAAATCTTCTTAGCTTTTGTTACGTATTTCTCGTTGGAATTTTTCAAAAATTACATATACCTCCTTCAATTTTTTGAAAATTATGTTTTTCTCCCTGTAATCTTCGAATTAGTTTTTACCAAACTTTGAAACTTCTTTTTTGCACTATCTTATTACTAAGGCGAGAGCAGTGGATTATGTAATTTTGAAATTTACATATAACTCTTTGTAAATTTGTAGAGAACTAATTATCTACACCCTGTAACTTTTGATAATTACGAAAACACCTCCTAAATTTTCGTAATTACTTACACCATCCTTTTTTTTTCAAAATATTTACATACACCCATTGATTGTTATTTAATCAAAATTTTTTTAAAAATTTCAATTTTACTCTCCGTTATTTTTACAATTAAACCCTTAAAAACTTATTATTTATTATTTAACTTTCGGATATTTGTAAATAATACCTGAAAATTAGTCAAATTTACAAAAAAGTCTTTCTCCCAAACCGTTTATGAATAAACCATTGAAATATTTTTATTTATAAAAAATCTAAATATTCATAAACGAGCGGCGAGCGAGGACAGCGAGGGCGCCGACGTGGACACTAGAGGCTGACGCGCGGGTGTGGACGCCCGAAGTCAGCGCGCGGGCGCGGACATCGGAGGCCGGCACGAGGGAGCGGATGCCCGAGGGCGGCGCCCGTGTGCTCGCCGCCCTCGCCATTTTCACTCGCCGCTCGTTTATAAATATTTGGACTTTTTTATAAAAAATATTTCAAGAGTTTATTTGTAAATGGTTTTGAAGAAAGACTTTTTTTAAATCTGACTAATTTCAGGATGTTATTTGCAAATATCCGAAAGTTAAATAATAAATAATCAGTTTTTAGATGTCTAATTATAAAAATAGCGGAGAATAAAAATTAGGGGTATAAGTCGTAAAAGTAAAAATAACACTAAAATTCGTAGGGGCTGGATTCGATTTTACCCTCACTAGTGTACGGGCGTGGACACCAGAGAGACCGGCGCAAGGAGGCGGATGCCCAAGGGCGGTGCCTGTGCGCTCGCTGCCCTCCGAAAGTTAAATAATAAATAATAAATTTTTAGATGTCTAATTATAAAATTAACGGAGAATAAAAATTAGGGGGTATGAGTCGTAAAAGTAAAAATTAACACTAGAATTCGTGGGCGGCAGGATTCGAACCTGCGCGGGCAGAGCCCACATGATTTCTAGTCATGCCCGATAACCACTCCGGCACGCCCACGTTTTGATACTTGTTATTATTTGATTAATTTATATGTAGTTTGTAGTTTCCTACGAATAATTCTTAATTTATTGCATCCGTTTTTTCATCACCAACACCCTCTTGCAGATCATGAAATAAACTAAAAAAAAAATTCGAGTTTCAGAAATCATTCACAATATATGCAATTAGAAATTTATTTTGAAACCAAAATTGAAATTCTTGGAGAAAAATTTCAGATCGGGGCTTCGAACAAAAATGAGAGACATGACGAGAGCTCTGAAGCATGGCCTTGGCATTTCTTGAAATGTAGTATAAAAGAGGGGGCATGAGGCGAGTGGCACAAAGGGAGCATGGCCTCTACACACCCACAACCTCACCAACCACCCCATTTTTCTTCCCTTATAACCTCACCCTCACCCTCATCCCACTAAACCCTAACTCTACTTCCCTTTCATCGCCTCCTTGTTTGTTCACTTGTTCCCCTTTTTCGCATTTTTGTTGTAGGTCACGGTTAGCTAAGGGCTCTCCTTCGCTCACATTTTTGTTTCCTTTGTCTTCTTCCACCTCCAACCCTCTCTCTCTCTCTCTCTCTCTCTCTCTCTCTCTCTCTTCTTGTCAATCATGGGATCTGCTTGCCAAAGCTCCATTCGAGTCTCGCTTGAGAAGCCCGCGAGCTTGCATTTCCACAAGCTTCTTCGCCGTCATGCAAGGAGTGTCTTCTTCTCTCCCTCCTCCTCCTCGCCAGCCCAGTCCGAGATTAGGGTTTTCTCGCGGGCGCTGAGGACTCAAGAGGAGGTGGACATGGTGGACTTGAAGTCTTACAATGGAGTGAAGAACATTAGTGCCTTCATTGATGAAGGTCTTGGTATTCTTAGGTTTCTAAAGGGGAAGCAGTTCCTTATTACTGGTGCAACAGGTTTCCTTGCAAAAGGTTGTATTTTATTCTAACTTTTTGTCCTTTTATCTTGATTTTATCCTCATGCTTTGCTATTGTTTATTCTTCTAGTGCTTATTGAGAAGATCTTGAGGATGGCGCCCGATGTCGGGAGGATATATGTGCTTATCAAGGCTAAGGACACGGAAGCTGCGATGAAGAGATTGAAATGTGAAGTATGATATTACACTTCTCTTAGGTTCATGAACTCATAGTTGAGTTGATTCCTGATGTTTTTGCTCCAGATTATAAATGCAGAACTATTCAGATGCCTGAGAGAAATCCATGGGAAGAGCTTCCAAGCTTTCATGCTGAGCAAGCTTGTGCCAGTTGTTGGGGATATCAGGGAAGCCAACCTTGGAATTGAAGCAAATTTAGCCGATGAAATCTCAAAAGAAGTAGATGTTATTGTGAACTCAGCAGCAAACACCACATTTGATGAGAGGTCATATCTTTCTTATTCTTGCCTTTCTGATGTCTTCTTAGATGATGATTCATATGGAAAAACTTAACAGGAAATAAATCTTGTAGGTATGATGTTGCATTGGATATAAACACATTAGGACCTTCAAGGCTCATGAGTTTCGCGAAGATGTTTAAGAAACTCAAGCTTTTCTTACAAGTATCAACAGGTCAGATCACTATGATTTCTAACCTATTCTTTGGATTTCGAATAAATTGATGATTGCTAGCAAATCTTTACCCTCCTGGAGCAGCGTATGTGAACGGGCAAAGGCAAGGAAGGATTTTGGAGAAGCCTTTTTGCCCGGGCGAAACGATACTTAAATCAGAATCATCAGGGAGCCCAATAAGTGTACCGGACGTTGAAAGCGAGATTGAGTTAGGTTTTCTTTCTCAGATTGGATCTTGTGATGCTACTCTGATGAAAGGCTTGGGTTTAAAAAGGTGCTATACATTAGCTTATTTCTCTCTCTTCATAAAACAGTAACATATTTATGTGAGTAAAATTTTCCGAGTTTAGCTTTATATAAATCCATTATAATAGGGCAAAGATGCATGGATGGCAAGATACTTATGTTTTCACAAAGGCAATGGGAGAAATGGTGATAGATAACATGAGAGGGCATGTGCCTGTGGTTGTTGTCAGGCCTAGTGTCATAGAAAGCACATGGAAAGAACCATTCCTTGGCTGGATGGAAGGAAACAGGTGATTACGATTTGATTCTTTTCTTTTCTTTTTCTTATATATATTTTCCCATTTCTTTCATCTATCTTCGATCTTTCTTAGCACAAATGCAATATGTTCTTGTCATTTGTCTCAGGATGATGGATCCAATTATTCTATACTATGGTAAAGGCCAGCTTAATGGATTTCTTGTTGATCCAAGTGGGGTGCTTGATGTTGTAAGTATATTCTTGTACATGCCCTTTGGAAAAAAGGATAATCGGGTCTCTAGGCAATCGCCTTTGACTATACTTCCCACAGGTTCCTGTGGACATGGTCGTGAACGCAATGCTGGCGGCAATGGCAAAGCACGGGCTGGGCGGCAGCCCGGGGATGATTGTGTACCAGATAGCTTCATCTGTGGTGAAGCCATTGATATTCGAGGACCTGGCTGAGCTCCTCTATGAACACTTCAGTGCTTCTCCATATGTGGACTCCAAGGGAAGGCCGATCCATGTGTCCAGGATGAAGCTCTTCAGCGACGCGGAGGAGTTCTCAGAGTACATTTTGCAGGACGCAGTTCAGCGGACTGGGCTTGGTCCCATTTCTTGTGAAGAGCTTCCACAGAGACTTCAGAGCATGCGCATTAAGTCAGTGGAGCAAGCCAAGTACTTGGCCAGTATTTATGAGCCATACACTTTCTACAGTGGAAGGTGATTTTTGTACAGTTTAACTTTGTATGAGTCCCAAAATGGACATTAACATTGCTAATCCAATGATTTGGTATCAAATGACAGGTTTGACAACACAAATACTGAGATTATGATGCAAGAGATGTCTGAAGAAGAAAGGAGAAGCTTTGGATTTGATGTGAGGGACATTGATTGGAAAGACTATATAAAAAATGTTCATATTCCTGGATTAAGAAGGCATGTCATGAAGAAAAGAGGCACGCCTCAAGTATGATGCAGTACATTGTCGGCCTGTTGCGTAAAGCCTAGAGTTGTAAAAGATGATGGATCACCATTTCATGCCCTTCGGTTTTCGCTAACCATGTTCAATTTTTCTTTTTTTTATACTTATATTCGGAAAATCAAATGATTAAACTTACCACTTTGCATTTTTGGTTTCATGATAGAATTTTTATCCTTGATTTGAGCAGTTGCTATATATTGAATAATTTGCTTAGTGTAATCAGAGATGGAACAATCTGGATTACTCAAGTTGATCCACACATTTGGAATGTTTAATGACAAAGTTGAACCATTTCAGAATCTTTTAGCTCTTAAGCAAGTATTTTACATTGAACAGATTTGATGCTGCAGCATCAAGAATGAAATTGCAGAGCATCTAAATATTCATAATAATTGAAAACATATGCACAAAGTAGAGCAATAAATAATCGTGAAGCTACAAATGCTCAAGTTTAAAGATCAAGAAATAATGCTGTTAGTTTAACTATATATATATATATATTATTAGTTTGCCATTTAAGGGCATCTCCCCAGCCAAAACTTCAGTACAACTCACATACCTTACCTTCTACAAGAACTACAAAATGTTGATGAACTCCCCGTCATGTTATATGCATCATAAGCTCGGTAAGCTTGCAGTTATAGAAACCTCTCAGCTACTGAATGGTTTCTGTTGTGGGCACAGCATGTTTTCTTTGATTGATTGCATTCCTCATTTCCGGCTTCAGGCACCAGCTAGCTAGAATCCAGGGCGATGGGTTCCACCTTGGGGTCCTCGTGGCCTGGGGAGACAGGTTCACTTGCTCCAATGCGCGAAACTGCATTGGAGATGGGTAATCCCGGACACACCCGATTCGGGGCCCAGCCCCTGTGCTCCACTTGAAGGAAAGCTTCTTTCCAAGCTGATATGAACCCATTCTGTCTCTTGAGTTGAGCTTACAAAGTAACCACTCTTGTGGCACAATGATCTCCTCCTCCTCCTCTCCCTGCTCCTCATTGAATAGATTTTGCTTGCAGAACATGTATGGAGATGATTCTTCTTTTTCTTGGTTGCCTTCAATGTTGTCAAGGTTCAGCTTGGGTCTCTGGCCACCCCTGCCAAATCTTGGCACAAATGGGCAGTTGCTGAATCCAACCAGTTTGCATTCCTCAAATGGGTTGATTCGCTCTGGTATTTCGATGTTCCTCAAGCCCTTGGGGAAGCGGGATTTCCTCTCCTTTATGTCAAGCTTCTCAGGGAAGTTCTTGTCATTCAAGTGCTCTTCAAAAACATTAATTGTGATATTATTTTCCTCATCATCTTCAACTGGAGTTAGCTGCTCAAATTTAGCAGAAGTACATAGTCAGAGTGGATGTAATCATAGAGTTGCTATAAACTAATGCAATCTGGTCACTTCCTAACCATAACATCAGTAAGATCAACGTTGTTTTCCCTGAGAAAGCTCATGAAATCCTGGAAATTCTCTCTTGTTGGGCGGTAATGCCCGCTGTGAGGCCAGACAGCCTGTGAAACAGACAATTAATTACTGTCCTGCTTGTGGATTCATCATATTTGTATCACAGTAACGGAACTTTTCAGTTACATGTACAAATTACCTTCAGGAGTCCATTTTCCACAACTAGCCTCCCAGCTGCAGATGTAGCTCCCCCAGCCAAGAAACTTGAATGCTGAAAGACTCCCTTCTTCTTCTGCATGCACAGAAAAATTTCATGAGAACCATTTTTATGTTTTTACACATTAGAATCTCATATATCCACAAGTATCTAAGAAAACGACTGAATAGTAGTTAACCTGGCCAACATATAAAGTCTTTGTTGTGCTGAGAACAAAGATCCACTTGACTTCTTTGGGGCTCTGAGATGTGTCCAGGATCTGTGTGCTGTTCTTGTATATGAACTTCCCATCTTCAACTATGACTTCATAAGCTTCCCTTTCTTGCTGAGAATCGGAAAAAGATAAAAGTTTCATGTACAGCATATAGTTCTTCTGCTAGCTTAGAATAACATTTGGAGATAAGTGCAAGTACCGGGCCGAGATATTTGATGCATTGTTGTTGAAGCTTTGATCGAGGGCAGTGTTCCTCAAGATTAGCCTCCTTCCCATCTCCCACATCAAGCCTGCATTTTTATTGTAGTCTCTCATGAACATAATTGTTTCAAACTTTCAATCACCTTGCTAGCATTCAAAACATTAAAAAGGATGAGTGGTATTTCCAACTTACCAGTAGAAGAAAGGCTGGTTGCTCTTACACTGGATCCAGGAATCATAGTAGAAATGGAGGTTGTGCCCATATCGATGTCGAGGGTCAATCTGTCCAAGTGAATCCAATGTGAGCTAAAAATGTTAAAAAATGTTTGTAAATTCAATTGTTTTGGTGTATGCTTACCGCTTCGAGCCAATGCTGCAGTGCAAGCTTCTGAGCTTTCTCATCCTTTGATAGACCTTTGCCCACCTGCAAAACAAGAATATGAAAAAAATTCTGATTATCTAGACTTGAAGAACTAATGTGTGCTAATAGTTCATCATCCAAGAAGATTAAGGATACCTTGGCAGCTCTGGTTCTTGCTCTCGACCATCGAGAGACAGCTGTCTCTGGCTTCTCAATATGGAAGAAAGAAATGGAACTACTATTGAGCAAGGCGAAATCCAACAATTTCCACCTACATTAAGCATCAAAATAACATTTTGATTTGCAGAAACAACACGTAGTCAATGAAAATTAACAATGTCCATTAGATGTCATTACCATCTCTGCTCAACAAGAACAGCGCAATCTGCAAGTTGTCTTCGGGTCCTGAAACTCTTGTAAACCTTCTGCAGCTTCAAAGCAGCCTCATGTTTCGACTCCTCCGAACTACAAGGAGGGCTCTGAGGCATTTTATCAAGTAAATTGCAGAATCTTGACTTCTTGAAGCCATTGGTATTCAGAGAGCTTGCTTTTGGGCTCTTGATTGAGATCTCCATCTCCTTCCTGTCAAGGTCCAGAGATCCTTCAATGATGAGCTTCCCGGAGCCGAAGGCCTTGAAAATGGCACGCTTGGCATCAAGGCCATTGAAGCTGAAAGACCTCAAGGGAGACTTGGCATTGTCATTGAAGCTGATTGATCTCACAATGAGAGTTTCCAAGTCATCATCAAAAATATCACCTCCTGGACATGTAAACGCTATTCCCATCTTGGAAACAGTATACAATATCAATGAAGAAGTAATAAATCCCCGAGTTTTGATGGAAAAATAAAAAAATTGCAGATCTCCCTGCTCCTGTAAAATGAAGAGAAACTCACATAAATCTAAGAAGATAATGAAAGAATATTTAACAAACTCACTTCCTTCCATATTCAATGAAAATGAACCATTTGAGCGACTTGCAAAGATGCAAAACAAAATCAAGTGAAAATAATAGAATTAAATTACATCTTCAAGAAACTTTTCATGATTTAAAACTCATGATACCACCAGTATAAGAGAGGAAGCCGAAAAAGGATGAAGAAAAAAGGAAAAAAAAACCACACAGAAACTTCATGATAAATGGCTGAACAAAACATGAGATAGGCAAAATGAAGAGAAGAAGAAGAGGAAAAGAAGAGAAGGGAGGCACCTTTAGCCTTCCTTTGGCTATTGGGATGATCAATCATTAGAGAGCCATGAAAGGAAGGGGGGAGAGGGGGAAGGAGAGGAGAGGGAGGACAGGGAGCCCAAAGAAAGGAATGGAATGCAAGAATGCAATGAAGGAGAGAGAATGAAGAATTTGGAGGGGTTAGTGTTGGATCCCCAATTGGTGGCAAAAGCAAGGGGCGGTGCCGCTGGCTAAATAAGGCTTGTTTGTTTGGGATGAGAGGGAGAGATTAAAAATGCATTAGCTGTTGTAATTTTTTTTAAAAATTTTTTGGAAAACTTTAGAATGCAATCTTTCAACAAAAACGTGAAAAGATGTTGAATTTAGAGTCAAATTACATGCGATGCATGTAATTAATATTTTTCTCTCCGACAAATAAATACCATATTTAATTTTGCATTATTCTTTAGAGTTATTTAGATTGAGATTAGTGGCATGATCATCATAATCATATAGCTAATCACAATTAAGATTTTACTACCAAACTTACTCGCATTCCAACACAATTATATCGAATAGTATATAAGATAGATTGTTTATTGTTTTTTATAGTATTTTTCTTTCTATTCAATTATTTATATCCAAACACAACAGACTATTTATTGCTTTCCTCTCTTCTATTGGATCAACAATGCATTACAAATATTTGACATGGAGTCAAAAAATGTAATCCACGATTTTGAATTTCTTAAAATTCCATTAAAAAAATAAACATTTAGCTTTGTAAAATATGATCCTAACTATAATCAAGGATGAAATTCCACTCCATTTAAATCACAATCCGCTTAAACACAAGTGACATATCACAACAAACTACTATTACATCTTGTATACTTCATGGCAATACAAAACTGGCTTCAAAAGCACCACATAGGTACTTATTTTTCCATCTCTCAATATAAATAAACTACAAATTCCAAGCATACTCTTGAAATTTCAAATTCAAGAATGTAAACTAATATAATGGGAAATGGAAAAACATTTAAATTCAGCTCAAAAAAAGCCAACCATTTGATATGGACAGCTTCACACAAAATTCGCTGACTCAATAAAAGTTACTGGAAAATCAACAAGTCCGAAGATCAAAAACCAATGCAGGAAAGGTAACGTCCATAGTTCAGCCTAACAACAGAAACCAAATATAGCTCTCACATTCCAGAGAAGAGAACAGCAAGTAGTTCAGCGCAGTCTCCTAGCTTCCCTCTCAGATTCAAGAAGAGTCAGGATATCATTCACCCGAACAGGGCCCTTCACATTCCTCATGATTTGCCGGTTCTGATCATCGAGGAACTTCACCCTGACTTGCGTCACTTGACCACGGGATCCAGTGCGGCCTATCACACTCACCACAACAGCAAGCTTTGGCTGGCTATCCATGCTGAACATGGCAAAGACAGACAATAGTGATTTGGACAGATAACAACAATAGACACATAATGAGCACAGGCACAATGAAGGACTATTCGAAGCTCCAGCCATTTTATTGTAGAGTAAACACATCTTTATCCACAATGTTCAAGCCAAAAGACAAAAGCACTTCTTAAGTTACAATTCTTGTTGAGTGGAACAAGGCTACTCATTGGATCAAAAAACCTGATATTTTGCAAGGACGGCTGCAGTTTAACATCCTCTATACACATGTTTATGAGTTCCTCCAACAAGCTATTCCAGGTTAATGAAGTTTTGGTGGAAACCCATATTACGGGAGGTCATTACAGATAAAATCTCTAGAGGGAATCAAGGAAACCTTCTATATCAGATCAAATAAGTGGATTAACCTAAAATGGAAGCGGAAGAACAAGTAATCAACATTCTTTGCATGTCAAGTTTTAATTTTCTTTTCTAAAACAAGTGTGACAATATATTTAGCCACAACCAGAAAAAAATGAAAATTGACAGAATACAAAGTTGGAAAAAAACATAAATAATTTGAACAATCTAGTTAACCAAAAATTGCAAAGCCATGAAATCAACTTTATTCCAATTTTAATGTCAAATATATGAACGCCAAAGCAATAGTGCCCAACATCATTTTGATGACTCTAAAATCATAAAACAAATAACACCATAGGTTTGATTATTGTAGGCACAAAACAAATTGTACACTCTTTAGCGGGAACAAAATCATCCCTTCAGCATTAAAGATACCATGCATTATTTGAGAGATTAAGCTGATAAAAATCTCTTTGAAAATCCTTACCTATTCCACATCCTCTTCTAATATTTAGAAATCGAAACCCTACAATTACAAGCACAAACATAATACCTGACTTGTCGGACAATGAAATTCTGAATCTAATACAAAAATTCCGGCGGCTCACTATGCGATTCATGATGTAATTCCAAACCATAGCAATCCGTACAATATCATATGAACAATTCCATGCAAATCAAACGCGATCCACAGCGTCGAAAAATCGAAAAAAATCGACAGAAGCACAGCAATGAATCGGAAGGAGCATGAATCCAACTTCGAGATGAGTTCGTTGATCGTTGCATACCTTGGAGAGATTGCTTGACTCCAAAAAACACAGAAGTCGGAGAAGAATCGGAGGCAAGCGTCGAGGAGGGGAGCTCGCAGCGGTGATCACTGGAGGTCGAGCATGATGCCCTAGTTCCTGCTTCGTTTATATACCGATTTGCACACGTCATTCTCACGTCGAGTAGACTCTCCGGGCCAGGCCCAGGCCCTATGGATCGGGTTGTGGTCGTGAGCCCAAGCCCAGCCTGGAGATCACGAGCCGAAAATACAATTTCCTTCAAAAAAAGGACCCATATGCAAATCATCCAGTTTTAGAACAAATGAAATTAATCTAAAATCAGGGGCTCATTTGCAAAAAGGATACATCTCTCGCCATCATAATATCCCCCGTATAGAGCTGTAGCCGGAAGCGACGAAGAGGAAGCCCGGCCGCCATCACCGCCGAAGATCCAATGGTGGCGATCTCCCTGTACCGAGGGAACCTACACCGTGTCTCCGACCTCCCCCGGCGCTGGCCGTTCCCATCGCGCAAGCTTTCGCTCCGCAACTTCAAGCTCCTCATACGCAAGCGATCCCTCGCCCTCGCGCGCCTCCTGGAGCAGGCCGAAGCGAAGAAGGGAGAGGAGGGAGAGAAGGAGGGGGTAGATGGGGCGGAAAAGGGGGAAGGTGTTGGGGAGAATGGATCGGAGAGGTTGGATGTCCGGGAGGTGAAGGAAGAGAAGGAGGAGGAGGGGAAAGGCGAGGGGGACCCCGAGAGGGAGAGGGATGAGGTGAAGGCTGAAGCTGCTGGGCAACTGGAGGGGAAATCCGTCGTCGATTGCGCGAGCGTGGCCGAGGTGAAGTTTCTTTTGGAATTTTGTGACTTTTTTGCTGCTTTTCCTTGCTTTGATTGAGCTTTTTCGTTTATTTGCTGATTATTGATGGATGTTTGTGGTTTCAGATCCGTTTTGTACTAGATATGTGCCTATATAGGAAATGTTTTCCGCAGATCAATTTTTATTTAGCTAACTAACTGTTTTTTTTTTTGTGTGTGTGTGTGTGTGTGTGTGTGTGCTGATCATGAAAACTCAGCTTATTTGAATTGAAGAACCAAAGAACCTTGCTTTTTCCCAATCTGACTTGGAATTAATTTCTAGCATGATTGTCAAGCTTGATTCAGTAATGATCTGTTATTGTTTTTTTTTTTTTTTGTGTGGTGAACTGTTCTTGGTCTGTTTTTCTTCCCTGGGTCTTAGACTTGGAAAGAGTACCATACAGAAACATGCTTTAGATTTTGATATTATGAATTACTTCTAAACGTTGTTATCTGTTTCCTCAGTTCCATTTTGATTTATTTGACAATAAACTATTTAGAAAAGCTCCCAGAGTAGTGGTAGGATACAAACAGACACGCTAGAAATCTCCATCATCGGAAAATTAACTCATCCAGAGGCACAATTTTGAATTCAGTGGGAAGCCGAGACACTTCTGGACATTATACTCTACAGAGTTACCATGATAGTGTTCCAGTGGTAAACCTTTGCGTCATCAGCAAATAATGGTAATTGTTGAAACCAAAGGAAAAATAACAGCTATGGAAGTTCGCTATCATGACAGTGAGTAAAATACCACTTCAGGTGAGTTCAATCTGGCCTGAAATGAGAGTGTTAACAAGTCAGGCTCTGTTCAATCTGAACCTCATTAATAACCTTAGTTCAATGACCTAATGCAATATTCTTGAAAAATTCATGTCTGACTATTTTTGTTAGCATGACTTCACACAAGACTGACAGGATGGGTCAATCTGAAATCTTTCCTCATCTGTTCCAAGATCATAGATCTAGACCTGAAGGAATCTGCAAGTAGACCTCCAACAGCGTTGGTTTTCTGTAAAAAAATTCAATAACATATTCGGATATAACCAAAATTTACTAGCAGAATTAGTCGTCAGAGGCTTTACAGGCTTCTCACCCAGAAAAGGAGCCTTTACATGGTTTACGGAGTGAGGATTTAGTCATTGATTTATATTCTTGTATGTCAAGCAGCCTCCTGGTATTCTTATTTCCAATACAAGATTGCACCGAAAGGCTTAGAAGGATTCTCCAAAGAGGCTTATATAAACTGGATTTTTTGCTAATGACATTCCTGGAAATTAACCTTGTAATTTGTAAAGCTCCCCATCTTCAATTCATTGATTTAGAGATTTTGGTATGTTCTACTTGGTAGGTGACAGAAAGCCCTAATATTTCTGTAGATGAGAAGAAGAAAGAGCTGGAGAAAAAGTTGCATAGTTTGAATGAGAAAAAACATGTCCTTGTGCAGATGTTGAAGCAGGTAAACTTTTTTAGATGTTCTAATTCAAATTCTTATATCTGCTAAAATTTTGTTTTCTTATATGGTTGTAGTTCTTATTTCTGCTAAAAAATTAGTATTCTCATTTGGTTGTAGAGGGTTGCAAGTTATTTGAAGCAAAATTTTTGAAAATGCATTTAACATGAGACCTAGTTGTCAGTTAGTTTTGCAAGCAAAAAATTAATGTAGACCAGGTTATCAGTTCTTGGAGAAATGAAATGCCAAAGAGATTACTTCTATGTAATATGAGTTCATTGTCTATTCCAGCTCTTGATGCATGTAGATGCAACTTTTTATTAGGTTAAAACCACTGCAACTACAGGATGTATATTTACCTTAATCTCTTATAGAAAGAATATACAAGTGTCTGAACTGAGGAAAAATAAGCATGAGGAAAAAAGCACTCTTGAAAACAAGCTGAAACAGTTATTTATATTGTTATATGCCATAAAAAAATTAAATCAAAAGTAAAGACAGGAATGCATTAGTCATAACTCTTTTCCAATATCAAATTGAGGCCTCCATGCATGCTTTAAGCTTGTCATTTCTTGCTAATAATTGGTATAATTAGTGTAATATTTGTGGTGTGTTTTGTAAAGAAATGATAGTGAGGCTTGGGATTCATATATGAAAAGCCACATTTGTTATTTTTCGAAACTGTTATTGATTGTAGTGAAAAGAATTATTGGAGTTGTCCTATCTTGTTCCATATGTTTCCAAAATTAATATTAGGGCTTTAGGGAGATGCAAATGAAGTGCAGGACAAGTTTAAATTTCAAGAAATGTACCTTTGTTTTAGGCAATCCTCAGAAAAAGGTCATATGTAAATTACTAACACTCAGGGTTTATTGGGTTCGAATGGGAATCATGGCAATATAGTAAATATCCTGACAATCAGGGGCAGTTTTGGTGAGCTGAAAGTGAAATTGATGGCCTGCTTTCTGTACTTAATTTGTTGGCAGTGGCTGTAGGCCCAACCCACTCAAACAAGAGCTGTAAGTACATTTTGTCAATTAGCTTTAGTTCAATTTATAACTTCAACTTTACTTTCAGCCTTATGTTGTAGTGCAAAGAGAGCTGAGATTGTCATGTGGAATAGAGTATATGATAATTTTTTCAACTACATCTAGCCAAAGATCCCCGGAAACCTCCTTTCAAAATAAAATTCAAGGGCATAGAAACAGCTAAGCTTATGAAGCAATGGACAAGTGTGGAGTAGCTCATTTAGAATTCAAGCAAACTAGGTAAATAGAAAGTATGTGCGGTATGCTTTTTTGATTTTGCGGTGTACTTAGGTAAGCTGCGTTCACTTGCAGCATAAGTGACTAATCCTTGGATGATGTGAACCTTCAGATCAATACTTAGCAGCTGGCTTTACCAAATCATTATTATGAACAAGATGGCATTAAGAGTTAGCAGCTACTTTAAACTTATTCTGAACATTGTATTCACTTTTGCATTGACTAATTTATCAAAATTACCTGATCAAATATTGGTTTAAGTCTAATTTTCATTAAGAAAAATAAATTTGACCAATACTGTGCTTCTTTGTATATACATAACGTCAAACAAATTTATCGACATAACTAAGCATTAAAGGAAGGTCTCTTTCAAATCATGGACTCTTGCCTAGGATGTTTTGTTCCAAAAGAGTGGATCCTAGCTTTGTAGTATCTCTTTCATGCAATTAGCGACAAGTTGAGAGGAAAAACATTTGAGGCAAAAAGTGCAAAATGTCACTCTTCAGTTAAGGCGAGGAGTCATGTAGAAATATAGTAGTTGATGTCTTCTAATGGTTCTGGTTGAAGAAAGCATTGCCCATCTTGTCTAGTTGGTCCATGCCTTGCACCCAATGCAACAAAAGCTGCTCGTCCAATAGTGACCAAGTGATGAAGCTTTGATGATCAAGTTAGATATGATTCTCTCGTAGAAGTCATATATGCATGCTTTTGATTTCTGATGCGGGAGATGTCTTGCGCATCGACTTTAGTGGACTTATCTTGAGGCAAGGGAGGTTCATCTTAAGGCATTGGAGACTTCATTTAGGTTGTTCTCGGTGTTTATATAAAGGCTTCGGGTGCAAGGGCAGATCACTTATGCTCTCACTCTCAAGCTCTCGTTCTCTGTCTCCCGTGACTTGCAGCGACTTTCAGCGATTTCAACGACTTGCGAAGATGACTAAAGCCTCATCATGTTACTTCGTGATATGGATGAAGGTTCGAATATGAACTGCTGAGTTCTTATGCTTATGCCCATCCCTTGTGCGCTCCATACTCTTTGGCTTCCCAATGGGAGCACAGCGTTTGATGCTTCGGACCACTATTGTGTTGGATTTCTTCTTATATTATTGCTAGACAACCTTTAATAGTCTGGGTTGGGCCTTGCGTGGGTGGTTCATCATTTAGGCCCCTAGTCTTTCGCTATTCGTCGTCCTCTATTAGTCGCACTGCTCCCCTCGAACAAACTTGGCTAGATGACTTTCTTGGATAAGTCTCTCGATTTTAACTTTTAGGTTTTTACACTCTATGTCGTGGTCGAAATCTTTGTGGAACTTGGAATATTTTAAAGCATTCACTTTGTTGTGATCTTGATAGATCTTTAGTGGTCTTCGAAGGTAATCTATGTCTTCAATTTGTGGCAACATCTCCGTGTAGGGCCAATTAAGTGGAGCTATGTATGGAATTTCGCCCTTTGCTCTTGTTGTTTGGGTTTTGGTTTTTTAGGCTTGGGTTGTTGAGTCTTTCCTGTCCCTCTTGTTTCTCAAGTAGTCCATCGCTTGCCTGACCACTATCATCTTCTCTACGTCAATATGTTTGGAGACTTGCTCCATAAACTCTACTAGTGTTTACTGGGTTGGCATGCTATCTCATGTGTAACTTATCTTACCCTCATGTCTTTCTTTGTAGCTGCTAGTACTTCAAAATTTGGTCTTTTGTTTGGTGGATGACTAACAAGATAGATGAATCACAGCATCTTGGGGTGAGGGAGACTAATTGATTCACAAATTTCCTCTCTGGGCTTGTAAAGCTCGTGACCAAACTATGTGGCAAATTGAAAAATCACATCCGCATTGAACCTTGTAAAATGGTTGTAAATGCTTTATATATTGTGGTTTTTGTTGCCTCATAAAGTATAATATTATTTTTGAAGGAGCCAATTTGATTTGGTGGGTTATTGGTTTCGTCATATGACTCTCAAGGAGGCTGTGGAACTTCATTTATGGCGGCTCAATAAGGGCCGAAACGCTTAGAGCGCTTAGTGCTTTGTTTGGTGTTATGAGTGACTTTACCAAATTACTGGAGCCTCTGGTTAATGAGCTATGTAATTTCCTTTTCAATATCTTTTTTATTGTATGCTATTATTTATTATGATGTCAAATATGATGAATTAGTCTCACATTATAATTAGACAAATAAAATCCAATATATATAATGAAAAAATTCATATTTTATAAGGTTACATTTTTAGAATAGTTTGGTATTTAACTCATTATATTAATTAAGTTTGACACTCTTTGGACTCTCCTTAAATAGATAATATTAAAGTTTAAGTTTTAAAGTTGTACAAACTTTTAAATCCAAAATTACCACGATGATACAATTGATTCAAGTCGTATGATAGTCTCTTTTAAAAATCGAAATTTGAGAAAAAAATAATTTGTATAAGTTATATAGTAAAATTGATTGAGTAAAAGATGTTTGATTAAGAGTGTTAAAAAATTGATGTAGCCGAATCACATTTGAAGAAAACGATTATTATAATATCATATATGATAAATTAGTTATATATTGGATAATTGGACAAATAAAATGACATATATAGTGAAAAGACTCATATTTTATCTGTTTAGTTTTTTTAAATAGTTTGGTGTTTATCCCACTATATTGATTTGGTTTGATACATTTTGGACTCCCAATAAATTTATGATATAAATGAAAAGAAAAGAAAAAAGAATAAGATATTGTCACAAAAAATACGAAGCACCTTGAGAGAAATCAATTTTATTTGTCAAACTTTTTAACCATAGAGTTTTTTTACTTGTCTCTGTAATTGTCATATACTCGAACATAAATAATGTCATAATTGACTATATGATATATCTCCAGTTAATAAGATCACCGCAAAAGGGTGAGAAAATAATCGGTGAATGATTGTCGTTCATTAAAGTTTTCAGTATAATCTAAATCGGTAAGCCAACAATTTTGGTATATTGAATTGTATTCCTATTGAAATATAGACTAATATTTAGAGTACATTTTCATGTATCTCAATAATCACTTAATAGTTTGTTAATATTCTTTTCCTATATTTGCGATGTAACGGTTAACAACATAGACTGCTTGTACAATATCAAGTCTTGTACATACCATAATATACATCAAATTTCTAACAATATTTGAGAATGTGATATTCTCCATATATGTATGTCTCTCATTTGTAGAAGTAGGCTATCAAAGGATGCTAACAGATTTTGAGTTCTTACACCAAAACGAGAAATAATTTTTTTGAAACACTTGTTCTATTTGAGTCATAACTTGTCATGCTTTTGTGTGCAATTAATCTTCATGTTGAAAATCTTTCTTATAACGCTTAAATTTTTTATCTTATTTTTTTTCATTTTATATTTCAAATCATTAGTTAGAGATTTATCTTTAACAACAATGAACATATCATTAAAATAAAAAAGTGATATAATAAATAAATTATTAATATGCATGCTAAATTAAACACAACAATGGATAAAACTTTATTCCAATATGAAACTATCAAACTTTTTATATAATTGTCTTGTAGACTATTTTAAATCATAAAATGATTTTTTCAATTTGTAAACGTAATTTTTCCTATCTTCTTAGATGAGCCTTCTAAATTGTTATATAAAAATATACTCTTCTAATTCTCTATGTAAAAAGACGGTTTTGACATCAAGTTGTTCGAATTCAAGATCATGAAGAACAACTAAAGTAAGTAGAAAACGAATAAATAAGTGTTTAACTATAATAAATAAAATTTTATTGAAATTAATATTCTTCTTTTGTAAATAGTTTTTTACAACTAAACGAGTCTTGAATTTCACACCATTTATTTAAAAAGAATCTTCTTTTTTCCAAAATACTCATTTGCAACCAATTACTTTTTTATATTTTGGTAATTTCATCAAATTCAAAGTTTGGTTTTTTTGAAAATAGTTCATCTTTTCATTCATGGTAATTTGTCACTAATAAGAATTCTTATTCTGCACTACTTTTTATACGAAAAAGGCTTACCATTGTCAATAATTGATATAAAAGCTATCATATGCTCAAAATCATTCTTTCGGGTGGTTCTATGTTTTTTCTTGATTTTTGAAACAAAACTTTTTTACAAACTTCAACTTAATTCTAAAAATTCTTTTGAAAATTTGACACGTCCTAAAAATATCTTCTCATGGAAGAATTACAGGTTCCACTTCTACGTGAATTATATTACTGAGATTTTTTTAAAGAAATTTTAACATAACACTTTCATGAAACGTTATATTTTTTTAATAATTATATTAGAAATATTAAAATTTCACAAATGATAATTTTTAACTTTTTTAATATAATAAAAAAAAAATTTCGGAATGTATATCTAACTTATCTTTAACGATATATACATAAGTAGGATAATAAAAAATCTTTTAAAAAAAATAATTTGTAGATCCATCAATTCATACCTTTTTAGTAGTATTGTAATTAGTGGTTATCTGAGGAGAGTGATTTACAATAAAATATATTGTATTAATTACTTATATCCAGAAATCCTTATTAAGATTAGCTGCATTGAGTATGCTATGTGTTTTTTCAATAAAATTATATTCATTTTTTTAATCACACAATTCTGTTGAGATTTTTTTGAGATGGTAAAGTGACATTTAATGTTTTTATCATTACAGAATTTGAGAAACTTTGTTGATTTGTACTCCTTATCATTGTCACTTCTGAAATATCTGATTTTTTACCTTTTTTTTTTTCAACTAAAGTTTTTTACCGTTTGAAGGAAAAAATACTTCGACTTTATAATGTAAAAAATAAATTCATATTTTTTGAAAAAATCGTTAATAAAATTAATAAAATAACGAGCATTATATTTTGATGAAATAAGAGAGCACTACGTATTATAATGAATATAATCAATTAAATTTTTAATATAATGAATACCAGTGTTAAAACGTTATCTTAAATTGTTTATCATAAAGATAATACTCGTAGCAATTTAATTTACATGAATTGAGGTTTTTTAATATTTTTTTTTTTGAGCTCAATCAAACGTTAATTACTTATTATGTCTGAGATGTATATATCATAAGTAGATCATATCAAAAAAAATTTTGAGAAGTTATTTTATTTTTAATGATTTTTCCTACTAACTGATACAAATTTTCATACTTTTACTCTTTCATCACTATTAACAAATTTTTAGTAACTTTAAAAGCTTGACTTTCAGTAGAATCCTTGTAACCAATAAAATCCAAAATATCCAAAAAAAATTAATTTTTTTTAAATCAAGAACATGTCTAATATCAATAAGAGTTTTAATCATATTATCAAATATAAATTTTGATTGTCTAATTTCGACAATTTTATATAACTTATTATTACTCATTAAAATTAAATCACCATTGTAAAGCTAATTTTTATTAGGATACGTATAGTAAGAACAATCAGAATCAAAAATTCAAATATAATGATGACGATTAAAATCAAGGCTAATAGAGAGTGTTCTTCTGATCATCATCAAAATTTCTTTCAGCTATTGACTATTCTTTGATTTACTCTTTAAGCTGAAATTTTTTTTTTTGAGTTTTTAATACTCTTCAATTATATATCTCATTTTTTTATAGTATATGTAATTCTTTTCTTTAAATTTGGATCTATAATGACTTAGTTTTGGTTTTTTTATACGATTTTTGACAATCAATGCTTCTAAATGTGTTTTATCTCCATCAATATTTTTCAAATATTTATTAAATAAAAGGACAATAGAAATATCGTTAAATTTCAATTATTATCATACATGAGAGTAGTTTTCTAATTTTCAAAAGAATGAGGATAGAGAAAATATTAACATAATTATCTTATTTTCATCTTCAATTTTGGTATTAATGCTCAACAATTAAGAAACTAATTTATTGAAAGTATTAAAATAATTAAATATATTCATACTTTCTTTTATCCGAAAATTAAAAAATTTCTATTTTGGGTAAACTCGATTTATGATAAACTTGTATATTATTTTTTTAACTTTTTTTATAACTCTAAGGATGATGTTTTATTAAGAAATGTATAGAGTATTTTATCGGTGAGATTAAAGTGGATAATGCTATATGCACTAATTTTATGGTTCTTTTAAGCATTTTCAATAATATCTTCGGGCTTGATATTTTTTAATGTACTTTTCAACTCTTATTGAGTAAAGATTGCACAAATTCTTACTTATCAAATAAATAACTTTTGTTTTTCATTAAATTATTTAAATCGAACTTTGTGGTAAATATTTTGAATCAAGCTTTAATATAGATTTATTACGCGAAAGACTGATATCCATCAAAATTTACGATATAGAAAAAAAGATAGAAGAAAAAAATATGATATAAGATATTTACGTGGTTCGGTTTGTGACCTATTTTACGGGTGGCAATTGAAAGGAAATTTTATTAAAGAGAAAGAAAAATAAATTATAGTGATGGAGATAAAACTTCAATATCACAAACTCTTATAAGAGACTAATTAGGCTAGCTGTTATAAAATATCTTGAGAGTTTTGATATATGTCTTTTCTATTATTATATAAATTTTTAAATGAATAAAGTATTTATAAAAGTGTACTAACTGAATTTGAGTTAGAAGTAGGAGACCGATTCAAATAAAGATTTGGTTCACTAATCCAAATCTTTTAATAAAAGACAAATTCAAATAAAAAGATGAATCTTAATTTTATTAAGACTCTTTGAAAAGTTCGAATTCGAGTTTATTAGGGGGGAGTCCAAGAGTATTAAATT
This sequence comes from Trichopus zeylanicus subsp. travancoricus, assembly GCA_005019695.1. Classification (NCBI taxonomy): domain Eukaryota; kingdom Viridiplantae; phylum Streptophyta; class Magnoliopsida; order Dioscoreales; family Dioscoreaceae; genus Trichopus; species Trichopus zeylanicus. The sequence goes on along the minus strand of RXID01021780.1, from coordinate 11,368 downwards.
AGATAAATATAGTGGATCGAAAACTAAATTATTTCAAAAGTTTAAGCTAATAAGATGTGAATTTTTTCACTATATATATTGGAATTTATTTGTCTAATTATCCGATATGAAATTAATTCATTACATCTGGCACCATAATAATTTTTTTCTTCGGGTATGATTTGATTATATTAATTTTTAATACTTTTAATCAAAAATTTTTTTACTCAACTAGTTCCACCGTGTAACTCGTGCAAACAGATTTTTTTCTCAATTTTTTATTTTTTAAGAGATATTAATATGTAATTCGATTCAATCGCATTATTACGATAATTTCAGTCTTAAGAGTTCGCATAATTTTGAATTTGAAACTCTGATATCATTTGTTGGGAGGAATTTAAAAGTATCAAATCAGATCAATATAATGGATTAAACACTAAACTATTTCAAATATCTAAACTGATGAAATATAAACTTTTTCACCATATATATTAGATTGTATTATCCAATTATCCAATGTGGATGTTAATTCATCATACTTAATATTATAATAATTGTTTTGGTTGTTGTAGCGCTTCTTTTGACAGATGGTTCATAGTCCTTATTTGATAGTCATTTTTTGATAGGATAGGCTTGCTTGTTGGGTTGAGTCGTCATTCCTTTGTAGCTCGTCAGTCCGACTTACAAGTCCTTAAGACGCATGTAGCTCCTAGTGATGCTCCACACGACAATCTACCCATGCTCAGGGATTGTTAGGTGTGGTTGTATGGGTTTGCTACCTAGATGGCAGGTGCATCTGCAATATTTCTTTCTAGTGCTTCACAACTTGACTTATTGCTTGAATATCACCAGTGATCTTGCCTACTGGTTACGGTCGAAGGAAGCTCAACCTATCATCTCCAGGCAATCTGCGCCCTACGTCCAAAGCGAGAAAAGTTGTTAGTCTGCTGGTGACCAGTGGATGAAGCTTCGACGATCAAGTCAAACATGATTCTCTCATATAATGAATGAAGTTTTTTGTGAAGGAGGGAGAGGATTGTACCTAGATTTTTCTTGAGGAAGGCGAGGAAGAGAAAGAAGACTTGCTTCTCTACCACATCCTCTTTATATATAGGGTCTTGACTCAATCATCGTATCAAAATAACCGTATTGTGGTTATTGGATGAGTTAAGGGCATTTCTGGAATTTTATTCGGCTTTCTGTACTGCTATGTGGCGATTGTTTGTTGCTTAATGGGAGATGACACATGAGGTGGAGCAAGAGCTCGCTATTGAGGCAGAGAACCATTTTTTAGAAGATCACGTTAGCACATCACGCCATGATCCATTAGTTCAGTCTGGCCAAACTGTTCTTTCTTATGAACCAGGTCTGATCAATGGCAATTCAGAGATGGGGTGATAAAGACAAAGCAGCTTTCCTTTCCTGTAGTTCGACGGCTACTCAGTAGCTTGTGACTTGTGTGGGTCAACCCCCAATTTACATAATTTGGCTCATATAGACCATTCTCAGATTCGGATGGGTAACCCATATTAATACATCTGTAGCGAAACGGAAAGATGAACTTCCAAGTCTTAAACCACCAGTAGAAAGGATACACACCTGTCTGCTAGGAGGTTGACTGGGAGGAGATTAATTTTGTGCAAAGAGAGGAAGTTTGCTATAATTTCTATATCATTGATCTATGAGAAATTTTCTCCATATTAGTGGCTCCCATAGATTGTGGTTTGCATGGGTTTCTGGTAGTCTCCCATTACGATATGTGAGATGCTTCGGTCTTCTCCAATGCATCTTGTTTTATTGTCTTTTCCCTTTTGGATCTTGATCTACTTTCAGCTTCAAAACGCAATCAGGTGGCAGTGGACACCTTCCAGGGCATCTGTTTATTTGGACGCCTCCACCCATACCTTAGAAAAGGGCCGAACATCCAGCAGTTAATGAATCAAATCTTGAACAGGCTGGTTCCACTGTAGACCTTCATGTTTGTTGGTGTGTGACATTTTGAACTCTACAAAAGTTTACAGATGTAATTTTATTTTAATGTTATTTGTCAGAATTTTTAACTCATGCCATTAGTATTTTTAAGTTCTTACTATACTGCTTATTCAATAAGCCAGTGAAATTATTTATGCATGATTTCTCTATTTTGACGAGATTGCTTCATGTAAGTTTAAGAAAAGATAAATGGTGATCAAATATTTTTCTATAGATTCTCAATGCTGAAGAGGAAATAAAGAGGCGCAACCTACAGCCACCATCTGGCACACGGGCCTCCATTCCCGTGCTCTCTGATCCAACTCTTGATTTGTCTTCAGCTACAAGGTATACTTCCAAAAGTGCAGATGAGAATTTTAGTGGTGATTTGGCTGTCGAATCTGAGGATGTTGCAAATGCTAATGTTCATCCACGCCATCTTAACTCTTTGCATAGCCCGTCTCCATCTGCAGCATCTCCGGTTGGTAGGTCCATTTCTGGTCCTTTCCAACGAAATCTGGTATGTTTTACTATGTTTCTTGGTTTTGGTTCTATGGTCTGATTGTCTTCAAGTTTATGCTCCAAAATGTACCATGGATACACATCGTGCAGGCCCTGCACACTCCTCGAGGAAGCTCAATTACCACAGGTCATGGTCAAACCTCAACCAATGTGATGGGCAATGCAGCAGGTAGTCCGTCCCGTTTTGGCCCCAATGCACATCAAAGTCATGCAACCAGCCAGCTGTCCGTCTCTGTTCCTGGATCACAGTTTGTTGCATCTTCGCCGTCTCTAGCTGCATCTGGAGGTGCTTCATCCTCCAGGGATTCCCGCCTAACCAGTCCTCCACGGAATTAGATATGTATTTGTTGCTTTATTGTTTGCATTGCATTTTCACTGTCTTTGGCAGCACCTGGGGCTGCTTCCGAACTTTCAGGAGTTTGATGCCATCAGTACCAAGAAACACATAACTTTTAGAGCTGTGTAACTGACGCTTTCACATTCAGTAGACATTTCAGAGTGTCACCGGCCATAAAGGTTCTGTTTATGTGATTTCATTTCAGGGAACAATCTGAGCCGTAAATAAAAGAGAAGGATCACCTATTTTTTTCTTTTAAGTCTTCACTGAGTTGAGTACTTGTTCAGTATATTTATTTGTTTGCTCGTCATTGTTAATTTTTTGACATTATTGACTGTGTGGGAAGCTCAGTAATCATTCAGTACTATAACTGGATTGTTTCAGAACCACGATTAGGTGCAAATTAAATGTACATATAATCGTATTGCAAATTCTACCATGTCTATGCCACAAGCTAAGTGAACAACTTAATCAACATCAGCATACTACCTTGACAAAAAAACATAAAATTAGAGCCTCCAAAATTTGTCTTTCCTTGTCTCACCAATCTAATGCATCAAAATCGTCAATAATTCTCTCTTCCATATTTGGGTGGTCTGCATTTGTGCCCAGAACAGCTGTATTGAGCTCCTCAATAACACCCTCCTGGAAAAAATTAGGCCGTAGCTGCGTGGTCATTCCAAGCAGAAAATTTGGGCCAGGTTCAATCATGGAGGACTCTTCCAATGGATTGCATCTGAAGACAAATCTTAAGTTAATGACATAAGATTTCACTGCCAACATGAAATTGTAATAGGAGTAGAGCATGGCGGTTACCTCCAATTGCCATCATTTTGAATCTGTTTATAAAAACTGCGATGATAATTGCTGTTATAACTTCAAAATCAAGAATCTAAAAGCAAGAGTAACAAACAGTACTGAAATACATTTTCTGAGGCTTCTACTGTTCTACACCAACTAGTTGATGATCCCTCGGAATCAAACCGGTGGCTAACAGGTTATTGTTAACCTAAATGAAGGCAAGGGAATCATGAGTTTATTCCTTAAGCAATAGAACTTGGAACAAGACTATAGTGATCCAAATGATTATCTGAATACATATTGAGAAGGGCCTAGTTCAGCTGAGGTACCGTATTGCCAGTTTTGGATGATTGACAAACATTGGTGGTCGATGAAGGATTTGAGCATACCGATTGAGTAGAAGAATAAACAGAATGCTGCAGGAAAACAGCCAATTATTGATTATGTTGCGCATCAATCCAAATACAAGCCCCTAGAATTAGCAGGTGATATGAGAACAATCAACGAGTACCTTAGGCTGGCAGGAATCAAGGACATGTTTTTCATGACTGGCCTCAATTTTTGTCTTATCTCTCAAATGGACAAATAAACCAAATGATGATTAGTAGGATTAAAAAAAAAAAAAACTAAGAGACATACATCAGAATTGATGAATTGCTGGTATAACCAACATAAATAAAGAACTTAAATCAAGCAACTGCAGTGAACATATATATGTATGCATTTCAGGCGAGAAGTAATTTATGTTCCTAACTTTTATGGGAAGATGAGAGATGAAGCTTCTTAACGTACGAAGCCTAGAAAACCCAAGGAAGAAAGTGAAAGGAGAAGATTGGGGAAGGGAGGATGGTGTTATTTTGATTAGTTTTAGAATTGAAATGATGGAATTTTTTTTTTCTACGAAAAGAATAGTGGGTGGTTTTTAGGCAACAGTTGATGCACATCTTTTCTTGCAAAATGTAAAAATGGAGTTTAAGAAACAGATGGTATTAAGATTCACATTAAGCTTCTTCTACCAGCCTGGGACAAGCACTGCACTTCAATGATATAATATGAGGGCATATCATATATAACCAATATGTAGCGCATATCAAACATAACCAATACGTAGTGCATATCATAAATAAAGATGACAAAATGCTCCGAAGAGAATCAATAAGTTACTTTACTAGGACTATAGAGTAAGCTGAATTCACCTTCATTTTCTTTAAAGTCTCTCTTGATAATTTTGCTTTCACTGACAGTTACTTGAAGGACATGCTCAGCACTGATAAAAAAAGACAAATTATATCAACAATATTCTCTCAAACAACAACAACAACAAATCCTATCAGCAATATGAGGTGACTGTGTAGCACTAAATTGAAAAAGAAATACAAGACGAATTGTATAAAACGACGTTCTCACCTTTCATTTACCTTCATAGCAATTGCTTTGAATGTTTCTGGATCTTCCACTGCTGAAGATTACACTTTCTGCTCCTAAAAGGTAAACCAAGCATGTAGAAAGAGAAGCTACAGAAAAGAGAGGCAACTTGTCTTCACTGACTATAAATATAAGAAAATCACATGTTTGCCACTGAGACCATGAATTTTCATAACTAAAATCCAACCTCACTGCCATTTTTGAGAAAATGTCCTGAACCATCTGAAGAATAAGTTCCAGACTCTGTAGCTGATGACATAGTGCCTGGAATTACCATTCTGAATACTAGAACAACAAATTCTATCAGGGAATTTATGGCAATTTAAAATTTGATGACATGTTTTTCTGAAGTTAAACTTTGTATGAGCTCTTCCTTCACTATTAGAGTCTTCTGGAGGTAAACCAAGTCATGGAAAGCAGATGGCTGGTGGGAAAAGAGAATGCACAAGAAATCTACATGAAGCGCCAATGATTAAAAAATGATTGGATATTTCTTCTACTTGTGGCTGAAAGTTGCTTCTCATTTTCTCTGCCTCAAGGTGCTCTTTCAGCTCCATGATGACACTATCTCTTCCACAAGCTCATGCTGGTGATCACCAACTTTGTTTTCAACGCAATGAATTTTGCCTAGATAAAGAGGATAAAAGTAATAAAACAACAACCAAACTTTAGATAAGAGAAGGAAGAACTGACAACCCTGACTGTAATAATTCATTTCTGCTATGATGCCTATCTGTGCATACCTCCTTGGGTTAAGAATAGCATAGGGAGGTAAGACATATCTTGACTGATGGCATTAGATGTATTTTTTTCAACAAAAATAACGTTATGATGTAACTTAGTGCCTTTTAAATTGATTTTCACTAGTTTTTTAACATCTCAGTGACTGTGGGACCTCGCCCTCATAAGATCATCATTTTGTTAGAACCAAGTGAGTATTTCCAGATCTAATTCCTTCCAATGGAAAATTCTAGGCAAAGAAGGAAAGTAGAAATGAAGAAAGAAGGAGGTAAATGAAAAAAGACATAATTAGGGAGTTATGTTCAAAAGATATAGATTTTGACAGAGGTGTATGCAAATAAGCTCTACCTCCAGGGAGCTATATGCATTATACGACAATAATTGCAATGAGTTTTATATGCAGCAATACTAGGAGTCTTTAACTTTTGGTCACTTGAACATGAGATCGTAACATTATCACTTTCTGTCTCAAGTTATGACATAATCCTGGTTGAGTTAGTTTTGTTCATAAAGTAATGTTGGGAAGAGATACATAATAATGAGTAGGATTACAGTGAAATGCCAAACTATCAAGAACCAGTTAATGCAGATATGAAATATTTGTAGGGAGGTGCATACAGAAACCCTATTCAAAAATGATGTGGGAGCAGGGAAATATTGTTCTATTTATTTTAGTTCTAAAGTGATAGCAAATACAGGTAAACCAAACTCACCAACAAAATCATTTTCAAATGTTGAGACCTTTTCCATCTTCAACTTTAATCCAGTGACTGAAAAGACAAAGATTGCGGGAGCAAGGCCTATGTTAGATAACATGTAGTTGATATGAGAAAGAGATTAACACCATGGCTGATTTCCCCATTTTTAATGCATCTAAAGATGATGAATGTGAAATTGTGACCAGTTGATGACATGCCTAGTTGCTCCTTTTCAGGTAGAAGACTGAATGTTATCAACAACATGCTTGACAGTAGCAGCTTTCTTCCCAATTGAATCGACAAGGAGCGTATGTGCATTTATCTTTTCTGCAAGAACAATGATCTTTCTATGTCTTAGTTCAATTGAATGCTTCGTTCCATTCATAGAATCCTGCACCAAAATAAAGAACTATGGAGAGCTTATTCCTTTCCAACCTAAGGCACAAGTCATATTAAATAATCATATTTTTTTACCAGAACCAAGTCTATTGGTAATCATAAAGGTGTCTACAGTCTAAGCAGTGCATTATCTGTTTGTTGACAGAATTCGCTTTCAAAGATATCCAGAGTACATTAATGAATTTTACAGGCTAACTAACCATCAAAGATAAAGAAAAAGACACATCATTATTCAATTTTTTCTGGCAAAAGACAATTTTGCATTAAATCAACAATTCATAAGGTAGTAAATCTAACAGTTTGATGTTACAAAGCTAATTCACAAATACTTTTATAGTCCTTCAGTAATCTTTCCATTATAAAGTCAATTCGCAAATGCTTCCCACATAGAACAGAATCTCATGCTAACCTGATATAGGCTCAAGAAAGCACCTCTGCTCTGAAGCAAGCCATCTACAGTTTCATTTAGTTCCTTTTCTCTTTTTCTCCAGCAACGCGTTCTCAGTCTCAAGGCAATTTACTTCCAAAACATGGAAAAATCAAACTACATCGGAAAACAAATCAAAAACACTTTCTGGCTGGATTAATTAATTATGAACCTTGTTTTGAGCTTTTGGATTGATTCATCCCGAGATGCCATCTCCGCCCGCAACTCCTGCAGCTTCTGGCCATACTCGCACTCGATTTGCTTCTGCCTCTAAAATCAAACATAACCAACACCGCAAATCACCAATACGTCAAACGGAATTAGTTTTAGGGATAATTACGGGTGGCCCCCCGTAATTAGCCTTAATTACGGTTAATCCCCCGTAATTTCCGTAATTACTCCACCCCCTCCAATTCGCCCATATTTACCCACAGCCCCTGATTGTTATTTAATCAAAATTTTACCAAAAAATTCCGATTTTACCCCGTTATTTTTACACATACACCCCTAAAAACTTATTTTTTATATTTCACCCCCCGGATTTCGGAATTTTGCAAATAAAACCCAGAAAGAACTCATATTTACAACAAAGTCCTCCAAATTCGAATTTTTGCAAACAACACCCCGTTGCGCGGGCGGGAGCGGAGGAGGAGCGGAGCCGGAGGCCGGGCGGGCGGGAGCGGAGGCGGAGGCCGGCGGCTGGAGCGGAGGAGGAAGCCGGGGCGCCGGCGCGCCGTAACGCGGGAGCGGACGGCCACGGCCGAGGCCGTTCCGCCCCCGCGTGCCGGGGACGGAGGCCGAGGCCGGTGCGCCCGCACGCGGGCGCCGGCGAGGACGGCCACGGCCGAGGCCGTTCCGCCCCCGCGTGCCGGGGACGGAGGCCAAGGCCGGCGCGCCCGCACGCGGAGGCCGAGGCCGAGGCCGTTCCGCCCCCGCGTGCCGGGGACGGAGGCCGAGGCCGGCGCGCCCGCGTGCCGGGGACGGACGGCCTAGGCCTTGGCCGTCCGCTCCCGCGTGCCGGCGCGCCGGCCTCGGCCTCCGTCCCCGGCACGCGGGGGCGGAACGGCCTCGGCGTCCGTCTCCGCTCCCGCGTGCGGAGGCCGTCCGCGGCCGCGTGCCGGCGGGCCGTCAGGCGCGCCGTCGGGCCTCCGGCGAGGGGTGTATTTGTAAAAATTAGTTTAAAAAAAAATTTAGAGTTATTTTTTAAAAAAAATTTAATGGTCTATTTTTTAATTTGTAAATATTAAATTTATAATTATAAATATAAAAAACACTAATGTCTTTTTTGTAAAAATTTTATTTAAAATATGATTAAAAATATAGACTTATTTATAAAAAAAAATATTGAAGGGGTCTATTTGTAAATGTACAATATGAAACTTATAATTTTAAATTTTAAACTTTGAAACCTTCGATGACTTATTTGTAAAATTTATTTATAAAATAAATAAAATTTGGACGTATTTATAAAAAAAAATATTAAAGGTGGTTTATTCTTAAATGTAAAAAAAGTAAAAATTAGTTTAAAAAAAATTTTACAGTTATTTTTTTTAAAAAAATTTGAGGGTCTATTCTTTAATTTATAAATATTAAATTTATAATTATAAATATAAAAAACACAAATGTCTTTTTTATAAAATTTTATTTAAAATATGATTAAAAATATAGACTTATTTATAAAAAAAATATTGAAGGGGTCTATTTGTAAATGTACAATATGAAACTTGTAATTTTAAATTTTAAGTTTTGAAACCTTCGATGACTTATTTGTAAAATTTATTTATAAAATAAATAAAATTTGGACGTATTTATAAAGAAAAATATTGAAGGTAGTCTATTTTTAAATGTACAAAATAATAAACTTGTAATTTGAAATTTGAAAATTTTAAACTTTCACTGTATTTCGCAAGGCAACGAGCGGGCAGCGACGGCAAGCCGGCAGGGCAGCGACGGCAGCAGCTGCGCAGGGACTGACGGCGGCAGCGGCAGAGCACAGCGGCGGCGGCGACGCAGATGCGTTTAGGGCTACAAGAAGAAGATGGCTATATAAGAAAGTTTTGGTCTTTTTTGAAATTCGGAATAATTTCGGAGAGTTATTTGCAAAAATCAAAATTTCGGGAACTTGTCTGTAAATTTGAATAATTTCGGGGTGTTATTTGCAAAAATCCGCGCCCGCGCCCGGGGAAGCAGGCGGAGGCCGGGGCGCCGGCGAGCCGGCGGCGGAGCGGAGGCGGACGCCGAGGCCGTTCCGCCCCCGCGTGCCGGGGACGGAGGCCGAGGCCGGCCCGCCGGCACGCGGGCGAGGACGGCCAAGGCCAAGGCTGTCCGTCCCCGTCACGCGGGCGCGCCGGCCTCTGCCTCCGTCCCCGGCACGCGGGGGCGTAACGGCCTCGGCCTCGGCCTCCGCGTGCGGGCGCGCCGGCCTGGGCCTCCGTCCCCGGCACGCGGGGGCGGAACGGCCTCGGCCGTGGCCGTCCTCGCCCGCGCCCGCGTGCGGGCGCGCCGGCTTCGGCCTCCGTCCCCGGCACGCGGGCGCGGAACGGCCTCGGCCGTGGCCGTCCGCGCCCGCGTTTCGGCGCGCCGGCGTCCCGGCCTCCGCCTCCGCTCCCGCTGCCGGCCGCCGCCACCATTCCCGCGGCCGGCCTGCCGGCCTCCTCCTCCGCTCCCGGCCGCGCCACGGGGTGTTATTTGCAAAAATCCGAATTTCGGGGACTTTTCTGTATATCGAAATAATTTCCGGGGGTTTATTTGCAAAAATTCGAATTTGGAGGACGTTTTTGTAAATCTGAGTTCTTTCGGGGTGTTATTTGTAAAATTCCGAAATCCGGGGGGTTAACTATAAAAAAATAAGTTTTTAGGGGTGTATGTGTAAAAATAACCGGGGTAAAATCGGAATTTTTTGGTAAAATTTTGATTAAATAACAATCAGGGGGCTGTGGGTAAATATGGGCGAATTTGAGGGGGGTGGGGGTAATTACGGAAATTACGGGGGTTAACCGTAATTAAGGCTAATTACGGGGGGTCGCCCGTAATTATCCCTATTTTTAACACTAACTTTACAAATATGACCTGATCAACAAATTGATTTATTATGGTCCAATACGTTTCTTCAGCCCTTCTCTTCACCAGACGCTGCAAAATTTCAATATAAATACACTTATCAAAAAACCCTCATCGTTAAGATATTTACAATAGGATAAATTTAAAAAAAATTCTGAAAAATTCGGGGGTTTTTTTGCAAAAACCCATACCAGCTTCGTCCTCTGAAAATTACGGCAGAACCGTTCAATAGATAGTGAAGAGCAGGGGCAGTAGTCGGGGCGCGGTCGGGGCAATGGTCGGAGCAGCGGTCAGGGCAACGGTCGGGCCACAATCGGGGCAATCGAGATTGGGAATGGGGAGCTGGACGAGTTGGACGAGCTCTGTGGAGAAGAAGACGAGCTGGACGAGCTGGATGAGATCGGTGGAGAAGAAGACGAGCTGGACGAGCTGGACGAGATCGATGGAGAAGAAGACGAGTTGGACCGAGAATGGGGAGGAATTCGTGGAGTAGAAGAAGAGATCGGTGGAGAAGAAGCTGAGCTGGACGAGTTGGACGAGATCGGTGGAGAAGAAGACGAGCTGGACCGGGAATGGGGAGGAATTCGTGGAGCAGAAGAAGTGATCAGTGGAGAAGAAGACGAGTTGGATAAGCTGGACGAGATCGGTGGAGAAGAAGACGAGCTAGACCGGGAATGGGGAGGAATTCGTGGAGCAAAAGAAGAGATCGGTGGAGAAGAAGCCGAGCTGGACGAGCTGGACGAGATCGGTGGAGAAGAAGACGAGCTGGACCGGGAATGGGGAGGAATTCGTGGAGCAGAAGAAGAGATTGGTGGAGAAGAAGACGAGTTGGACGAGCTGGACGAGATCAGTGGAGAAGAAGATGGGCTAGACCGGGAATGGGGGGGAATTCGTGAAGCAGAAGAAGAGATCGGTGGAGAAGAAGCCGAGTTGGACGAGCTGGACGAGATCGGTGGAGAAGAAGACGAGCTGGACCAGGAATGGGGAGGAATTCGTGGAGCAGAAGAA